>JAFEMH010000040.1:1110000-1205000 GCA_022495995.1 Adenophora triphylla var. japonica | reverse complement strand
TATAGGGCATAGGGTATAGGGCATAGGGCATAGGGTATAGGGCATAGGGCATAGGGCATAGGGTATAGGGCATAGGGTATAGGGTATAGGGTATAGGGCATAGGGTATAGGGGTATAGGGTATAGGGTATAGGGGTATAGGGTATAGGGTATAGGGTATAGGGTATATGGTATAGGATATAGGGTATAGGGTATAGGGTATAGGGTATAGGGCATAGGGCATAGGGCATAGGGCATAGGGCATAGGGCATAGGGCATAGGGCATAGGGCATAGGGTATAGGGGTATAGGGCATAGGGTATAGGGGTATAGGGTATAGGGTATAGGGTATAGGGTATAGGGTATAGGGTATAGGGTATAGGGTATAGGGTATAGGGTATAGGGTATAGGGTATAGGGTATAGGGGTATAGGGTATAGGGTATAGGGTATAGGGTATAGGGTATAGGGTATAGGGTATAGGGTATATATAGTGTATAGTATATAGGGTATTAGGTTTAGGGTTTATAATTTATTTATTTTTTCAAAAATAATATTTATTGACTCATATTTATTTTTTTGAGAGTAATTTAAAATAACTTTCATATTTTATATAAATAAAAATAATGGCATTATAAAATTAAAATTAATAAATATTTATGATTTATTTATTTTTTCAAAAATATCATAAATATTTATGATATTTTAATGTTTTTTAGTTTGTTATTTTGTTAATTAGTTCTAAAAATAAACAAAAATTACATTTTATTATCAGCAACGGAATTTTCCGTCGCTGATAAATAAAAAAATATTAAATTATCAGCGGCGGAAATATTCCGTCGGTGTTTAATAAAAAAAAAAAAACATTTAATTTCACCGTCGGAAATATTCCGTCGGTGTAATATTTCAAAAAGAAAAATAAAAAATATTTTAATTTCACCGTCGGAATATTTCCGACGCTGATAAATAAAAAAATAAAAATATGATATATTTTCACCGGCGGAATAATTCCGTCGCTGATAAATATTTAGCGGCGGAATATTCCGTCGGTAAATCAACCGCCAAATTAGCGGCGGAAATAAACGAATATTCGAGGAATATTCGTTTTAGCGGCGGAATTTAGCGGCGGAATTAAATTCCGTCGCTAAATTTGACGCCAAAAATTTTCCGACGCTAAAGCCTATATTCCGCCGCTATTTAGCGACGGAATCTGTCCGTCGCTGATAATTCCGTCGCTAAATGACCTGTTTCTGGTAGTGTGAATCGATTGAATCAGTGGGGGCTACATACCTTTTACGTCTGGTACCAATGTCGTCGACCTCCTTGCTTTGTTTTGGGGGTGCAACCTTTGTAGACAGACTGTCGAAGCTGGTGCTTCCTCCTTTTGCGTTTCAATTCAGCGTTGGGCTCATAGTCTTCGTCCTCTCCTTCCAAAAATTTAGGCTCGACCATGTTTGGCCTTACCCTAGGTGTATAATCCTTCATGTGTGAAGAGAAACATTTCTACCTTAGAGACCAATTTGGCCCCTTTTCCATGCCTGCTTGAGTCCCAATTGACCTTAAATCACCTGGATTGTCTAGGCTGATGACATTGTCGTGAGTCCCAGAAAGTGAAATCGAGACACGCGTTGCCTCTGTGTCGACGAACATCTCCAAAATGATGTTGTGTACGACTGTTGGGGATGTCGTACACTATGGTGGTGAAGAGGTGTTTCTTGAAGGAGCAGATTTTGTTGGTGAAGCCATAGAACCTGGTTGAGAGAGATAGAGAGAAAATAGAGAGAGAATTTGTGATAGCAAGAGAGATTAGAGATAGAAAAGAGGCGGTGATTATTGTGAATGGACAAGTGCTAGTTAAGATGTGATAGCATGAGAGAGTAAAGACCTAGTAGGAGAAGGATACCTAGGGAGATAGAGTTTAAGAGGGATAAAACTTAATACCTTGGCATCCGAAATTGGTACTTACCTCAACCTCTTGGAATTCCTTAGATGATAAGGATCAAACATTGTAGCAAACCTTGTAGAGTTCAAATCCTTTCTCCTTTTGTGAAAGATATACCTGCCATAAAAATCACAAAGATCCGCATATATACTCCCCCTAAACACATTATCACCATAAATAATAAATTCACAATTTTATTGAGCACAAGATCTTTTAACTAAATAAATTAGGAAAAGAAAAAAATTGTACAATATTTTCACCAATGACCAGGTTGTCCTAATTTATGTCTCAGAAAATGATGCATAATGTACAAACATGTGAAGAATAAATCTCGATATATGTATGCATTTGATGAAATCACATCAGGGGACACATCTCCTCTAAGAGAGTCAATGAATTGAATTCTTGTCTTGCTTGGCCTTTTTGGATGTACCCACCCATTTTTTATTTGTGGAAAAGATTTTGGTGGGTAGCTTTCACTCTTATTTACCTTCATGGATAGCCCTCTTTCGAATGATCTTGTAAATTTGACTCAAACTTTCCTTTGATGTCATTTTGATCACATTTAAATGGCTTTATATCAAGAGTAGAGCAAATGTTTCCCTTACATTAGGCACCTACCAATAGACATCCAATAGGATAAATTTTGAGTCAACAGATATTAACACTTTTTAAGAAAGATTCATAATTCAGAGAGAAGACGTGTCAGAGATGTAATTCAAGTAACCACACTAAGAAGTACCATGCAATGAATTTTTTTAATTATTTTTTTGTTAGAAATAAAATATACAGGTGTAGGTTCTAGTGTGACCACGCGGGGGATCACACCATCAGATGACACACAAACTCAGAGACTTTCTTAGGGTAGAAAATCTCTAAAAATCAAGGGCTTTGGTGAAAATATCAGCCAATTATTTTTCATTATTTATAGATTCCATTGTAATGATTTTCTACTCAACAAGATCACGAATAAAATGATGTCTAATGTCCATGTGCTTAGTACAAGAGTGCTGAACAAGATTTTTTTATATTTCTATGGCACTTAGATTATCACAAAAGATAGTTAAAACATCACTTTTTAAGCCCATAATTCTTAATCATCTGATTCATTCAAAGAAGTTGAGAACAACAATTGCCAACATCAACATATTTCGACTCAGCATTTGAGAGGTATACACAATTTTGTTTTCGACTGTACCAAGACACCAAGTTGTTCCCAAGGTAAAAACATCCACAAGTTGTGCCTTTTCTATCATCAGTGTTGCCTGCCCAATCAGAGTCACTGAATCCTACCAAATTTATATTTGTTTCTCGAGTATAGTTTAGCCCTAAGCTGATTGTTCCCCCAATATATCTAATTATTCTCTTTACATCCTTAAGGTGGGAGACTTTTGGGCTAGCTTGATATCTCGCACACAGGCACACACTGAACATGATGTCGGAATGACTTGCTGAAAGATATAGCAAGCTTCCAATCCTTACACAACTTTTTGGATGATCCTATAGGAGTCTTGAGATGAGAGGATTTGTTAAGAGAGAATTTTTTGACCAAGTTTCTAGCATACTTGTTTTGTAAAATAAGCATTCCCTCCTTATTTTGTTTTATTTGGAGTCCTAGGAAATAGTTTAATTCACCCACCAAACTCATCTCAAAGGTGGTGGTCATACTCGTGACAAAATAATCCAACATGTTTTTGGATGAAGATCCAAACACAATGTCATCTACATAGATTTGAGCCACCAAAATCCCCTCTTTATCTTTCAAAATAAATCGAGTCTTGTCTACCTCACCTCTTTTAAATCCCATTTGTATGAGGTGCTCAGTGAGCTGCCCATACCAAGCCCTAGGGGCTTATTTCAAGCCATACAAGACTTTCTTTAGCTTATAAACATGATCAGGATAATGGGGATCAGTGAAGCCCTTTGATTTCTCAACATAGGCTTATTCATTAAGGACACCATTCAAGAAAGCACCCTTTACATCCATCTGATGTAGAGTGATATCCAAATAACATGCAATGATAAGGAGAAGCCTAATAGATTCTATTCGAGTAACTGGGGCAAATGTTTCTTCAAAATCAATCCCCTCAATTTTGGTGTAGCCTTGAGCTACAAGTCTAGCTTTGTTTCTAGTTATTTGCCCATGTTCATCTGTTTTATTTCTTAAAATCCACTTGCTTACTTGTGAGCTTACACAGATCAATCCAGCTAAATCTCTGTAGTTGATTATTGGTTTCTCCCATGTGCTTACCTTTTCATTGATATTGCCAACCACCATATAAGTTCTTGACCTTTCTATACTACACCTTAAACACTTCAAGGGCTTTTGATTTTTCTTTCAAATATAGGACCCATGTGTACCTAGAGAAATCATCTACACACACAAAAGAATATTTCTTTTTACTCAAGCTTTCAACCTCAATGGGTCCCATAAGGTCAGTATGGATTAGTTCCAAGATTTCAGAAGTGGAACTTTGATCAACCTTTTTGTGAGAAGCTTTAGTTTGCTTTCCCTTTTGACATGGACCACACACACTTACTTGTTTGAAATCAAGTTTAGGTAAGTGTTTAACAGCATTAAATCTCACCAACTCTTCCATTTTTCTAAAACTTGCATGACCTAAATTTTGATGCCAAACCTCAAGATCATTTACTTTGGAGCTAAGACACGATAAGTTGTCACCAAATTTGTAACAATTATCTTGTGACCTTACCCCATTGAACAAGCAATTGTCAGTGTTATTAAACACTTTGCATTCATGCTTGTCAAATCTAACATGCAAATTATCATCACATAGTTGGCTTATACTAATTAGATTAGCTTTTAAGCCTTCCGCGCGATAAACATTTTTTAATTTAGGCATGTGATAAACACATAGAGTACCTTTACCAACAATCTTACCTTGGGCTCCTCCCCCATAGTTCACGCTCCCACCCTTGACTGAGGTGTTGTCAATTAGGAACTCAACATTACCTGTCATGTGCCTCGAGCACCCACTTTCAAAGTATCATGAGCTAGCTATACTGGTCTTGAGTGAGGTAAATACCATATTACATTCCTCACTTTTCTTTTCTACCCACGGAAACTGACTAAATTTCTGGTGATGTGAGTGGTGATGTGATTACATCCAGGCACTAATTTAAGGAGAAGATTTTCCAAGGTCATGAATTTTTTGGTAGCAAAAGGGTCTAATGTGACCTGGTGCAAAACAGTAGTGATAGACAAACCTCTTTTTCTTAGGTATTGTTTTATGATTTTGAAAAACTTTGGTTTTTCAGGAACTCTTTCCTTCTTTCCAAAAAAGGTGGACTAATAGCCAATACCAGTTTTTGAACTGCTTCCCATACTTATAACTTCTTCAAGTTTGGCCTTTACATTATTTAATTTTGCAAAAGTTCCATTTGCCTTTTCAAGTTCCTTTTTGGTTTTCTCGAGTTCAATATCACGTTTGGTGAGCATGACTTCGAATTTGGCTATGGCATCCTTTTGGTGGTCATTTTCAGTGGTAACTTTTTCAAGCTCACTTTTTAAAGAAGAATTTTCAGTAGAGAGTTTTTCATTAACCTTCTCAAAAACTGCCATTTTTTCTATTCTTTTTTACCAGTCAGCAAATAAATCAGCATAAGCATCCAGATGTTCTTGGTAACTTCCATCACTCTCCTTTTCATTCTCTAGTTTTTCAGAGACCGAGAAGTTGAAACATATGAACTCAGAGTCAGAGGATGAGATGCCTGGTGTGACTACACCTGAAGTAACATCAGAATGATGTTTGTGATTTATAGGCGAAATTTCCATGATTGCTAAGTTTAGCGTTTCATCTTCGTACTCAATATCAGTCAGGGTTGCACAAAGGCTCATTTCCTTTTTCTTAAGAGTGTTGGCACACTTATTGGCATAATGCTCAAAGCCTTTGCAGGCTCTACATTAAACAGATTCATATCTTTTTTTAGCAAAACTTCCAGGTCTCTTGAAACTACACTTAGTATCCACTTTTGGTTTTTCAAACTTGTTTTGAATATTTGAAGGAAACTTGTAGTTTCGTTTGTTTTTCAAGAAAGAAGTAAACTTTTGGTTAACAGGGCAACATCTTCAGTTTCTAAATTCGAAATGGCAATTTCTTAGAGATTTCTTCAATCTCTTTTGACCCTTTGGATACATTTGAGAGAGCAGATGCAAGAGCAATGTTTTCATCTTTGTGTTGCTGTTGAATTGACAAGTTCATCTCAAATATGGTCATAATACCCACAAGAGTATCTAAACCCATAGTTGTGGTATCATGTGCTTATTCAACATCAGCAATTTTGATATTAAATTATTCAATAACAGTTCTCAACATTTTGCTTACTAACCTATCATTTGATATAGGCTCACCTAGGGAGAGACATTCATTTGAGATTTCTCTCAATTTAGCAGAATAGCTTTTGATGTCTTCAATCTTATTCATCCTCAAGTTTTCAAACTTGGTCATGAGAATTTTCAACCTAGTGGCTTTAACACTATCATCACCTTAACAGTGACCTTGCAAAATATCCCAAGCTGTTTTTGCTACGTTTTGATTTATAATAAGTCGAAACATGTGTTCATCCACATGATTTGATATAGCACCAAGAGCCTTGAAATTATAATTAGCAAGAGTGAATTCATTTGTAGTCTAGTCTTCCTCAGGTTTAAGCATATACTCCCTCCGTCCCATTTGAAGCTTCACTTTTTGCCAAAACGGGTATCCCGTTAAAAGCTTCACCTTTCCTAAAATTGACATTTTATATTATTATTCCACCCACTAATTCTTTTTCCTACTTTATTTTTATATTCTCAACACCAATCAACTCACTATTTTCTACCCCACTTTCTCTCTCCAACCTCACTTTTCATACTCACAACACTTACTCCACTAACTTTTTTCTTAATTCTTGTGTCACCTTCAAACTGGTGAAGGTTTAAATGGGACGGAGGGAGTATATTTTTTCTGAGGTTCCCCCCGTTTCATTCTTTCTTTCAACCTTAGGAGGAGACCATGGGACAATAATACTAAGCCACGCCCTTTCATCAATTGCTTTGATGAAAAGACGCATTTTAGCTTTCCATATAGGATAGCTTGTTCCATCCAATACAGGAGGACGATATTGATTCAAGTGTCATTCCACAATGGCTACTCTTTCTGGATCTCACTCGGTGTAATCGAGTGGAGCTCTGATATCAATTGAAAGAAATTGAGTAGCTAAGATTAACAAGTGAAAACAAAAGTATCTCGTGTGAGTCCTGGTGTGATAGCACCAGCACTAGCACCAGTATAAAAAGCAGTGAAAAAATAATATAAACAATGTAAAAAACATATTTAAACACTTATCTACAACAATCTGTTGTAGACAATAAAAAGCTTCTCTTTATAAACCAATTGGGTAATAGTTACATGAACAATAGTAACAAGAGAAGAACAAAATAACCAAACAATCTCTCACACTAAAATTGTTTGATACTTTGTAACTTCAGAGATTTAAAGCATAAAAATCGTAAGTCACAATGAGGCGTGCATCTCCAATTTATAGTGAAAGAAGTCCTTGTTTGTAGGAGGTAATTTGTTTGAAATTTTTTTCTACAATTAGACTTCTACCTTCCTTAGTCAACCAAGTCAATCCTTCCTTATCATGGACTCTTTCATTGTGTGAGAGATATCTACAAAACAACCAAAATATACACTAAAGATATCCAAGATTTGGTTAGTAGGTTAGTTAATAAAATAAACCTAAATTATAATATATACAATATATATCTATTTTATTTTAACTAATATTAAGAAATTAATAAATCTAACTTAAGTCAACCTTTTGACTTGTCAATGTGTGTGTGACATCACATACTTTCAGATATCATTAGTGGCACATGTTTTCTTAGTGCTACTTCTTTTGTTATTCCTATTGATCGAAATCACACTTTAGTTGCAGATAAAAGTGATCCATTTCCAGATGATGAAAAGTATCGTAGGCTTGTTGGTAGGTTTATCTACCTCACTAACAAGGCCTGATATAGGTTATGCAGTTCATGTACTGATTAAGTTCATGTCTTAGCCTCAGGTGCCTCTTTATAATGTTGCCTTTAAACTTGTGAAATACTTATCAGGCTCCATTGGGCAAGGGTTGTTCTATCCTGCTTCTAGTTCCTTGTCTCTCAAAGTCTATTGTGATGCTGATTGGGGTAGTTGCCCTACCACAAAAAAAAAATCTTTATCTGCCTATTGTGATCTTCTTGGTTCTTCTTTTGTCACTTGGAAGGTCAAGAAGCAAAATACCATTTCAAGGTCTTCTGCAGAAGCAGAATACATGTCCATGGCCAATGCCTGTTGTGAAATCATGTGGCTGGTTTCAATTTTGAAAGATTTGGGTGTTACTGGTGTCACTTTTGTTCTTAATCATTGTGATAACAAGGCAGACCTACACATGGCCTCAAACCATGTTATTCTTGAAAGAACAAGCATATTGATTTGGATTGTCCCTTGGTTCGTGAACAACTTGGCAAGAAGCTTATTTCTACAACTTACATTTCTACTACTGAACAATTATCTCATCTGTTTACTAAGGCTCTGTCTTCTCATTAGTATATCACTTACTGTCCAAACTCCAAGTCTTTAACTTGTTCAAGGCTTCCAGTTTGAGGGGGAATATTACAAAGAAGGATTCACTTGAAGGTACTATAGATGGAGAAGGGATGGAATGTAAATAGGCTAGAGTGTAAGGAGTTAATGGTCAATGATGTAGTAGTTAGTTACAACAGAATACTGTTGGAACAACTTTCTAATTCAGTTGTATCTCAGTATATATAAGCTCAGAATGCTCAATGATGCAGGTAAGAAAATAAGTTGCACATTTACAAACTGATTCTCTCTCTCTCTCTCTCTCTCTCTCTCTCTCTCTCTCTCTCTCTCTCTCTCTCTCTCTCTCTCATTAACTCGTTTACTTTAACAGCTATTAATTTGATCATTTCAACTCACTATTACGAAATGAAGCTTACATAGAGCTTTTTTCAGCTTAGATAGCGCATAAAAGCGTTATTTTAGCTCCCGCTATGCAAGTTTTCATAGCGCTTATTATGCGCTGCATGGGCCTAAGGACTAAGATAGCACATAACCACACAACGCAACCATAAACGCTATCGTACATATTTTTTTATTTTTAGAAATCAACTTATGAAATACTGCGAACAAAACCCATGTGACACCAAGATTGTAAATAACATTCTAAACCTCAAAAAATATCACACCTCAAAGTATAGTCAGCATCAAGTGCGAATTAAAGACAAAAATAAATTATTGCAGATACCCTAAAGGATCGCAAATATTCCAATAGACCATTGGATTCACTCCCAATGGGATAAGTCTATTTAAGGATAGTATTTATGCAAAATGTTGAGAAGTATTGGGTGACCGTGCAACCTAAATGTTTACAGTGCGTCCGCCCCTTCCCTATCTCATCCCGTCCTAGTGCATACCGCGTTCAGTTGGTGATGGAAATAAGACAGGATGGGATGGGGTTTGCTTTCTCAATTCTGCCCGTCATAGATTTTCCAATTTAGTTAATAGGGCTATATAAAAAAAAATCCATTCGCATGATATTTCCATTCCCATTCCGCACCTCAACTGTTTTATTCATTCCTATTTGAAAATAACCATTGTCATCAGAGTGAACAATTAATGTACCAGGTTTACTGACCTGTAGACAAACTACTATAAATATCCAAGAATTACTGTTCTTTGTTGTTGTTCATGGTCATCAATAAACATGAAAAAAGAGTACACTCACTTGGGGTGGAAGGAGTTTCTACATAAACATTTGATTACTATGTTGTCGAACAACAGCAATCAAAAATATAATTTAATAACATAAGTAATGCTTAGTCAAAATTAATATATTGCAAATTCACAATTTTGGAAGAAGAAGAAAAAAATAAAATAAAAATCCATATTTCTTTGTAGTAAAAAGTCATATTTATAAAAATTGAAGGTGCTGCTCATGTGAGATAATTTGCTTGTGCAACTTGACAAATGGTAACAAATCGACACTATTGTGTAAAATATACAAATGTACCCTACGTTGTTCTTCAAGGGTAATATCAACTTGTTGACCTCCTGTGACACCTTCACCATCAATCCTACCGGTGTGACATGTTGTTGGAAGTCCAATTAATTCGACATTTAGGATGTACTCAGACCAATATTCTAGTGCTTCTTCCACTAAGTAGCGTTCTGCAATGCAACCCTCCGGACGATACCTACTCATCACATACCCTTTCAACACTTTCATATATCGCTCCTTGCCATACATCCATCTCATACGACCAGAACCACACATCCTTGTCTCGTAAACTAGGTGAATAGTCATGAAATGAACCATGATATCAAACAAAGAAGGTGGGAAATACATTTCAAGCTCACAAAGTGTCTCCACAATTTTTTTTTGGTAATTAGATAACCTTCTAGGATCAATGACTTTGCTGCTCATCGCCTTGAAAAACCAACATAACTTTGTAATAGTGGTACGCACATTTTCTAGCAAAATGGAGCGAATCGCAATTGGGAGTAGAGTCTCAATGATGACATGGTAATCATGAGACTTCAAAGATGTCAACTTCAACCCATTTTTAGATACCAGACTCCGAATGTTAGATGAGTACCCCTCTTGGACCTTAACCACATAACTCTTGGAATTATCGTAAAGTACCACATAACTTTGACAGGGGATTTATTTTTCTTATAACGTTTTGCACCTACGTACTCTTTCCGGTACAAAATACAATCTTTTGGACAAGCATGAATCTTCTCATGTGGTAAGCCAATTAGTTTAAGCATCTGGTTAGCATCATATGCTCGACCAGGGAGCACATTATCATCAGGCAACAAATCACTCACAACTTGTAACAATTCTGTAAAGAACACGTCAGAAACCTGGTGACCAACTTTTAAGTTATACAAAGTCAACGCAGCAGACAATTTTGTTGCCTTTGTACACCCAGGCCATAAGGGTAACCTAGAATCAGCCTTCAACCTCTCATGCATATCACACTACAAGAAAACTGACAGAAACCGACGGAAATTAGCGACGGAAATAAATCTGTCACTAATACCGACGGATTAGCGACAAATTAGCAACGAACTAGAGTAAAAAACAAAAAACGAAATTAGGACGAGATTATCGACGGATTTAGTGACGGATATGCCGACGGATTCCATTCCGTCTCTAATTCGTCACCATTTTGGCGCCAAAAAATTGCGCACTTTTTACCGACGGATTTGAGACGGAATGACGACGGATATTTTTACCGATGGATTTGAGTCGTTGCTAAATTATTTAAAATAATTATTAAATTTATATTTTAGGTTAGCGACGGATTAGTGACGGAATTAATTACATACGGATTAAAATCCGTCGGTAAATTAATTACATATTATTACCGACGGATTTGAGTCGTTGCTAAATTATTTAAAATAATTATTAAATTTATATTTTAGGTTAGAGACGGATTAGTGACGGATTTAATTACCAACGGATTATAATCCGTCGGTAAATTAATTACATATTATTACCGACGGATTTGAGTCATTGCTAAATTATTTAAAATAATTATTAAATTTATATTTAGGTTAGCGACGGATTAGTGACGGATTTAATTACCAACGGATTATAATCCGTTGATAAATTAATTACATATTATTACTGACGGATTTGAGTCGTTGCTAAATTATTCAAAATAATTATTAAATTTATATTTTAGGTTAGCGACGAATTAGTGACGAATTTAATTACCGACGGATTATAATCCGTCGGTAAATTAATTACATATTATTACCGACGGATTAGAGTCGTTGCTAAATTATTTAAAATAATTATTAAATTTATATTTTAGGTTAGCGACGGATTAGTGACGAATTTAATTACGAACGGATTATAATAGAAGAGGGACGGACAATAGCATATATATACTTTTTAAATTTTTTTTTGGATAAATAAAACTATTTGAGATGTTGGTTAGTAGTGATTTTTTTAATAAAAAGATATATAAAAAAGTTAAGAATTTTTAAAGAAATGAAAGTATATAATAGAAAAAAGAGAGACGGACAATATCATTTACTTTTTAATTTTTTTTAATATTTTGTTTGGATAAATAAAACTATTTTAGATGTTAGTTAGTAGTGAAAATTTAAAAAAAAAATTATATAAAAAAGGTTAAGAATTTTAATGAAATGAAAGTATATAATAGAAAAAAGAGAGACGGACAATAGCATTTACTTTTTTTAATTCTTTTTAAATTTTTTTTGAAAAAATAAAACTATTTGAGATGTTGGTTAGTAGTGAATTTTTTTTACAAAAATTTATATAAAAAATTTAAGAATTTTTAAAGAAATAAAAGTATATAATAGAAGAGGGACGGACAATATCATATATACTTTCATTTATTTATTTTTTTGCAAACTTTTTTTATATAACTTTTTGAAAAAAACTTCAATACTAAAAAATGTCCAAAATATTTATTTATATTCATAAAAAATAAAAAAACTATACATTTAGAGTATAGGGTATAGTGTATAGTGTATAGGGTATAGGGTATAGGATATATGGTATAGGGTATAGGGTATAGGATATAGGGTATATGGCATAGAGTATAGGGTATAGGGTATAGTATATAGGGTATAGGGTATAGGGTATAGTATATAGGATATAGAGTATAGGGTATAGTATATAGGGTATAGGGTATAAGGTATAGGGTATAGTATATAGGGTATAGGGTATATGATATAGGGTATATTATATAGGGTATAGGGTATAGGGTATAGTATATAGGGTATAGAGTATAGGGTATAGGGTATATGGTATAGGGTATAGGGTATAGGATATAGGGTATATGATATAGGGTATAGGGTATAGGGTATAGGATATAGGGTATAGTGTATAGGATATAGTATATAGGGTATAAGGTATAAGGTATAGGGTATAGGGTATAGTATACTCCCTCCGTCTCATAAAACATTACTCCTTTACGATTGAGAACGGAAAATAAGGAATAATGTTATTAAAGTAAGAGTTGTGAGTGGGAGGAGAGAAAATGAGTGGAGAGAATAGTAAATTTGAAAAGTGTTGTGAGTATGACAAGTGGGTCCCATGAATAAAGAAGTATTAAAAATTTTCCTTTTTAGAAAAGTGGAACTTTAAAGTGGGACGCCCAAAATAGTAAAATGGGTAATATTTTATGGGACGGAGGGAGTATAGGGTATAGGGTATAGGGTATAGTATATAGGGTATAGGGTATAGGGTATAGGATATAGAGAATAGGGTATAGGGTATAGAGTATAGGGTATAGGGTATAGGGTATAGAATATAGGGTATAGGGTATATAGGGTATAGTATATATGGTATAGAGTATAGGGTATAGGGTATAGGAAATAGGGTATAGGGTATAGGATATAGAGTATAGGGTATAGGGTATAGTATAAAGGGTATAGGGTATAAAGGGTATAAGGTATATAGGGTATAGAGTATAGGGTATAGAGTATAGGGTATAGGGTATAGGATATAGGGTATAGTATACAGGGTATAGAGTATAGGGTATAGGGTATAAGGTGTTAAGGCATATGATTTAGGGTTTAGGGTATGTGGTATGGCTTAGGGTTTAGAGTATTGGGGTATATGATTTAGAATTTACGTATATAAATTTGTGTGTTAGGGTATGTGGTATGGCTTAGGGTTTAGGGTATGTGGTATGGCTTAGGGTTTAGAGTATTGGAGTATAGATTATAGGGTATAGGGTATAAGGTGTTAAGGCATATGATTTAGGGTTTAGGGTATGTGGTATGGCTTAGGGTTTAGAGTATTGGAGTATTATTTTTTATTTAATTATTATTATGATAAAATATTATTTTATATTTATAATTTTTTTGAAAGACAAATTATTATTATTTTAAATAATTATTATAATCATCAAGAAAACATGTATATTATTATTATGATATATTGTTATTTATTATTTAATTATTATTATTAGATACTATTATTTCATATTTTAAATCATTTTTTATATTAATAATTATTTTTATTAATTATTATGGTCATTAAAAGTTTTTTGTGATAAACAAATAAATACAGGTGGCAATAAATCATTATAACATATATATACACATGGATCACTACCCCCAAGCAACATCTTCACCATTAAATACATCAAATATAAATGAATTCAATGGTTCAAATTGATCCAGCAAAAACACAAATACACTTCCTTTGATTGGCTCCCCTAATTTCACATGGATTGATTTTTAAATTATTATTATTATTTATACGTATTTTTTTATAATTTATTACTATCAATTATTACTTAGGTATATTAATATTTTTTAGAAGTTTAAATTATTAAATTATTATTATCAATAAATTATATTTTTAGGCATTATTGTTTTAGAGTGGAATTCAAGGCTTAGGTATATTAATATTTCTTAGAAATTTAATTTATTTTGTTGTTTTACGTATTTTTTTCGATATTATTATCATAATTTTTATTTATTGTATATTATTAAATTATTAGGTATATTAATAATTATTTTTACTAATTATTATGATCATTAAAAGTTTTTTGTGATAAAAAAATAAACATAAGAGGTGGCAATAAATCATTAGAACACATATATTCACATGGATCATTACGCCAAGCAACATCTTCACCATTAAATATATCAAATATAAATGAATTCAATGGTCCAAATTCATCTAGCAAAAATACAAATACACTCATTTGATTGGCTTTCTAATTTCACAAGGATTGACTTTTAGATTAATCTGGACCATTAATTACATACATCCAATTGTCCAAAACCATTGTAACTAAACCCTTCCACATTATTTTCCTCCCCCTTCCAGCGCCTCCCTCATTCTCTCCCCTTCACTTTTCCTCCTCTTCCAGCCGCCTCCTTCATTCTCTCCCCTTCACTGTGTCATCGCCGCCCCCTCTCCCCTTCACTACAATCACCGTCGCCCCCTCTCCCCTTCACTGCCATCACCGTCGCCCCCTCTCCCCTTCACTGCCATCACCGTCGCCTCCCTCATTCTCTCTCAATCACCCCTTCATTCCATCAAATCTGAGCCGGACCAACACCTTGCCACATTATTTTCCTCCTCTTCCAACCGCCTCCCTCATTTTCTCCCCTTCACTGCATCACCGTCGCCCCCTCTTCTCTTCACTACCATCACCGTCGCCCCCTCTCCCCTTCACTGCCATCACCGTCGCCTCCCTTTACAATAATATTTTAAGATTTAGTACACCTTATGAACAACGATCCTAAAGGAGCCAGAATTTGTGCAGCCAACACGTCGATGATGAGTCTTTGCTGGAAACTGGTTCTCTGTCAAATTCCCTAAATGATTTGATTTCCTATCGGAAGTGGGTGTCATTTTATTGTTGATTGCTGCATGCTTCCAGTAGTTTCTGGAGGTTCATTGATGTTTGAACAAGTGATATAGATTGACTCAAGTTTCTCCATTGTGTAAATTTTTGAATTTGTATAAGTTATGTATTAATTTTCTTGATGGAATTTTGTTTAATTTTTCTCATTTGAAATTTGATTTAATTTCCTTGGTTGGAATTTGTTTCATTGGACTTTGTTCATTATATACTATTGGTGTGATGGTGATCAAAGTTGAAATGAAAAGATATGTAAGAACTAATTTGCGTATAAAAGAAGTTTAGGGGAGCAAAGTGTAACTGTGAAATTTCAAGGACTGATTTAAGATTAATAAAAGTTATGGGGGTGATTTTAGAATAAGAAAAGTTAAAGGGACTTATTTAAATTGATTAACATTATAATTTGTTTTTTGATAAAAATATTTAGGATATATATATATATATATATATATATATATATATATATATATATATATATATATAAAATATATTAATATATATTTTTAAATATATATATAATTTTTTAATACAAAATGTAAATTTAGCATCGAAAATATTCGTCGGGAAACCCCTCAATAATTTGGCATATAAAAAAATGAATAAATATTGAAATTTTTTAATAAATTTAGTGACGAAATAATCCGTCAGTAATATTAAATAATAAAAATTACTATTACAGCATAAAAAATAGCGACGAGATATTCCGTCACTAATATTAATAATAAAAATAATAATTACAGAATCATAAATAATAGCAACGGAATGATTCGTCGATAATACGTCACTAAAATGGTCCAAAAAATAAACGACCATTTAAATAGCGACGGAATGATCCGTCGATAATCCGTCACTAAAATGGTCCAAAAAATAAAACGACCATTTAAATAACGATGGAATGATCCGTCGATAATCCATCACGAAAATGGTTCAAAAAATAAAACGACCGTTTAAATAGCGACGGAATTTTCCATCGCTAATCCGTCGGCATAATGCTTTAAATTGATCGTTTATTTTATCAAATTACCGACGGTTTTTAAAACATTAGCGACGGAAATTTCTGTCGCTAAATCTGATTGAGAACCGTCGGTAATCCGTCGGAAATTTAGCGACGCATGTTTTAACATCGAATTTTTTACGTCTAAAATCCGTCGCTAAATTGATTTAGTGACGGATTTTTGGCATTTAGTGACGGATTTTTCCGTCGGTAACTGTCGTTTTTCTTGTAGTGTCAGGATGGTCTCGTAATTCTTCATTAACAACAGACGGAGTATCCGTTATAGGACTAGATGCTCCATCACGATCAAATGGCCCAATATTTGTATCTATCTTATCTGAAGAGCACAAGTTAGGAATTGAACGGTTTTAGCTACATTGACCTTTCCTCTCACCATGATATGTCCAGACGGTGTATGTTTTATTGATATCATGACAAATTAAATGTTCATACAACACTCTCTTACCACTGACTGTTTTAGTATTCATACATTTTTGACATGGACATGTGATGAACCCAAGACTACTAACATGTTGGGCCGCATGACTAAATAACTCTTTGACTCCATTTTTGTACTCTTTTGATAATCGATCCCCAAATATCCACTTACGATCCATAGTTAACTATATTACAAATAAATATGAAAACAAACCATCAGTTAATCTAAGTTAAAAGAATTTGCAAATCTAACCCAAATAATTGACAAGAGTTAACAAGCATTAGCAGACTATCAATCTCCATTCACAATCTACCACAACCTGTACACACACACTCGATCCACCATAGCAAAGCTTCGCTCTGAATTTCAAAAGCATCTTTCCATCGTTGGTACCAAACCATAAGTTAATCTAAGTTAAAAGGCATTTTCAGTTTGAACCAAACTATTCAAATGTAGGTGAGATTTGGTAAGAATCAGTGGCATCAATTTTGAACAAAAAGAGTTTCACCAGAGGTGGACATTTTCATAATTAAAAAAAAATTAGGAATGCTGAAAATGCAAAACACAAATTGAGATAATAACCCCATTTGTAAGATTGAAAGACTGAAAACAAATTGAAAAACAAATTCTTCCTTACTCTTGCAAAGTGAAAAAAATCGGTCCTAATTCTTTTGAGTATAGCTAAATCCTCAAATATAAACCCTAATTTGAAAGAGAAAGAATATATAATACTAACCTCAAAATACTTTGAAGATCTAAATTGGAGTGTGTTGGCCGTGGCGATGGCTAGGGAGGGAAGCTTTTCGGTGTGTGGTCGTCGATTTTGCTGGGAAGGGAGGGAAACGAGAGGGAGGGAAACAAAGATATGAATTAGAGTGTGTTGGCGGTGGCGATGGCTGGGGAGGGACGCTCGTCGGTGTGTGGTCGTCGGTTTTGCTAGGAAGGGAGGGCAACGAAGATGTGAATTGAAGTGTTTTTTTGTTGAAATTAAACCTTGGTCAACATAGTCTTATTAATTTGGTCAAACTGTTCTAGTGAAGCGCTTTGTACTATAGCGCTTAAATTATGCGCTATCTAAGCTATTTCCATAGATAGCGCGTAACTTATATGCGTTATCTAAGCTTTATATTTTTATTTTTATTTTCTTTCCGCTCGACTATTAAATTTAAATAATTGTATGCCCTATGTAAGGGTATAACTAGGATAGCGCTTTAGAAAAGCGCTATGTAAGCCGCATTTTCTAAGTTTCAGAATGTACTAGTGACTATCTAATATTTGATAAGATTGTTTGAATTAATTAAAATATCGGGTAATATGAAGATTATTAGAACGAGAATATATAATGAAAAGAATAAAAGTAACGAGTTAGGCCCAGCAAGTAAAGCCCAACCATTTATCTATAATTGCCACCACATTCTCTGTGGGCTAGGCCCCATTATTACAAGGCCCAAGGTCCATCAACACGATCAAGTCAACCTAAGCTCATTGTCCGACCTACGAGGTCCCGACCTAGCTTGGTCCGACCTAACCATCCAGTTCTCCATACGGGGATGACCCGTTCTCAGCTATCAGTCAGGTCGACCTAAACTCAACAGGCGACCTCGACCTGTTACGATAAGTGACGACCTACAGTGTCCGTGCGTGAACACAAGTCTTTCCATAAAAGACTCCCTACAAATATGGAGTTATTCGTGGACAGATCTCTTACACATATCTGATCCGAGATTATAGGGATTTAATACAATCCTACCACAATTATATCTCTCATCAATAACTATAAATACAAGGCAACACCAACCGTCCCAAGGTAATTGCTCTTTATTATATTGAATACATCTTGTTCTTTATAATATTTAGCTCTCATACACATACTTACTCTCACGCCCGAGGGTCTTCGTCGGAGACCATTCCGGCTAGTCGTGGGTTTCGTGTTTCAGGTCAAGAAGTCAGGAGATTGGTCTTGCCACGTGGATGGAGATTGATCAGTTTGGTTCCATTGCCGGGAATCGTGCATTCTTGACCTCGAAAGCTTTTTCAACCCACAACCATGGTGACTGCAGACGGACATGTTTCTGACGCCTCAGACGAACCCAATGAGGGGAATACTAATACTAATGTCAATGCTAATACTGGGAACCGCAATGCTAACATGTCTCCCCCTCCTTTGCCTAGACCGAACGCAAGAGCGACGAGATCGAACAGCGTAGCTAATGGCAGAGGTTTTCCAGATGGAAGAAGGGAAAAATGACCTATGGTCGAGCAGGAGGCGCAACCTCCTCCAAAGCGTCAAACGGGATGAATGGCTGCAGGCGACAGAGTAGCACTACAAGAAAAATAGCCTATTGTGACTGCTTTTTGTGATGGCTAAAAAAAGCAGTCTCTATAGACCAGATAAGGAGACGGAAATAAAAAGCAATCACGTTACCTTAAGGAGATGGCAGTACAATCACATGTGCAATCACGTTTGGTAATTTCGTCCGGAGCGCCAACGTGAGAAACGGGCGCCAATATGAAAAAATCAAATGTGACTGCTTTTTTGAAACTGTGATGACTTTTGCAATCACGTTTAATTAATTATATAATTTAATCAATATAAATACATGAAAAAAGTAATTTTAATAAAAGGTGACGGCCATTGCAATCACATAATACCTTAAATGATATAAAAAAAAATTAAATTTGAGATACCTAAATTAAAGAACTAAATCATAAATAAAATAAAGAAACAAAGGCTCTCTCTCTCTCTCTATCCGCTCTCTCCCTCTCCCTGCTCCGCTCCGCCTCTCTCCGCTGCGTTCGTCTCTCCCGCTCCGCCTCTCTCCGCTCCGGTCGTTTCTCCGGTCAGCCTCTCTCCGCTTCGGTCTTCTCTCCGCTCGTCGTCTCTCTCTCTCCGATCCGAAACCGAGCCAGTTCAATCAAGAGGTATAATTCCCCTCATTTTGAGTTTTTAACATGGATTTGACCATTTTGATCCGAAATTGGTCTATAAGTATACAAATATTGCGTGTTTTGTATGAATTTAAGATAGTTTGATTTGATTTTAAAAAGTCAATTTCGACTGTTTTGGTATATTTTATGGCATTTTGATGAATGCTGTGAACATACATATCTAAGTTGAGGATGTTACAGTGGCTGGACAAGCCAAAGGATTGGTCTCCAATATGTTATAAGTCAACTAATACGTGTACATGTATTTATCTGGGTGTATAATATTTCCATATCTTGCACTCACAGGAAATGGAGAATGATGATGACTATGTTGAATATGTTCCAGTTGCAAAACGCAGAGCAATGGAGCGCAAGGGAAAAGCTTCAGCATTTGAGGATGAAACAGAAAAATAAAAGAAGTAGAAGTCAAAACTAGCTTGCTTGTCCAGGCCACTCAATTTAAGCGTGATCAGTCTGAGATTACTCCAACATAACAGATGGTTCAGCAGGAGTATATACCCTTAGACTATAGTTAGTATGGTTACTTGATCTTTCTTTTGGTTTGTGCTCTAGAAGGAGTATATACCCTTAGACTATTGATTTTTGAACATAATATGGTAGCTAGAATGGTTCTTGAACAAGTTTAGTAGGACATGAATAGTTTGTTAAATGTAACGGTGAATGTTATTTTGAGACAATATATTTAGTTTTAAATGATTAAAAGTTTGTTTTCAATTAAGTTTTGGAAAAGTTTGTTGATTTATCAATATTAATTCATAATATTATGTAGTAACAATTATATTATTGTAATGAAACATTTAAGAACTAATGTGATGGCAAAACATCATTTTCATTCGGGATAAGGTGATTGCATTTTCAGTCGCCTTCTCTAAGCAAAGGTGATTGCATTTTCAGTCGCCTTTTCTAAGCAAAGGTGATTGCATTTCCAGTCACCTTCTCTAAGCAAAGGTGATTGCATTTCCAGTCGCCTTACACAAGCTAACGAGATTGCATACCCAGTCGCCTTATACTAGCTAACGTGATTGCATTTGTGATTTAATTAATTAAATAAATAAAATTAAAAAACCCTTTACGTGACGGCCAAAAGCAGTCACGGAAAATAAGTTTCTAAGGTGACTGCTTATCCCGTTGCTTTAAGCTATTGCGACAAGGGTTTACATGACTGCCATGGCGATTGATTTCCCGGTCGCCTTACCTTTTCGTGACTGCTTTTCGCACATACGTGACGGCTTTTAGCAGTCACAAAAAGCCTTTTTTCTTGTAGTGTAGGTCCCTTAACCAATCCCCTTACTAAAAAGGAGATGCTATTGGAGCGAGCTCAAATTCTGGCGGAGCTAATAGCAATGGAGGAGGAGACAGAGCAGGCCGACAGAAGGTCAGAAAGGGCAGCCCCCTCCCAGGTTTCTAACAGGCAGCCCGTGAGAAGCGCTAGGCATAATGAAGCTCAGGGACAGAATGTCGAGCAGAGGATAGTGCACCGTGTTTTATCCGCAATCCACGTCCTAAGTGACGATCTGAGGGCCAGCCTTAACAGGAATAGAGAACAAGAAGCCCAGTCAGATCTGAGGCGACACTTGGAGGTTAGCCGGAGCTTGCGTGGATCGCCTGCCAGGACACAGAGGTCGCAGTCTCACAGAAACGAAAATGGGCACTGGTCGCTAGTTCGAGATGAAAGGCACAGGTCGCCAGTTAATTCAGTGAGGTCGCCCTCTCACAGGGATAGAAGGAGCAGACAGATGACTCCCCCTATGAGTGACAGGCACAGGGCCAACTCGAGGGGGGAACCTCACTGGGAGGAAAGGCAAAGATCCAATGACATCTCCCATGCTAGAGATGGCCCACCGGATGCCAGGGAATGGCTACAGTAGAAGAAAAAGTTTGAGCAGTGGGAGGCTGACAAGAAAGATGATGTTGGAAAGGGCGAACGAGGCGACTTCGCTCTTTGACCTTTGTCCAAGGAATTGATCGACCGTTGACCAATGCCAAAAGTCATATTCAGCATTTAGAGGCTACTATGTGCTTTGTCTCCAACAAGGACTACATGATGTGTAAGGCAGTTACTAGCACTCTCACCGGGGCAGCTCTTACTTGGTTCAATGACATGGCACTAGGTTGCATCTCGATGTGGTGTTCTATGAGGAAGAAATTCTTGGATCGCTTCTCGATAGCTGGAGCTCGAAAAATCACAGTCACCGACTTGAATAATTTGGTACAGGGAATGAATGAAAGCTCGATGAGTTACTATACCAAATTCAAGGAAATGGTCGACAAGATTGAGGAGGACCTCACTAATAGGGAGGTAATCAATTATTTCTGGAATGGGATTGCTTCTGCAGATTTGGATTACGAGCTGACAGTCCGGACAGTGACTACCCGACAAAAGAGCTATTCGAGAAGGCCTACAATGTAGCTCTGACCGAAGAAAGAAAAGAAAAGAAAAAAAAAGTGGTAAGGGCCCCAAGGCTGAAGTCGCTGATAGTGATAAAAAGGACACAGCCAAGAATGGGGGGAACAACAAAAATGGCAAAAACAGAACTAGGGTGGCTAAGAAAGTGCCCGAAACTTTCACTCCTTTGACAGTGAGTCGAACAGAGATCATGAATATAGTCGAGCTAGGCCCACCTGCCCCTATGAACCCAGGAAATAAGTTCAGAAGGGATAACAGCAAATACTGCGACTATCATAAAGATACAGGCCACACTACAGAAGATTGTATGAGCTTGAAACGCATCATTCAGAGGTGGGTCGACCAGGGAAGGCTCGACACGTATGTGAAGAGACCTCAGGCAGGCGGCGGTGAGAGAGCTGCTAGTGGACCACAAGAGCCGAGGCAGCCTAGACTGAACTTCGGCGTTATCACAGAGCAAGCAAGCAACACTGCCATCAAACACAAGATATTCCAGCTCAACAAGGCTCCTCATGTACCACCCAAAAGGTACCTCATAGACGAGATGATATGTTTCTACCCAGACGAGCTACCTACCAATGCAGCGGCCAGAGAGCAAGTTCTCGTTATTCCAAGATTAATAGATGGGTGTACGATGAGCAGACTCTTAGTAGACACAGGGGCCTGCAAAGATATTCTATTCTACAAGATGTTCAAGGAGATGGGACTTTCAGAGGAGCAGCACGAACGTTATGATGGCAGATAGGAAAGCTTCACCAACCACAGGGTCGATACCAAGGGATAGATCGAGTTGGACGTTGACATAGGTGTAGACACCCCATTCTGAACCAATAATTACATGATTACACTACTCTTCGTCTCTCTTTTATGTTTTGATGAAAACATATCAGTTTCGTTTAGTTTCTAACTAACCTCGTTATTTTTTACCTAACTGACTAACGGAATAACTGAAGAGGACAAAATGGTCAACCGACTAGTTGTCTCGCACGGACATACGTGTCTCGCGCGAGACAACCCCTCGACAGGATGCGCAGAATCACTCTCCTTCTCCGTTTCAATCTCTTTTCTTGATAAAATCTTATCCCATCCGGTTCTCCAATCATATCTGAGTTCTGAAACCTTCCTTGAGTCTCCTAATCTTGGTGACCAAGTAATCCATCCACCTCTTTAACCCCTATAAATACCTGATGACTTTCAGTATTTCACCCTAACAATTTTAGATTGAGAGGTCCCCGATCCATGATCGAAAACACACAACACACACATTTTGTTGGTTTCTCTCCCTGAAAGATTCCTACAAAATCACCCTAAAATCACCCTAAAATCACTTAAAGTTTGTTTATCAACCTTGTTGATCAACAAACATCAAAGCCCGAATCAAGGATTGAGGCGAAGCTCTGTCCACATCAAGATTTGACTCTCATATTGAGCCGAAACTCTGCCCAAATCACTTCTCGACCGAGAAGACATCTTAGAACCACGTTCTAAATCAAATACTCCCTAAACAAGGTAAAATCCTATACGTTTACTCTCTTCTTCTCAATCTATCTCTATTGGCTTTTAGAGTGGTGTAATCCCATCAAAAGGATTAGCCTAGAGTACCTTCAATCAATGGAGGTGATCTCGAAGCATACAATCCGACATTCCTAATCAAGAAATTGATTAGGGTTTTTTTGTTCTTATTTTATTAAAAAGATTGATGATACTCAATTGGCAAGACCGATCTTCGGATTGTGTGGAATGGATGCTCCTTGACCTTCCCATTCCATAACTTAACCCCCGAACCCTCAAATCTCTTTAAAATCAAAAAGATTTTTCTTATTGTTTTCCTAAATAAATGATAAGTGGCGACTCAAAAGATGTTAAAAATTCACGCATCGCTACAGTGGCGACTCTGCTGGGGACAATTAATTAAGAGGGTTAGACTTGCGCACAATTGAGTTTTATCAATCTTTTTAATTTTCTGCAAAATTTTGATTTTTCTGAATTTTTTGAAATTTTTCTGTACTGTTTTCATCAAAAAAAAAATATTATCCGAATGCTTGTCCTGCGCGGGACTAAGTAGTCCCGTGCGAGACTACTATTCGGTAAAAGCAATCTGTTTGGCCGCGGCTTTGTGAAAAAAAAGGGTTAGGTCACCTTTGTCAAAAGTTGACCACATTATGAAAAAATTGACTTTGCTTTTAAACGTTTGACCAATCAAAAAAAAAAAAAAAACAACTTGGATTGTTGACTTTTCTAATGTTGACCGCAGGCATTAAAATAAAGGGTTTAGGTCATTTAACTTCTGTCAAAATATGACCTTATTGAAAAAAAAAAAACAAAAACAGTATCAGAAATTTTCAAAAAAAAAATATCCAGAAAAGTCAAATAATTTATTATTTCTATTTTACTTGTTCTAACTTTATTTTGCAGGGTAGAATAATTAATTTATACTTGAACCTATATAACTGCGTGCGATTGAATTATTTTAATTTTTTTACCGATCATTGGTTGACTCGGGCTTTGTAATTTAAATTAATTTATTCTCTCTCTCTATCCCTTTAAGTGGAACTACGACGGCCTGAGTCTTCCTAATTTGGGAGAAACGTAGGCAACCACTTGGTGCGGCCATTGCTTGTTTTTATTTTGTTTTCAAAAAAAAACTTTCTATTTTACTCTATCACCTAGATTGTCTCTCATACACGCGCACTCATATTATAACTGTCATTGCACTACATACCCTAATTAACCCGGGACCCACACTAAGGACGGATGACGGTAACCACCTAGTCGCCGGTCTCTCCGAAGTTGGATCATCCCACTCCGCGTATTCAATCCATCTAGATTGTCATATCGCGGGGAGCCTAGCCTTCCAGCCCTGCATCGCCACATATCATGTAGATTGACTTTTTAAGACACTCCGTGACCGGTCGGTTCGATCTTGGAGTCCTTGTAATCCCTTGTCAAGATCGTTTTGTGCAATAAACCATGGAAAAGAAATCAAAAAAATTGTCGCTTCGGAATTGTCGCTTCGGAAATGTCCCTATGATTGTCCCTTCGGATTTGCCCCTAAAAAGAGAAAAATTTCTCACCAAATTTATTGCACAAAACTTGATGTTACTTGAGATTACTCCGACCCCTAGGTCCTTAGGCTTGAATTCTGAATGTTAGAAACCCCCAAAACGGATGTTCCGTCCGACCAAAATTAGGATTAAAATCAGAAAATTTGTGACTTTCCGTGGTGTTGTCTCGTGCGAGACTACTTGTCCCGTGCGAGACAAGTGTTCGGTCTTTTCGTGTTTTGGCAAAAACCTTCAAACCTTCAAAGCCTTCATACACCCTATTCAGCCGACTTGTTGGGACTCGATCATGGTTTAACACGGTTGCTATACGTCTAGGTTCTTCGCCAAAGCTCGACACGATGTCTGCTTCTCCTCTACCACCAAGACCGAATTCAACGAAGCCAAGGCCCAACTCATCGAAGCCATGCTTATGTTGGATGAACAAAGTAAGCAAATTGATGAGCAAAATGCCCAAATGACCGCCCTCATGAAAGAACTCAACGATTTGAAAGTCAAGAAAGGAAGAAAACAAAAGCAGAAAGTGGAATCCTCCTCCGATGAAGAGGAATCCTACATCAAAATGAATAGAAAAGCCAAGAACACTACTAGAATAAACGATTTTGGAAACCAATATTAGAGGCCATCATGTTGGACTCGAAATGGAGACGATTTTAATGAAATATGGCAACCATAAATGGTTGTTAAGTAAGAATTAAGGGCCTTAAAAACTTGGAGACCACAAGTCGTCTCCACTTTTCTCATGACGATGAAAATTTAAATTCGAGACCAGCAAGTGGTCCCCACGCCAAAAGCGCTGAAATGAAAATAATTTGCGGGAAGCTGAAAATAATGTCGCGACCATAAGTGGTCTCCATGTTTTTTCGAGACCACGAGATGGTCTCCAATATTTCGAGACCACCAGGAGATGGTCTCCAATCTAATGGTCCAAATTCTTCTAAAAAAACACAAGCACACTCTCATGTGATTGGTTGATTTATGGTCACAAGAATTGTCTCTATAATCAATCTGGACCATAAATTACACACATCCTATGGTCCAAATTTATCAAAACAAAACCCTAAATTCCTTATTCTCTTTTCAAATTTTTCCAACTCCCACAATTTTTTCCAACTCCCTCATTTTTTTCTCTCTCTATTCGAAGGTCCCATTTTCTCTCCGCCTCCCTCCCTCTTCCCTTCCTCTGTTCTTTCCATCTCTTTCACCAAAAACTTATCTCTTTCTCTCTTTCTCTCCATCATCACCGCCACCTCTCCATCCTTTTACCGTCACACCGCCACCATTTTCCCTTCTTAATGCCTCATCCCGCCTCTCCTCTCCACATCCCTCTACCGCCTCTCCTATCCACAGCCCTCTACCGCCAACCGCTATCCCCGCCACTGCACAGCCGTATCAACCCATCTTCATCAACGCATCTTCTCTCTCTGTATCTATCTTTCTTTCGCTTTCTCTCATTCAGATCTATATGTTTTCATTCAGATCTTGTAGATCTGCTGTATTTGTATATGTGTGTGTAGATCCTCCGTTGAGCTTGAAGACATGGAAGGATTACTCCGTGAAATCACATCCCCTGCAACCTTAATTTCCTACCTGACCGGCTGGAGTAATTTCACTGGCCAAAGTAACCTTCCGTGGCGAGATTGTGACGGTTGAGCTGCTTCTGTGAACATCCGGATCGATCCGATCGAAATCGGAGTGAAGAAAGTTCCATCCGAACTCACTCAATATGCTGCTATCTCTACCGGTTCCGAAAAAAGTCAGCACCGTCAGAGTCGCCGCCACTGACCGGCGGCCAGCTGCTTGAAGATGGGCCATTGTTGTTGGCATTGGGGGTAGGCTGTAGGGATGGTGGGGGAAGTAAGTGGTGAAGATTTTTTTGAAAGACGTAAGTGGTGAAGAATCTGAAGATTTGAAATGTAAATTTTTGGGTTTTATTTTTTTTTAATGTGTAATAAATATGAAAAATGAAATGTAAGTACATTTTTTGGCTGTATTTTGGATATTTATTAGGAATTGATGTATTTTGTTATTTTTAATTGATGTATTTTGTCATTTTTCAATTTAAAATTATTTTTAATTTAATTTTATTATATTTATATAATTAATTATAAGGAATGATTTGAAAATGTTTTAAAATAATATATTTTAATTTATTTTGAATATTTTAAAAAAAAAAAAAAACAGAAGTTTGGAGACTACTATGTGGTTGCTAACTTTCAAACTTGGCGACCATGTCCTTGGTCTTCATTATTTGAGACCACGTCAGCGTTGGTCTCTATTCAAATTCGCGACCACGTAGTTACGTGGAGACCACAAATTTTGGAGACCACATTTTTGTTAGGAGACGACTGAATGGTAGCAAATTGGAGACCACTCTACGTGGTCGCCTTTAGCTACCAGATATTCGCAACCACCATAATGGTCTCCAAATTGTAAATTGGAGACGATTTTTGTCATTTAGAAACCAAATCCATCGTCTCTAATTTTTGTTTTTCTAGTAGTGGAAGTCAAGCAAGAAAAAGGAAGAATCCGATTCCTCCTCTTCCTCATCTTCCTCCGATAATGAGGAACACATCTCCAAAAGTACTAAAACCAAGAAAGAAGGCAGTGGTGAATCTACCAAACTTGGTGACCATGTTACTAAGAACTATCTTGAGAAGAAACTCGCAACCCTTGACACTTCAAAGGGGTCATTCATTCCATTTGATCCCGATGCTCTTCAACAATCCATCGCCAAGTTTCCTCGCAAGTACAAGACACCCGACATTGCCAAGTTCAATAGTACTACCTGTCCTCGAGCTCATGTTGAGACCTACACTTGGGCCATGCTTCCAATAGGCGTTGATAAAACAATCTTCGTCCAATGCTTTCCTCAAACTTTGGAAGGTGCTGCAAGGGATTGGTACATGTCTCTTCCTACGACTACAAGGCTTGATTGGTCGTCTGCATGTTTAGTCTTCCAAAGGCAGTTTGAAGACAACTCCACTTACCGCCCTACTAGGAGGGATCTTGAACAAATCAAACAACATGCAAATGAGTCCTTTGCTGAATTTGCTAGAAGATGGAGACTCAAAGTCACTGAAATTGTCGAAAGACCTACTCTCAAAGAACAAATCCACATCTTCCTTCAATGCCTTCGTGATGAATTTCAAGAGAAGCTAGCAGGCAATTACTTTCCTAGTTTCAACGAACTCCACGAGTCCGGAATTAGGATTGATGACTTCCTAAAAAGCAAAAAGAAGGAAAGTACTTTCCGCTACAACAAGCCTACCACAAGTAAGGATGCTTCAGTCAACGCTATTGCATTCAACCGCCCCAACACCGGCAAGTATTCTGCTGTTCCCCCTCCTGAAAAGAAAAAGAGGAACTATGACAAAATTGAAGGAATCACTCAAGAAGAACTCTTCGAAGTGCTTGTCAAGAATGAAAAGATCAAACCAAGGGAAGGTGGTCCTCCAAAGGATATGGGTCCTAATCATACTCATCACTTATTCTGCAAGTATCACAACTTCACCGGCCACGACACCAACACTTGCCACCACTTGAAGGACATCATACAAGACCTTTTTGACAATGGAGATCTAGAACGTCCCAACGTCATCACCAATCCTCTTCCTCGTACTCCATGAAGAAGATGAAGCTCCGAGAAGAAAAGCTCCACTTACCACTTTGGGGCTACAACTATCCTCTCCCTTTCTCCTTTGATAGAAGTAGATTAGGTTTTCAATTTTCAAGTATGAACTCGAAGAGTCGTTCCGTCTTTCTAGTACTTCTCATCTCCTCTAGTTTGTGTCCTCTAAACTATCGAGTCTGTTCTTAAATTTCTCAATTAATCAAAGTCATTTTTCCTAAACACTTTCCCTAAGGTTGTTCTACCTCATGAGTATCATCTAATTCATGCAAAATAATGGACCCTCCATTCCCTAAATCATCGCAAAAGAATAGAAACTTCTAAACGAATTTAAGAAGAAAGTTATCCTTAGAAGGCTTAAGGGCTAAACATCACCCCTACTGAAATTCAAAGGTCAACAAGCGAAGAAAGCCAAAAGTGCTGCTGTCAACCTTCATTCCAAGAAGAGTGGGGCTACTCAATTCAAAGCTTTGAGAGTACAAAAAAAAAAAAACTCTCAAGCTTTCGTCGCCCCCACAACAAATGTGAAAATTCAAATACATGAAGGACTCTCCCACAAAGAAGAAGAGTCAAGTGATACCAACAAAAGAAAAGAGGATTCCTCAATATCCTCCTACATCAAGTGAAGAAGACTTTCAGTATCAAGATCAAATGTTTACCCTTAAGTCATACTAATGATTGGCTTTCCTTCTCAAACTTATTTAGAAACTTCTAGATGATGCACGGTTCATTAAAAGGTAGAACAACTTTTCTAGATCCTTGAGTCAAGTAACGTTTCTTGTTGAGTCTAGGGGCTTCCTATTAGCCACCCTCATACACAATCTTGAAATCCAAGCATCAAAACTGGGGCTTCCTAACCTTTCCTCTTCCAGTCAATCTCTACTTCAACTCTTCAAAATAACCAAATTTGCGTCAGGAGCTTTCCTCTTTGCTTCTCACTCTCATCATTAGAGAATACACTTCTTCAAAAAATCAATGCTTGGATCACCTTCTAAAAATAGAGTCCGTCTCTCCTCAACTAACTTGAGATCTCATCTCTCTCTCCTCAATAAAATTCTCTCCTCTAAGTCCTCTTCGAGTACACATACTTTTCAAAAAAAAAATGGCTCGCTAGGTTGAAAACTCGTAAAGAGCGGCCTAGGAAAAATTTAGAGAACAAAAAAAAAAAAGAAAAACGCAAAAGTGATGCCCGCTAGATTGAAAACCCGAAAGGGCGGTCTAGGCAAAAACAAGGGTGCGTCACTAAGAAAAAAAATCAAAGGACAAAGGGAGACTACTCTTCAACCTTCTTCATCGAACATCGTTCGATCCTCTTCAAATCAAATCAATAAGGAGAGTCTTCTTCGATCATCTTCAAATCAAGAGAGCAGACTCACAAGCCTGTTCACAAAGTCATCTACCACTTGCAAGCAACTTGGGGCTTGAGACACCAAAGGGCCTTGGACATAGAACCATTACGACAGTCGACAGATTTGTAGTTGTTTGCCTCCTAGAGACACGATTCAAGGGAGAATTAAGAATGAAGATTCGCAACAGGCCTAGATGTGTTCACACAAGGTTACTCATTGAAATTCAGCCTCGCTGACTAGCAACAGATTCTGCAAAACCTGATTTGGTCCCAACTTGTCAAACACAAAGTTCACTCTCATACAGATCACCCATCTCAAATATAAACCCATACGAATGTCCCTACATTTCCATATACCATATTCTCATACATAAACTCACCACCAAAATGACAAACCGGCCATTTACATGAACAGACGTGGACACCACCACGTAAGTCCAATTAAACAACTAAAATTTGAAAAATCTACTTGAAATCTTTATCTGCTGACAGGTACAGAGAGGTAAGAATCTTTCGGGTCTATTCGAGACCAGCATGCATATATCCTTGCATTACAGGGGCCGACAGAACCACCATCTCAACCGATAACTTCAAGTCCGTGACCTCGGCAACATCATCATAGTCTGTGACGGCAGCAAACATCAATGTCCGTGACCTCGGCAACATCATCATAGTCTGTGACGGCAGCAAACTTCAAAGTCTGTGACCTCGGCAACATCAACAAAGTCTGTGACGGCAGCAAACTTCAAGTCCGTGACCTCGACAACAACTTCAAAGTCTGTGACGACAGCAAACTTCAAGTCTGTGACCTCGGCGACATCAACAAAGTCTGCGACCGTAGCAAACTTCAAAGTCCATGACCTCGGCAACAACAACAAAGTCCGTGACCTCGGCAACAACAGCTACGTCAGTAACCTCGGGCGGCGCACTTCAACAACTTCATCAACCAACCGGGTATCATCAGAATTGGGTCAAGTCTTTGATTCCTCAGTATGATTTTACATTTTCAAAAAAAATCCCTCTTCGATTTTCAAAAATGCTTTTCAAAATACCTAAAATAGCCTTTTTAGTATTTTGGAGTCGAACTACGTTTGGTCTGATTCTCTCTTAGAGATACGTAGGCAGCCGTGCGGCACAACCATCCCAATGTTCAGAATGATGTCTTTTCTATCGACGACATGACTTCTTCCATAAGTCTTGTCGCCGAGGGGCTCTGTAGACACCCCATTCTGAACCAATAATTACATGATTACACTACTCTTCGTCTCTGTTTTATGTTTTGATGAAAACATATCAGTTTCGTCATGTTTCGTTAAGTTTCTAACTAACCTCGTTAGTTTTGGACCTAACTGACTAACAGAATAACTGAAGAGGACAAAATGGTCAACCGACTAGTTGTCTCGCACGGGACATATGTGTCTCGCGCGAGACAACCCCTCGACAGGATGTACAAAATCACTCTCCTTCTCCGTTTCAATCTCTTTTCTTGATAAAATCTTATCCCATCCGGTTCTCCAATCATATCTGAGTTCTGGAACCTTCCTTGAGTCTCCTGATCTTGGTGACCAAGTAATCCATCCACCTCTTTAACCCCTATAAATACCTGATGACTTTCAGTATTTCACCCTAACAGTTTTAGATTGAGAGGTCCCCGATCCATGATCAAAAACACACAACACACACATTTTGTTGGTTTCTCTCCCTGAAAGATTCCTATAAAATCACCCTAAAATCACCTAAAGTTTGTTTATCAACCTTGTTGATCAACAAACATCAAAGCCTGAATCAAGGATTGAGGCGAAGCTCTGTCCGCATCAAGATTTGACTCTCATATTGAGCCGAAACTCTGCCCAAATCACTTCTCGACCGAGAAGACATCTTAGAACCACGTTCTAAATCAAATACTCCCTAAACAAGGTAAACTCCTATACTTTTACTCTCTTCTTCTCAATCTATCTATATTGGCTTTTAGAGTGGTGTAATCCCATCAAAAGGATTAGCCTAGAGTCCCTTCAATCAATGGAGGCGATCTCGAAGCATACAATCCGACATTCCTAATCAAGAAATTGATTAGGATTTTTTTGTTCTTATTTTATTAAAAAGATTGATGATACTCAATTGGCAAGACTGATCTTCGGATTGGGTGGAATGGATGCTCCTTGACCTACCCATTCCATAACTTAACCCCCGAACCCTCAAATCTCTTTAAAATCAAAAAGGTTTTTCTTATTGTTTCCTAAATAAATGATAAGTGGCGACTCAAAATATGTTAAAAATTCACGCATCTCTACAATAGGCCAACACCTTTTCAGAGTCGTCTCCAAGGTAAAATTTATTGTCAATGATGTGAATAGTGATTATGCTGCTATTTTGGGTATACCTGGCCAGGTCGCACTTGGAATGGTGGTCTCAATACCCCATCAACGAGTTAAGTTCCCAATGCTAGCTGGAGTCGACTGTGTACGAAGTATAGCTTGAGAATATCTTGACCATGTCCTACGAACAAGGAAGAAAAGGGAACTGGAAATTGAAACTGCTGAAGGGTATTTGAAGATGTCAAAGTCAGTCACCACAACTTCTCGATTATCTATGACCACCAGCGTGGAAGAGTCGACCTATCGCTCATATGACGAGGTCATGACTGAGTCGACACGTCACTCTGAAGTCACCATGGTTGATTCAGATGCGGTTATGGTCGACCAAGTCTTCATAGGCTAGCTATGCCTCCAGATCAACAATAACTCGGGGGCCACCACCAGTGAGATCGCTGCAAAGCTAGATGACATGATCGTTGAAGAAGCTCCACACTTGGGGGCCGAGGAAAGATAGAGGGTTCGAGAAATCATCATAGAGACTCTACAGTTTAGAGATGGTCCGGAGCTGGAAGCTGTGGATGAGCTGGAAGCAGTAATAACAAACCCTTCTTATCCCGAGCAAAAAATTCAGATTGGAAAGCAGTTATCAGCTGAGGAAAGAACAGAGATCATCGAGCTACTGAAGAAGAGTAGTGATGTCTTTGCTTGGCGAGTAGAGGATATGAAGGGGATCAAGGAAGAGGTCGTTGTTCACAAATTGGAGGTTAACCCGAACAAGAAGTTCAAAACACAAAAACTGAGAAGCTTTGCTCGTGACAAAGAGGAAGCAATAAAACTTGAGGTACAAAAACTTTTAAGTGCAGGTATCATAAAGGAAGCTACTCACACCACTTGGCTAGCTAATGTGGTCATGGTGAAGAAATCTAATGGCAAGTGGAGAATGTGCGTCGACTTCACCAACTTGAATTTGGCCTGTCCCAAAGATAGCTATCCATTGCCTCGTATTGACAAACTCGTCGATTCTATTGCTGGACATTCCACACTCAACTACCAACTTGAATTTGGCCTGTCCCAAAGATAGCTATCCATTGCCTCGTATTGACAAACTTGTCGATTCTATTGCTGGACATTCCACACTCAGCTTTCTCGATGCCTATTCAGGCTATCATCAGATCAAGATGCATGAAGATGATATTGTGAAGACAGCTTTTCAAGCTGTCGGGGGTATTTACTGCTACAACATGATGTCGTTCGGGTTGAAGAACGCAGGAGCGACCTACCAATGAATGGTGAACAAGGTCTTTGCTTCACAAATTGGCCGAAACATGGAGGCCTACATCGACGATATGGTCATCAAAACAAAGGCCGGACGTCACGTGGTCGACCTAAAGGAAACGTTTGCCAATTTACGAGCAAATGACATGAAGCTTAACCCGAGCAAATGTGTGTTTGGAGTAGCAGCTGGCAAGTTCCTTGGTTTTATGGTGTCACAGCGAGGAATTGAGGCAAATCCTGAGAAGATCAAGGCGTTGGTCGACATGCAAGAACCCACAAGTATCAAGGAGATGCAGCGACTTAATGGTAGGGTGGAAGCCCTAGGTCGCTTTATAGCCAAGTCGGCGGAAAGATCTCTCCCCTTCTTCAAATCATTGAGGGGGATGAAGAATTTTGAGTGGACGGCCGAATGTCATTCGTCGTTCCAACAGCTCAAAGAGTATCAAGCTACTTCTCCTTTATTGAGCAGCCCAACTGTTGGGGAGACTTTGTTCGTGTATTTATCTGTGGGCGACCAATCAGTGGCAGCTGTTCTGACTCGAGAAGAAGAGGGACTTCAGAAGCCCGTGTATTATGTTAGCAAGGCCCTATCCGACGTTGAGGGCAGATACTACAATGCAGAGAAGGTCGCATATGCCTTGGTCGTAGCCTCAAGGAAGCTGCGAGCTTATTTTCTAGCTCACCCTATTGTTGTGCTCACAAATGCACCCCTGAGAAAGATATTACATAAGCCGGAGTGTTCATGTCGCTTACTTAATTGGTCAATTGCTCTTACAGAATTTGACATTGAGTATCGACCCCGAAAGGCATTGAAGGCTCAAGCCTTGGCAGACTTCTTTGTCGAGCTGACGTTCACTAAGGAAGATAGCGAGGTACGAGCTCAAAAACAGAAAGCTAAAGGGAAGGAAACAAAGGCCTAGCCCGTCATTAGTTTACCCGAGGATTGCTGGAAGGTGTACTCCGATGGGTCAGCAACAAGGAATGTTAATGGAGCTGGGATAGTATTGATCGAGCCAGAATCAGAGATGGTCTATGAGGAAGCATTGAGGTTTAAGTTTGAAGCCTCCAACAACCAGGCAGAGTACGAAGCGTTGGTCGCAGCCATCGAGTACGCCAAATGTTTTGGGGCGGCCAAGATTGCGGCATATTGTGATTCCCAACTGATAGTCAACCAGGTTAGAGGAGAGTACGAGGTTCTGAATTCTACTTTAATCAAATACTGCGACCTGGTGAAAGAACTAATAAAAGACTTGGAGTTCTGGGAAATTCAGAGGATTGGTCGAGAGGATAACGAATTGGCCGACCTACTCTCGAAACTGGCTGCTTCAGACGAGCCACATGGAGAACCTATCGCTTACCTCGAACATCCAGCCTACGAGAGGGTTCAAATCCAATGCCTGGAAGACGCTGGTATAGAATGGGGTTACAACAAGTGCTGGATTGACAAAATGCGAGCTTACTTAGAAACGGGTGAGTTACCTGATGACGAGAAAGAAGCTCGAGCTATCAAGAAAAAGGCTCCAAGGTACGTTATTCAAGGAGATGAGCTATTCAGGAGATCTTTCAGCAAGCCATTGTTAAGATGTGTTCACCCTCAAGAAGTTACCCAGCTGATGTACAAGGTGCATAGTGGAGTGTGTGGTGGACACCCGGGGGCAAGAACTTTAGCCGACAAATTGATAACGATGGGCTATTATTGGCCGCACATGAGGGCTGATGCTCACGATTTCGTTCAAGGGTGTGACCAGTGCCAAAGGTTTGCCAACCTACCTCACCTGCCCACCACCGAGCAAACCCCAGTAATCTCAACCTGGCCCTTTGACATGTGGGGAGTAGATTTGGTCGGCCCTTTCCCGCCCGCCCGTGGAAGATGCAAGTATGTGATCGTTGCAATCGATTATTTTACGAAGTGGGTCGAAGCAAAGCCACTAGCTCGAATTACAGAGGAAAACGCCATCAACTTCATTCATGATTTCATTTGGTGTCGATTTGGGATACCTCGAGCAATAGTGACAGACAACGGACTACAATTCTCTTAAGCTTTCGAGGATGAAATGAAGAGTGTCGGAGTCAAACATTGGAAGTCGTTAGTCGCCTATCCCCAAGGCAATGGACAGGCCGAGGCAGCGAACAAATTAGTCCTTTCAGCATTGAAAACTGGTTTGGTTGGTCATAAAAGCAACTGGTTGGATGAACTTCCCCTTGCTCTCTGGGCAGTCCGCACAACCATTCGGGGGCCTACGGGGGAAACCCCATTCGCTCTTGCATATGGATCAGAGGCCATGGCACCGGTCGAGCTGCGATTTCCCACAGCTAGAGTAATTCTCTTCGACCAAGAACAGAACGAGATCAATAGACTGATCGACCTGGATTTGATCGACGAAAAGTGGGACACAGCTCATCTAAGGATGGTAAATTATAAGAAAAAACCAAGAGCTATCATGACAAGAAAGTGAATATAAGAGCATTCCAAGTAGGCGACTACATGTTAAGAAGCATCTCGTCAACTGGAAGAAGAACCCAGGTTAACAAGTCATCTCCCAACTGGGAAGGACCCTATGTCGTTACCCAAATTATCAAAGAGGGAACCTATATGATCGCTCATTTGGATGGTGAAGAATTGAAGCACCCATGGCATGCTACTCACCTTATCAGATATTATTTCTAGTTCAATTCTTTAGCTTTAAAGTTAGTTCAGTTTTCAAATTTGTGTTTGTTTTAGTTTTAGCCCTCCATTTTTGATGTAAGCATGTTTCTACGACAATAAAGCTGCAATTCTATTTCAACATTGTGTTACGTTTTTACATCGATTCTAACAAGCTCGACTCTTAGTCAGCTTCGTTCCTTTAAACAGGTCCGACATCTAAGTCTACCTTGTTCTAACAAGCTCGACTCTTAGTCAGCTTCGTTCCTTTAAACAGGTCCTACATCTAAGTCGACCTCGTTCTAACAAGATCGACTCTTAGTCAGCTTCGTTCCTTTAAACAAGTCCGATTCTTAATCGACTTCGTTCTAATAAGCTCGACTCTTAGTCATCTTCGTTCCTTTAAACAGGTCTGACATCTAAGTCGACCTCGTTCTAACAAAGCTCGACTCTTAGTCAGCTTCGTTCCTTTTAACAAGTCCGATTCTTAATCGACTTCGTTCTAACAAGCTCGACTCTTAGTCAGCTTCGTTCCTTTAAACAGGTCTGACATCTAGGTCGACCTCATTCTGACAAGCTCGACCCTTGGTCAGCTTCATCCCCCTAAACAGACTCGACTCTTAGTCAGTCTCGTTTTCAAAAATTATACAAGTCTAAGGTCGATTGTGTTGTCAAAAAACCAGTCTGATCAAAAGATTATAGCGAATTGTTCATCCTAGTAAATCTAGCTTGACATACGTTCATGCTAAAGTAAAAAGCATAGAATTCCAAGCATAAAAGTCAGCTACGATTAAACAAAAGCTCAGTCCCCCAAAACGGGCCAGGACTAGAGCTATCAAAAATTTATAAGTTAAGAATGCCTCCCAAAAAGTTGGGCCAAGGCATCAACATTTACAAAGCAAAATTAAAATTGTTTTGAAACTTGTCCTCATTACCCCAAGGAAAAAATTTAAACAACTGGCCCGTCGTTGGCTTGGTCCGGTTGGTCATTGGCAGCTTCCTCTTCTTCGCCTTCATCCATCTCTTCGGCCTCCTGGATCTCTTCAAAAAGGACATTAAAATTCCTCGGAGCTAAAGGAGGAGCTACCCATGGCTCGCATTCATCTTCTTTGTCCAACTGAGCAATAAGAGCAAGGTCGTTTTCAGTATAGGGCACGACCGATTGACCACCACAAGCAACGGGTTCATACTGAGCTTCAGTCGCCCATCGAGCTAGTTTCTACAGAGAAACGTCAGCCATCAGATCAACTAAAGCTCGTCGCACCATATGACGCCGACCTGTATCAAAAAAGACCCCAGCCTTGGCAATGATAGCGTTATAACATTCATCATTCTCTTTAAATGCTTTAACGGCAGCCTCATCCCAGGACTTTCGAGCTGCTAAATGATCGTCGGTCATCGTCAAGATCCACTCATTGGCTTCTTTGAGTTTCTTAGTCAGCTCCCCGTTATCATTCTCCAGAGTAGATTTTTTGGCCTTGACAACATCGATCTCCTCCTTCAACGAGGCATTCTTCTCTTCAGATTCCTTGAGATCGGCCAGGGCCTTGTCCCTATCAGCATCGACTTTGTCCCTTGACAGCTTCATGGCATCATAAGCAGAATCCAGGTCATTGTATTTCTCCTTCCACTCATCTATCTCCTTCACCTTTCGAGCATAAGCACCAGTTGCAATCTTCTCCTTCTCGATGGCCGCCTTCCATCCACTCTTGGGTTGCTCAACAAGGGTTAAGGACTGCATCCACAAATGGCAATAAGTTAGCTCGATGAAGGAGTATATACAGAGGAAGGCAACAAACATAACGACCAAAAATAATGAAGAAGATCAAGTTAACCAGTACCTCGCAGTGTGATAGGCCGGATCTATCTGAAAATTCTTCTGGAGTTAGTCCCTCCTTATCAAAATGAGCTTGCATGTTGGGATCTACAGCTCGACGAACGACAGCCTGTCCATAACCCAGCCTGGGATAACGTCGGCTTGTACAATTGATTCCGGTAAGAGCTAGCTGTGATGATGTTGCCATTCGCGGGAAAATTCGATTTTTGCGTTTCTTTGAAAAACCAAATAAAACCGGAAAACGGAGTCGCCACGCCATTTTAATTTTGAGGGCCAAAACTTTGAAAAAAGCCCGAGATCAGAGATTTAGGTTCGGAGGTCATGTTACGCGTCGGGAAAGACGTTAGTGTGCACCCGACGCGCCTCGTAAAACGAGTCTTCCAAGCTGAAAATCATTTGTGTGTGTGTGTGTGTGTGTGTTTTGGCCAAAATAAGTTGAAACTCAGAAAAGTAAAAATTGGGATATCTTTTTAAGACTTTAAACTGATCCCATGATTTTTTGGAAGATTTTTGGGTTGAGATTTGGTACTCAAAAGACCTTTTGAAGTTGAGAGCCATTTCTGCCAGAATGAAAAAGGCAGTGGACCTTTGATTTTGAAATGGATTCAAGGGTCTTAAAACTTCATAATCTGGATAAACTCAGAGAATGAAAGTTGTTCTAGACACCTTAAATAAAGTTTATGCGAAGGAATTTTCCATTTTGGAGAAGATTTGAGGGGTCAAAACCTTCTGGAAACCTCAGATATGAGATCTGGATTCCCAGAAGCTGATGAACTAGCCTCTGAAAGAAAATTTGAAAAGAGGAGTTTTACTCACCCAAAAAATAAAATAAAAATATGTCTGGAAATCTCTGGATGTTGGATACAAAAAGTATTTTGTAGTCAACACCAAATTCCAAGTTCATCTGTGTCCAAAAATTAAGACCATGGACTGAGGTCTGAGAAAATTGCTACTGGACAGCAACTTCTCAAGAAAGAAAATATGATTTTAAGGGGGGTTTTGCATCCATGCTTGTCCCCATTTCCCTAGGTTTTGGTTAGTGATCACTAGACATTTTAGTGGTGAATCAACTATACCAAACCATCCTTGGGGTACATTAGGACTAAGCATTTCATTTGCTTGGGAAGGGGAATTTTATCCTTTGAAATCAAGATTTTATGCTTGAAAATGGTTTTTAGGGTTTTGAAAATGAGTTTTCTTTGCAAGAAAGTAAGAAAGCTTAAAAATAATGTTGATCTTTGTAGAAGATCATCCATGGAGATGGTCTTCCATGGTGATCTTCTTAGATCTAAAGCAAGAAGATGAAGGAACTACATTTTGTAGTTTGAAGATGCATGCATGGATGAGATTTAGGGTTAGGAAGAGGAGGGTTTACCAATCTTCCTTGTGTTCTTGAGTGTTTGGCTTGAGTGTATGAGTGTTTAGGGCTTTAATATGAGAGTGAGTGGATGAGTATGAGTTGGGAAAGATTGGAGAGAAAATGGTGACAATTCAAGTGAATTCTCACTGTTTTCTCTCTATATTTCGCCAGAGGTTCGGTGCAAAATGTGTTCTTCCTTCTTATTTTTGTGACTGGAGGGCTCAATTTATAGCCCTCCTGAAAATGCAAAGGTATCCGCGCGGATAGGTCCAGTAGGCGTGCACTGTTCATTAAATGCAGCTTCAGCTTTGGACAAGGGGAATAATCTTTTTCAAAATTCAAATTAACAGCCAGTTTTTGTGTCTCCAGCCATTGCTATTTGTGGTTTTATTCTTTTGTTTTTCTTTTTAAGATTCTTTTTAAGGTTTAACCTTAAATAACAATGCCCATTTTACCCTCACTTTGTTAGAAATGTTAGGATAGTTAGGAATTGTTAGAAATGTTATAACTTTCGTTAATTTTCTAACGAAAATTCTAACAAGCTCAAATTGGAGCACTTACAGTAGCCCCTCGGCGACGGCGCTTTCGAAGGAAGCGGGGTCGTCGATAAGAGTAAGGCTCCATATTTGGCAGGATGATCGAGTGATTGGGTGGCTGAACCTAGCGATAGGCTACCTACGTATCCCGAATGGGAATCAAGCCAGTCGTAGCTCGGGTCTTTGACCCTGGAGATGATGGCGTTTTAGGTGCCTCGAACCTGATGAGCGAGTTCTACAGTCGGTTACTGGAAAGAAACTCTGCTGGGGATAAGAGATGACCATTTTCGGTCTGATGGCTATCCGCTCTGCTGGGGATAGGAATGACCATTTTCGGTCTGATGGCTATCCGCTCTGCTGGGGATTTTTGTGATTTATCGTTTTTCCAGTGTTGTGTGTGATGGCGTCTTAGGTGCCTCGAACTTTGGAGATGGCGTTTTAGGTGCCTCGGACCTTGGAGATGGCGTTTTAGGTGCCTCGAACCTTGAAGATGGCTTTTTTAGGTGCCTCGGACCTTGATGATGATGGCTTTTTAGGCGCCTCGGACCTTGATGATGATGGCCTTTTAGGCGCCTCGGACCTTAATTTGAAATGGCCTTTCGGTGGACTTCGTCTGCGCCGAAGAGAGGGTGACCGTTTTGATCGAGGGCTGGACCTAATGATAGGCTACCTACGTATCCCTAGTGGGAATCAAGCCCTTTCGTAGTTCGAGTTCTACTCGAGATTCCGTTGGCTTTTGGGATTCCGTTAACTTTGCTGGGGATTTCGTTAGCCTTTGCTGGGGAAAATCAGACGTATTTGTCTGGGAAATCGGTCTTACGTTTGACTGCTGGGGGCAATTTTGATGAAAGATACGGGATCTCGTTATCTTTCTCGGGTCACTCGGTCTTACGTTTGACTGCCGGGGGTAATTTTGATGAAAGATATGGGATCTCGTTATCTTTCTCGGGTCACTCGGTCTTACGTTTGATGCCGGGGTAATTTTGATGAAAGATACGGGATCCGTTATCTTTCTCGGGGCACTCGGTCTTACGTTTGGCGGAGGGTAATTTTGATGAAAGATACGGGATCTCGTTATCTTTCTCGGGTCACTCGGTCTTACGTTTGGCCGCCGGTCAATTTTGATGAAAGATACGGGATCTCGTTATCTTTCTCGGGTCACTCGGTCTTACGTTTGACTGCCGGGGATAATTTTGATGAAAGATACGGGATCTCGTTATCTTTCTCGGGTCACTCGGTCTTACGTTTGACTGCCGGGGGCAATTTTGATGAAAGATACGGGATCTCGTTATCTTTCTCGGGTCACTCGGTCTTACGTTTGACCGCCGGGGTAATTTTGATGAAAGATACGGGATCTCGTTATCTTTCTCGGGTCACTCGGTCTTACGTTTGACTGCCGGGGGTAATTTTGATGAAAGATACGGGATCTCGTTATCTTTCTCGGGTCACTCGGTCTTACGTTTGACTGCCGGGGGCAATTTTGATGAAAGATACGGGATCTCGTTATCTTTCTCGGGGCACTCGGTCTTACGTTTGATCAGGGGCAATTTTGATGAAAGATACGGGATCTCGTTATCGGTCTTACGTTTGGCACGGGGTAATTTTGATGAAAGATACGGGATCTCGTTATCTTTCTCGGGTCACTCGGTCTTACGTTTGGCTGTCGGGGTAATTTTGATGAAAGATACGGGATCTCGTTATCTTTCTCGGGTCATTCGGTCTTACGTTTGATCGCGGGAAGATTTTGATGAAAGATACGGGATCCGTTATCTTTCTCGGGGCACTCGGTCTTACGTTTGGCCGGGGTAATTTTGATGAAAGATACGGGATCTCGTTATCTTTCTCGGGTCACTCGGTCTTACGTTTGACTGCCGGGAAGGATTTTGATGAAAGATACGGGATCTCGTTATCTTTCTCAGGGCACTCGGTCTTACGTTTGATCTTAGGGGTAATTTTGATGAAAGATACGGGATCTCGTTATCTTTCTCGGTCACTCGGTCTTACGTTTAGCTAGGGGTAATTTTGATGAAAGATACGGGATCTCGTTATCTTTCTCGGGGCACTCGGTCTTACGTTTGACTGCCGGGGGTAATTTTGATGAAAGATACGGGATCTCGTTATCTTTCTCGTCACTCGGTCTTACGTTTGATCCGGGGTAATTTTGATGAAAGATACGGGATCTCGTTATCTTTCTCGGGTCATTCGGTCTTACGTTTGACTGCCGGGGGTAATTTTGATGAAAGATACGGGATCTCGTTATCTTTCTCCGGTCACTCGGTCTTACGTTTGACTGCCGGGGAAAATTTTTGATGAAAGATACGGGATCTCGTTATCTTTCTCGGGTTACTCGGTCTTACGTTTGACTGTCGGGGGTAATTTTGATGAAAGATACGGGATCTCGTTATCTTTCTCGGGTCACTCGGTCTTACGTTTGACTGCCGGGGGTAATTTTGATGAAAGATACGGGATCTCGTTATCTTTCTCGGGGCACTCGGTCTTACGTTTGACTGCCGGGGGTAATTTTCTTGACAAGGGGCTGACTTTGGTTAACTTTGGTTAACTCTGTCAAGTTGGGGACTGAATTGCAGAGTCCTGAAATTTTAAGGGGCAAAAGGGTCATTTTGACCCTTGCAATCCTATCCGCGCGGATAGGGTTTGAAAACCAGGGGTATTAATTAGGGCCAACGCCCTTTCTCTTCCCCATTCAGTTTTTCTGAAATTGTCGAGAGCAGAGAGAGAGAAACTGCAAAATCCGCCATTTTTGGCCATTTAAGCTTCAAAATTCTTCCGATTTCTTCGATTTTTTGAGCAATGGAACACGGGGAAGGCGCTTTTCAAGGCCAAGGACGTGGCCCGGTAGCGGAGAGGCGATTCGAGCTTGTCCGAATGAGGAGGCATTACAATCTTTCGCAATCGGTTGAGGAGGAGCATTACCCCGATGCTTGGCAACATTGGGCTTCGGATCCGCATCTCCGAACGGTATACTTTGAAACCCTTTGATCCCTTTGTTGATTTCTTGTTTGAAAATTTTGGGTGATTTTTTTTTTGAATTTTTTTTTTTTTGAAAATTCGAATGATTGATGTTCTTGGCTTTGAATCTTGATTTTGATGTTTTGCATGTTGTAATGAGTAACCCAAAATGTGCATTTTGCTTGGAAAAAGAATTGGCATTTTTGCCACATTTTTTTTTTAATTCGAAAATTACATGTGAAAATTCGAAGAATTGTGATTTTTTTTTTTTGAATATTGCATGTTGATGATGATGATGATTTTTTTTTTTTTGAAATTGAATTTTGATATTGATGAATGATGATGCAATGCATGCATTTTGTTTGGAAAGAATGGGCATTTTGCCAATATGGGATGTATGTATGTTTAGGATATATATTTTTTGAAAAGTGGGACGGATTTTTCCTCCCGTTGCATGTAAGATGGATGATATGCATGTATGCATGTTATTTTCTGAAAATGGGACGGAGTTTTTACTTCCGTAGGAATGCATCTTTTTTTTTTTGATGAATGCATTGGGACTTGCTGAAAACTGTTTTCTTTCATACAAGAAAAATGGGGCTATGCTCATTGTATGCTGTCATGCTGTCGAAATTTCTTCTTTTTTTTTTTTAATGTATGTGTATGCTCTTTTTTTTTTTGCAAATGCAAATTTTTTTTTTGACATTTTCTTTTTTTTTTTACAGGGTGGAAACCGTTTTGTGACGGAGCAGCTGAACAAGATGAAGACTCGAGGATCGGTGGAGTCTGTGATTGACTTGTGGGACCGGCTTCCGGATGCGGGCCGAGGAGCTTTGCCGAGTCCGAGACAGATTGTTGTCGAGACGGGGCTCTGGGAGTTCGTCGAGTGCTTGAGGGGACTGGTCAAGTTCCCTAAGAGCAAGGGCTTGATGTTTGCTCGGCGCAAAGACTGGTGGGACGCGACCCACACCTTCCACTTCTTCCGGGGCGAGGCTACGGTTACGCCCCTCCGATTACGCTGCGATCACGGGCTGTCCTTTAATGGACGCGGCATTGAGTGGCGGGATGGCTACAGCGATGCCGATCCGCAGTGCTCTTCGGGATTTTCCCTATTCCCAAAAAGGGGATGGGGATGGAGTATGCCGTGGTCTACGGTAAGATTGTGGAGACCATAGCGAGCTATGAGGCCGGGAGGAGAGGATAGGCGCCGATCGATTGCTGTGGCCTTCTTGTGGTTTGCTTTCTCGAGCACGCTCTTTGGACATCTTTGAGGGACGGCAGTCTTTGCCTTTGCTTGAGGTCCTTGGAGGACATGGAGACGGCCGGAGATGTCTCGTGGGGAGAGGCCGGTGGCCGGCAGAGCTTTACTTTGCTCTCGATAGGTACACCGGAAGGCCTGTGAGCTCTTTGTCTTGCTTTGAGTTTGCCCTAGAGGTATAAGCTCTCTTTTGCTTTTCCTCTTTTTTTTTTTTGAGCACGCACTTTTCTTTTGCACCGGATTGATTGGATTTTTACCTTTCGCAGTAATGGGCGTTGGATTTTTCACGTCACGGTGTGGCGGCACCGGCGGAGTACGTCGGGCGTATCCGGCCATGCGCCTTGGTCCAAGCATGCTCGGGAGAAGATAAGCTCCAGGGGGCGTACGACTCTTAGGTACGCGGATTGCCTTCCTTGACGGAGGCCGAGACAGATGAGGGGATGATATTCTTCCCCCGGGATCGCTTTGAGGTAGCGCACCGAAGGGCGCCGAGGTCCGGACAAGGCAATGGGAGGATTTTGAGGGGTCCGACTGCGATGCCTATTATCTCGGGAGAGAGGGTGACGCGCCAAAGCATGGCGTGAACTCGCCTTTGAGGACACCGGTGGAGCCTCCCGCTAATATAATGCACCCGAGCGATCGGTCCGTGACTGGGATGATTACCGAGCAAAGCCGCACTTCTGACTTCGTGGCGATTGAGCCATATGCGACATTCGTCTTGAGGAGGCCGAGGATGCCTCGTGTTTTGGATAGGGAGGGGCTTGGGATCCCGCGGTACCCTCGGACGGATTTTTCCTATATCCAGGACGGGGTCCGATTGAGGGTGCAGATCCCTCAGCCCGAGCGGCTTCCACGAGCTTTCCGGCCTCGTCCGGGTATGTAGGTATGGCTTTTACGCTTCGCCTCTTCCTTTCTTTCTTTTGTTTCATCATCTTTAGCATCGCCTTTTTTTTTTTGACGCTTTTGCTTTTGTGCAGTTTTCGGAGGTGGTCGTCGAGAAGCTGACGAAGCAAGTGTTCGGGGCTAAGAGATTCATCAGAAGGATGGTCGCTTGCGGGGCTCCTTATGCTAGAGCGAGGCGACCACGGCCGGCGCCTGTCAGGCGGGAGGCTTCCCCTATTCGCTCGAGACTTCTTCGAGAGACTCCTTTGTCTCCTCTCCTTGATCCTCGCGCGGTACCGCTTCGGATCACGTCATTCTCGGGGATCCACACGGGCGGGGACACGTTTGGCGCATGGCGGGTCGTCTTCGTACGTGCAGGAGTCCGACGCCTTCACCTTCGGATACGACTTTTTGCAGATCTCGGCTTGCCCTATCGTAGCGTGCCGGTTGGTCCCGATGAGCCTCTTTCTCGGAGACGAGGACGATTCGAGCCCGAGATTTTCTGTGGCTCCGGAGGAGGCGGGCCCGAGTCGCAAGAGGGGCCGGGGGGAGACATCGGGCGCTGGAGACTCCGATTGATTTTTTTTTGAGATTTAGATTTGTACAGATTATGCACATTTTTTTTTTGGATGTAATAATTTAGGATTTTATTTTATGTTTGTTTGTTTTTTTTTTTTATGCACACTCTCTCTTTTTTTTTTTTTGGAATGTAATAATTTAGGATTTTATTTTATGAATGCAATGCAATATGAATGCAGTGTCGCATGAGCCTTGGTTTTTTTTTTTTTTTTTTTTGCAAGGGTGTTTGGTATATGGACCGGTTTGGGGAGTTTTTTTTTTTTTTTTTTTTTTTTTTTTTGCACGTGGTTTCGAGCAACCGGACGGAATATTCCTCTTTTGGTGTAGCGGCTTGGACTGTTGTAGATTTTTTGGCAAACTCATCCGCGCGGATAGGGCGCTTCGACACTTGTCCTTTAATTTTGGTTCAGACTGGTCTTGCTTTATTTCAAATTCAAATATCCTCTTCAACCTCCAGTCCAACTGACCATTTTCGGGAGAAAGAGAGAACAACCATGGAAATGGCCAAAAATTCTCCAAAATTGTCCAAAGAAAGGCAAATGTTGTTCTTTGAAAAGTTCAAGGAGTGGTGTAGGGAGATCATGCATGAGAGAAGATCATTCTTTGAAGAAAGGTACAAGATACGATGCTTGTGGTCTCTCAAAGAATTGGTTCCGGATTATGACCTCTTAAGAGCTTCTTCTTCGTTTTGGGATACTAGAAGGCATGTCTTTTGCCTTTCCTTCAACGAGATTGTTCCGACTGTCGAAGAATTTCGGGCCTTACTTGGAGGTCCGGAGGTGGAAGAGATAGCGGTTCCTTTGCCCTGAGGGGCTTCTTTTCTTGGCAGATTATGCGTCCTCCTTCATCTTTCCCCGGAGGAAGCGCAAGGTATGATCCGTGGTTCCGATCATCTTGATATTTCCGGTCTTCCCGACAGATTTAGGGGCCTAGGCTTGGTGGATGATGCCTATTGGGATGCCTTCGCACTTTGTATGTTTGGCACCCTGTTCATGGTTTATTCCTTTCGGGATTTGCCATCGGTCTTGGCCGGATGTTGTCGTTCACCGTCGCCCGGCGTAGATGTCGTTCCTTTGATTCTGGGGAGACTTTTCATGCTCTCGACAGATTAGCTACCGGACGGCGGTATATGCACGGGGGCAGCCCGTTTCTCTTGACCCCGTGGCCGATGGAGCGTTTGGGGGTTCTTCGGGAAACCTCTCGAGCATGATCAGCCTTGGACTTTTGCCAGAGAGGTGTTGATGTAGATTTTGATGATCGTGGCTCGTGGGAGCGTTGGATGGCGGGTCGCCGACCGAAGATATCGATGGTTGGTGCCTCATTGGCGGGTGGAGACTCGCAGAGTGCTTCAGACGGGTCCCATGTGGTTATGCTTCCGGGCTTTCTCACCCAGCTTTCTACATTCCGGCTCGGTCCTTAGGCGGTTTGGCTTGGAGCAGGTTCCTTTGGAGGGTTTTTGATGATATAGCCACTGTGGTGGTGGCTCCCATTTCCATGGATGATCCCTCGGTGTTTCCATTTCTTTCCCGAGCATGGAGGTATGATGCCTTTCCTCCTGGGTCATTCTCGAGCGTCCGAGACCGGTGTTCCCGACCACTTGGTACTGGATTGGTATGAGAGGCATCCGGGAGAGACTCGGTGGCTATTTTGAGACGGCGTGAGGCCATTATGGGTGCGGAGGACCCGATCAAGCTTCGAGAGGAGGAGGGCCGAGGCGAGGGCCAACCCTCATCACAGGAGCGGAGACGCTGTGACCGACTATGAGGCTTACGTCAAGAGACAGGAGAGGAGGGCTCCTATGCTACCAGCTAGGCTATAGGAGATGAGAGATGACGCTAGGGCTACTAAGCCCCTGGCAGAGGCCGGGTTTGATAGATCCCTGTTCCTATACGAGAGCTTGGTAGGAGGAACACCGACATTTTTCCTGTTCGAAAAAGAAGACTCGAGGGGGAAGAAGAGGGGAGAGGCCAAGACGAGTGGCTTGGAGTGACTCGAGGTTTCCGAGTATCCCTTTTCTTGTCATGGCAAACACATTAGTTTGATTATGTATCTTAGTTTTCTTTTAGCAGGTTGCCAGTTGTAGGAATGAATCGGGCTTAGACTCATCAAAGAGCTTTTAACTTGTAATGAATATTTGAATTGCTTTAGAGTTTTTCGAGACGCTTTCATGGTCTCGATCAATTGTATTGATGCCAAAGTATGGCTTTTATTTGTGCTTTAGACCGAACCGTTTCCGCCGCCTACGTTCCCCTCATTTTGAGGAGCTCAGGTCTTCGTAGTTCAACCCGGTGAACTCTTTTTTTTTTGTTTTTTTTTTTTTTTTGGTGCAACCTATTTTTACCTAGGTCGCCCTTTTCGGGTTTCTAACCTAGTTGGGTATTACTCTTTTAGCACTCTTTTTTTCTCTTTTTTTTTTTTTTTTTTTTTTTGTTTCTTTTTGGTGCAACCTCGTTTTTTACCTAGGCCGCCCTTTTCGGGTTTCTAACCTAGTTGGGTATTACTCTTTTAGCACTCTTTTTTTTTTTTTTTTTTTTTTTTTTTTTTTTTGGTTTTTTTGTTTCTTTTTTTTTTTTTGGTTTTTTTTTTTTTTTACGCGTAGTATCTCGCGCAGCCTTGTCACCATTCACCGGGTGTACAAAGGGATTCCCGTCGAGGTCCGCAAGTTGCATGGCTCCTCCGGAGAAGATCTTCCGGACGACATATGGCCCGACCCATACAGGCTCCCATTTGCCGAGAGGGTTGATACGGACCGGGGGCTTTTCTTTCGAACGAGATCACCTTTTCGGATCTCCCGATGCTTTACTTTCTTGTCGAAGGCTCCGGCCATTCTTCCTTGGTAGGCTCGGATGTGTTCCATGGCCTTCAATCGGCGTTCATCTAGTAGGGCCAATTCATCATGGCGACTTTGGGAGCCATTCGACCTCGTTGATCCGGCTTTCCAAGAAGATACCTGAGCGAGGATTTCCACTCGATTGGGAGTACGGCTTCCATTCCGTATGTGAGGGCAAAAGGTGTTTCCCGCTTGCCGTTCTGACCGATGTTACGTAGCCCCAGAGTGCCAAGTGTAACTTCTCGGGCCAATCTCCGCCTTGGACACCATTTTCCTGATGATATTTTCCAGAGTCTTGTTTGCCGCTTCGACGGCTCCGTTGGTTTGGGGCCCTGTAAGGAGATGACTTGTGACGGGTTATTCGGAATTCCGCCAAAGAATTTTTCACATTCCCCTTCGAAGTGGGATCCATTATCTCGAGATGATTTCGCCGGCAACCCGTATCCGCACATGATGTTTTCTTTGATGAAGAGGGCAACTTTCTTTGAATTGAGGATTTTGTAGGACTTTGCTTCAACCCACTTGGTGAAATAATCCACGGCTACCAGACGAACTCGTGGTCAAGTATCGCTCGATGGTGTGATTTTGCCTATGACATCAATTCCCCAAGTGACGAAAGGCCAAGGGGTTGTCATGCAAGATAACTCGTGAGGAGGCAAGTGATTAAGATTTGAGTATCGCCGACATTTGTCGCAGCTTTTGACAACCGGATGCAATCGGTTTCCATGGAGATCCAAAAGTACCCCATTCTCGCATGATTTGCATCGAGCTCGAGCATTCATGTGAGGGCCGCAGGTACCACCATGTATTTCTTTCATGAGTTCGGTAGCCTCTTGTTTGCCTGATACATCGCAGGAGGGGGCCTTGATAACGCTTCTTGTATAGCATATTTCCCAAAAGAACATAATGGGAGGCGAGCCGCCTGTGGCTAAGAGACTTTTTGCTTTGATTCCTTCTTTATATTCCCCATCTTCATTTTTTGAAAGAGGCCTCGCCATCCTTCAGTGCACCGGTAAACCGAGTGTACTGTGGATCATTGATCGGTTCGCTTCCGCTTCAATTTCGAAGCAATAGGCGGGGTTTTCTCTTCTCCCGACTCGAATGGTTTAATGTACTTTCCTTCGTGTATTTCGACAAGAGAGGCTAGTGTAGCTGAGCATCCGCGAACTCCGTTTCGGTCTCTCGCGTAATGAAAGCCGATTTCTTTGAATTGAGCCACTAGTTCTTCCATGTAAGCATGATACTTCGCAAACCCGGATCCACGGTCTTCCATTTGTTAGAGACCCGATTGATGATGAGGGCAGAGTCACCATACACCTCCAATTCCTTGATATTTCTTTCAAGGGCGGCTTCCAACCCAGCCTATGCAAGCTTCATATTCGAAGCAGTCATTGGTTGTGACTTCAAGTTCAGCCTGTTGGAGCTATGGGGGTGTGTTCGTCCAAGCCAGGAGATCGACCGAAGCATTCCTTATCCCGTTCTCCTTTTTTGTTTGACGCCCGTCAAGAAGAGTTGCCAACATTTTCTCCTTCTAGAGCGAAGATTCCATCATCGGGAAATTGAGGTTCAGTGTCCCTGGACTCATCACTTGGGAAATCGGCCGCATGTTCTCGCCATTATGCGTCACTTTTACGGATATCCTTGAAACATAAGCGATGTCATATTCGGCCAAAAAGAACGACCATTTTGCCAATCTCATGGAGATGGAAGGCTTGTCGAACGTATATTTGATAGTGGTCTACCCTTGAAACAAGATGTATCGGGTGAGACCGCATGTAGTGTTTCAACTTTCCCACTACCTGCACCAAACTCCGCGCAAGTCTTCTCGCAAGCGTAGTAATTGAGTTCGCTTCCTTGGAGCTTTCGCTTACGAAATAGATGGCGTTTTCGACTTTGGAATCTTTCTTCTCTTGAGCCAGCATAGCCCCACCTTTGTATCCGTGACGCTTAGATATAGCAAAGAGTGGCTTTTGCCGATGTGGTGGGCAGAGAATCGGGGATTCACAAGGTATGCCTTGATCCGCGTTCAAAGGCAAGCCGACATTCTGGGGTCCATTCTGTGTAGGCATTTTTCTTCATCAACTTGAAGATCGGCTCGCAGACGAGGTCACCGATTCACAAAGCGGCTTATGTATTGCAGCCTTCCCACGAAGGATTTCACTTCGCTGTCCTGGTGGCTTCATTTCAACTATCGCCTTGATTTTACGGGGATCTACTTCGATTCCCCGTTCGTCACCATATATCCTAGCACCTTACCTCGTCTTACACCGAAGGTGCACTTGGCCGGATTCACCTCATGCCGTGGTCTCTGAGGCGGCCGAAGAATTTTCTCAAATCAACAAAGTGCCGCCATCCGATCCTCCTCGGAATGTATTATCATGTCGTCCACATAGACCACAATTTCTTTGTGGATCATGTCATGGAACAGTAGCCAGAGCGCCGCCTCTCGGTACGTAGCCCCAAAGATTCTTTAGTCCGAATGGCATGACCGAGTAGCGTATGTGCCCCAAGGGGTTGTGAAGGCCGTTTTGGCTTGATCTTCTTCTCGCCATTTTGATTTGGTTGTAGCCGGCAAAACTGGGTCGACGAAGGATTTGACTTCATGGTTGGCCGTGGAATCTACCAAAATGTCGATGTTTGGCAGGGGGAAATCGTCTTTTGACCGGCTTTGTTCAAGTCTCCGAAGTCTACGGCATCGGATCTTTCCGTTGGCCTTGTCACCGTCACTATGTTGGACAGCCATGTTGGGTACTCAATGACCCCTGATGAACCCCGCCCTGAGCATCTTTTCTATCTCCTCTTTCACTTGTAGGGACCATTCGGGCTTAATTCTTCTTAGCTTCGCTGCGGCTTGACTTCCGGGTCGAGCGGTATTCCGGTGCTCAACTATGGAAGGATCGAGGCTGGCATATCTTTATAGGACCATGCGAATACATCCACGAATTCTTTTAGCAGCTCAATTAGGGCGTCCCTTTCACCCTTCGAAGAAACTACCAATCTGCGTCTCTTTAGGCTCTTCCGCAGCTCCCAGATTCACACTCGTCAAAATCTCTTCGGCAGCTTGGGCTCGATTTTCCTCTTCCTGACAACCCTGCTTAAAGATTTCTTTGATATATTGTTCATTTAATGTGTCCGCCTCTTCATCTAGTGAATCGTTATTAACTGTTTTTAGATTATTAGTTAATTCATCATTAGTTAAAGTGGCAATTAAGGGATACTCGTAAAGGTTCGTCATTTCATTGAGAATAAGAGGGAATACAACATTGGCTACAATTTCGTGGTCTTCGTGCGTGAGGCCATCTGGACGACTCGAGAGACTCGAACTCAACAATGAGAGACTCCTGAGGACTTTACAAAGGTTGACACGAAAGGATCTGGGACCAATCCAAGCTTGGTGATCATTTCCTCTTCGTCGCGGACGGCCCGAGAGAGTTTCCCAATTCTTAGCGGCATCGCCGCTGGTGGCTTCACAACTCGGGAAAGGCATGGTCTCGTGCTCCCTCTTCGCCGTTGCTATCATCTCTTTGTCCGAACCAATCAATCGTGTTTGGCGTCCGAAAGCCGAGCATGTGGATGTAGTGATCTTCCTCAATCCCGGGGATTTCCGTTCATGCGACCGCTCAATCCAGATGTGAGGACGCATTGCGTCTTGGTGAGCTGCTAGAAAAATCTCATGTCCCATACTCGAGCGGAAAGGCTTCGTGTGTAGTTCAAGAAGGAGGACGTCCCACACGACGTTCATAGATTCGAGCCGAGTCCGTCGGTGTTTGTCGACTTTTATCATGAAAATCTCCTCGCCGGCGAGGCCAAAGAATGGGTTTGCATCACCGACAAATCCGTGATTGAGGACCGGGGACTTGTGTGCTCGTATCATGGCGGTGTTCGCATTTCCTTCCAAAGACGCCTCCAAGTGTTGGAAATAGCAATCAAATTTGATGAATCGAACTTCTTCTGAGTCTCCGCTCGCTTGAGTGTGTCGACATAGTTGGCATCGCCGGGATTCCAAAGGATGTCGGCGAGACTTGCCTCTTGAAGGATGTAGCCCGTGTTTGATCGTGGGCGTTCTTGGCTATTGTTTCAGCTTCATTCCCTATGAGGAAACCTGTCACCCCTTATGACTTCAAGGTCTCCCTGCCGGTTGATGAATTTTGACGCATTGGTGGAGAGTGGAGGCTATGGCTTTCATGTGATGCAACCAAGGGCGCCCCTAGTAGGGCCGTGAACTCCTGAGGGGATATCCATTACATGGAACTTTGCGGGCACCATTTGGGTTTCGTACTGCAGTTCCAGAGTCACCGTCCCCAGTAATGGGACGAGACGAACCGTCGTAGGTTTGACCCGGTAGATGGGATCACGCGCCTTTCATTTATGCGGAGGGCCCTCATCATGCCGAGGGGAAGAACGTTTACCGATGATCCATTGTCCACTAATACCCTGTGGAGTGACATGGTGTTGAGCCGAATAGTGATGTACAAAGCTTCATTGTGTTGGGAGACATCTCTTGGCAAAATCTTCATCGTAAGGTGATCATGCTCCCATATAGGTGAGGATCATAGATTTGGTCCTTGTCTCGGATAGAGAGTCATTAAACCCGTCGCTCGTGCCTTTTTCTTGCGAGGTAGAGCCTTTGCCGAAGCCCCTGGGTTATACCGATGCCTTTTGTGGCGGTTGACATCTCCAAAGTCAACATGTTGATTGAGTGGGGGCGCCAGATCGGCGTCGGTTTTTCTTCATCCGGTGTATACTGGGAGCTGGACAACCGAACTCAGTCGACCCCGAGGGGGCTTGGACTTCGTTTCGCAGCATTCGTATCCGAAAGTCTCACTTGTCGTTGGCAAGGGTTTTCTCGCTTCTTTTACCCCTTTTTGCTTGGGGAAGACCGACCGGAGTAGAGTACATAATAATCAAATCCCCAAGATGGCTCCCCGAGCGTTCCCACGCCGTTATCACCGCCTCGAATCTCTCCTTCAATTTTTGCCGGGAGGAAATTTTCTTTTTCTTAGGAGGACGGTCCTCGTGTATCCATCTCCGATAGTCCCTTTCAAGGCAATCGGGACACCACAAATATCCCACCAAATGTGTTCTACTTTGCGGATTTGGGACCTCGGGTTGAGCGGTGCTGGAATGACTTTGAGTGGAACCGGTCCGGGGATCTGGCTGTGGGCTCATCTCGGTAGCGAGTGATTGGACTCCGCCGGATAATGAGAGATATTGAGGTCCTTGTGGGAACGGGCACATGTTTGTCCTTGAGGGTAGCCCGGCCAGGTTGGGATATTGTTAAAGTCCCGGCCGCTGGCGTGCGGCCTCTTCCATCCAGGCCTGGCCTGTACGTTTCTCAGCGTTCTTCCAGGGCTTTGATGGCCGACCATATTTCTTCAACTCCGTCTCCCGATTTTCATCACTCAGGCGATATTTGTGGGATCATCACTTTGAGAGGGGACAACCGACAAGATATCCGAACTCTTTCGTCCCCTGATCGTTGTTGGGGGCCGGTTGCCCTGTAAGTCGGCGGGCAGGAGTCCCGGCGGTGGAAACATAGGAATCTTGGGGTAGCATCTTGATGTATCAGGACTATTAAGAAGAGGAGGAGAACCCTCTTCTGTCTTTGCGGTAAAAGTGCCATCGGAATTGAGGCGATAGTCAAACCATGACTTGCGACTACTCCCGGTAGGTCATCAATTTGAGCCTCATGTCGAAGTCTCATCTGTTCTACCAAGCTGGATCCAATGCTTGGTGCAATCGAGGGATTTTGGAGGACGGAGCAACGTTATCCCCATCATTACCGGGTGATGCGGACATTACGAAACCGGAGTCGGAACAAACGGTGAAGGCGACGATGCGCTTGACTCTTCCCAGTGATCAAACGGTGACCGGTGCAGAAACCAAGCTTTGTGCGGAGGCTGCGGGGGAAAGGACACGAAGGTTCGAGATGTGCAGGAATGGAAGGGGGTAGGTGTTTGGGCTTTTGGCTCATGCAACATGCGATTATTTGTTCACGTTTACTTAAAACGTGTTTTATTAACCTAATCGGTTGGAAAAGATTGCTCTTCTTTTCGGCAAACTACTCTGGATCCCGGATCAGTGGGCCCCGTCACTACGTCTATAAGCCCCTCGTATTCCACTCGTATTTCGACCTCCCAGGGGTGGAGCGGCCGGCGAGGTCCATGGGGCAAGCGGGTCCCACCGACCGAAAGAAAACGATCCTAAAAGTACGGCGGGTAATCGAGTCTTAACGAGCATTCGATGTAAATTACGGACAAGGCCGCGTCGAAAGTCAAGATCATGTCCGAGGGCTCGACAAAAAGTCGGCATGATTTGGGCCCGATAAGCGTCCACGATTGATCTTGACTTGTCGTCATTTAAGCCGTAATTAGGCATGGAATAGTCATTAATCCTTGATGACTCGGTGTCAATCTTTGGGAGTCGGTGTATAATTTGTGCCGGTCGAGCCGAAGTCAAGGCGCCGGTCAATATCTTGGTCAAAGTCTGCGGCGGAAAACCGGCAGAACTTCCGGCGATTAGGGACCCGAAAGATATTGAGTCGGTATGCCGACAAAGGCTTGAAAGGAAAGGTCTATACACGGACAGGGCATGACACAGACCAGACTAAAAACCAACCGGGTCTCGGACAAAGTGTGTCACGGACAAGTGCATGGTCGACACGAGGCTCCATGGGATGTTTGGGTAGTCCTGTGCTCATCCGAGAGGCGTAATAAGACCAAACGGACCGCGACAAGGATTTTCCCGGGTTAAGGACGTAGTGTGCAGTGTAGGGTCACGTGCGCGTAGTGTGCAAGCAGTCTATATTCTTTTTCTGAGTAAAATAGAGATTTTTTTATGAGTCTTAAAAATATGATGCATGATTTTTTTTTTGGAAATTTTCTCTTTTTTTTTTTGAAAATCTTTTTTTTTTTGAAATTTTTAATGAGCACATAAGCACGAAACTTCCGACAGTTAGGGACATTATTCCGACAGTCAAAATTTTGACTTTCTCCGAGGCGGCCAAAACAACATGAAAACTGTGCAAAAATCAACACACACACAAAAATGATTTTCAAAGCCGGGACGGAAGCTTGACCCTCAAAAGCTTTTTTCTTGAAAACGGTGATCCCGGTACGTGGGATTGTTAGACCACAATTTATCCCCGACTCGTGTTAGGAGGCGATAACGGGAAATTTAGTGGTTTCCACCAATATACCAAATACCATTTTTTTTTTTTAAAGCTTAGTCCCCAGCGGAGTCGCCACTGTGATGATGTTGCCATTCGCGGGAAAATTCGATTTTTGCGTTTCTTTGAAAAACCAAATAAAACCGGAAAACGAAGTCGCCACGCCATTTTAATTTTGAGGGCCAAAACTTTGAAAAAAGCCCGAGATCAGAGATTTAGGTTCGGAGGTCATGTTACGCGTCGGGAAGGACGTTAGTGTGCACCCGACGCGCCTCGTAAAACGAGTCTTCCAAGCTGAAAATCATTTGTGTGTGTGTGTGTGGGTGTGTTTTGGCCAAACTCAGTTGAATCTCCGAAAAGTACAAATTGGGATATCTTTTTAAGACTTTAAACTGATCCCATGATTTTTTGGAAGATTTTTGGGTTGAGATTTGGTACTCAAAAGACCTTTTGAAGTTGAGAGCCATTTCTGCCAGAATGAAAAAGGCAGTGGACCTTTGATTTTGAAATGGATTCAAGGGTCTTAAAACTTCATAATCTGGATAAACTCAGAGAATGAAAGTTGTTCTAGACACCTTAAATAAAGTTTATGCGAAGGAATTTTCCATTTTGGAGAAGATTTGAGGGGTCAAAACCTTCTGGAAACCTCAGATATGAGATCTGGATTCCCAGAAGCTGATGAACTAGCCTCTGAAAGAAAATTTGAAAAAAGGAGTTTTACTCACCCAAAAATAAAATAAAAATATGTCTGGAAATCTCTGGATGTTGGCTACAAAAAGTATTTTGTAGTCAACACCAAATTCCAAGTTCATCTGTGTCCAAAAATTAAGACCATGGACTGAGGTCTGAGAAAATTGCTACTGGACAGCAACTTCTCAAGAAAGAAAATATGATTTTAAGGGGGGTTTTGCATCCATGCTTGTCCCCATTTCCCTAGGTTTTGGTTAGTTATCACTAGACATTTTAGTGGTGAATCAACTATACCAAACCATCCTTGGGGTACATTAGGACTAAGCATTTCATTTGCTTGGGAAGGGGAATTTTATCCTTTGAAATCAAGATTTTATGCTTGAAAATGGTTTTTTAGGGTTTTGAAAATGAGTTTTCTTTGCAAGAAAGTAAGAAAGCTTAAAAATAATGTTGATCTTTGTAGAAGATCATCCATGGAGATGGTCTTCCATGGTGATCTTCTTAGATCTAAAGCAAGAAGATGAAGGAACTACATTTTGTAGTTTGTAGATGCATGCATGGATGAGATTTAGGGTTAGGAAGAGGAGGGTTTACCAATCTTCCTTGTGTTCTTGAGTGTTTGGCTTGAGTGTATGAGTGTTTAGGGCTTTAATATGAGAGTGAGTGGATGAGTATGAGTTGGGAAAGATTGGAGAGAAAATGGTGACAATTCAAGTGAATTCTCACTGTTTTCTCTCTATATTTCGCCAGAGGTTCGGTGCAAAATGTGTTCTTCCTTCTTATTTTTGTGACTGGAGGGCTCAATTTATAGCCCTCCTGAAAATGCAAAGGTATCCGCGCGGATAGGTCCAGGCAGCGTGCACTGTTCATTAAATGCAGCTTCAGCTTTGGACAAGGGGAATAATCTTTTTCAAAATTCAAATTAACAGCCAGTTTTTGTGTCTCCAGCCATTGCTATTTGTGGTTTTATTCTTTTGTTTTTCTTTTTAAGATTCTTTTTAAGGTTTAACCTTAAATAACAATGCCCATTTTACCCTCACTTTGTTAGAAATGTTAGGATAGTTAGGAATTGTTAGAAATGTTATAACTTTCGTTAATTTTCTAACGAAAATTCTAACAAGCTCAAATTGGAGCACTTACACTAGCACATCGCTGAGTCTCTCCACTTCAGCACGAACAAAACTTGGATTGATTTTCGGAGGAGTTTGAGGAGGAGGACCATTTAAAGTTCCAGTTCAATCTAAGTCCCTGTCGAGCTTCGACCTCTTCCTTGTTGATTTCAGAGGGACGGCATCATCAGCCTTCTCGTCATCTCCCAAGTCCAAGTCAATTAAGTCGGTGGGGTTGGAGAAGGATAGGTCGCGTACGGGACTAGCTTCCGATGTTTTCTCCGAAGATAAGTCTATCTTCGCACCCCCAGTATGTTCAGTGTCGGGCTCATCAAGCAACTGGAAGGGCCCCGACCCATCCACAGGGATCGTCCCAGTGCCGACCTTGGGCAATAACTTGTGGCGATCATCAGTCTCCTTCTCTCTAGCGGCCTTAGAATTGGCCTTCCCATGAGCTTTCTTGCCCGCCTTTCGATCAGCCAAGCCTGCAACACGATTCATATTGGCCTGTTGCTAGGGAGTCAAAACTATATAAAGATCAAAAATCAAAGTGTTACTGTGTTAGTTCGAAAAATCAAAGAAACATGTACGAGTTAGATTTCTACATGCATGCTAACAATTCAGTGGCAAGCTAGAGGATAAGGGCAAGCAAACACTTACCACCAACATGCTCTCCTTGATCTTTACAATAGTAGGGGACCTTTTGACAGAACTAGCACTTATCCTCGAATCTGCCCAAGGCATGGGTCACCCAATCAGGATATGTAGGGCCCCTTACAACTAGGGCCAAGGGAGCGGCGTCATCTTCCCCTCCCTGCATCATGCCAGCCTGAATATAACAGTCCTTGCCCGTTTGAAGGGCAGCCCAGTTCACAGTGCCCCACTAAGCCACCAACCTCAACTTCTCAATCAAATCCTTACTCCAGGAAGGAACCCAGTAATGTTTCTCCTTCATCTGTCCAGAATTTTCCTCAGGGAAAGGAAATTCCCACCCTTTCCTACTCTCCACCAGTATCACATGGGAGTTCCACCCCGTCACTTTATCAGGCAAATTTATGAAAAGTTTGGGGGCATTCTTTTTGGCTAGGGTGCTAAACCCACGAGTCCGCTTATCATAGGATACCTTAAAGAACTCCCTAAAGACATGGACGCAAGGCTCATATCCCAGAAACCTACACACCATGGAAAAGCAAACAAGTACCCTACAAGTGTTAGCTCCTAATTGCATTGGAACAGCCCCCAGACACTCTAAAAGCTCACAGACAAAAGGGTCCAAGGGAAGACGCAAGCCTGCCTCAAACTGGCCGTAAAAGAAGGCCACCCTAGTGGGGTCTCTAACTTTGTCCTCCCAGCTCAGCTTATCAAACTCCTTGGCCGTCAGATGGGATAGGCTGAATTCTTCTTTATCAACCCCATAATACTGATATAGTATCCTGAGCCGATCCTCTGAGCCTTTCTTCCCAATTTTTGGTTTGGGGATAACATAGCCCCTTCCACAATGTTGGTAGAAGGGGAGCTCTTCCCAGCAGAGGTCGTCGCCCTTTCCTGAGTCGACATATCTGAAGAACAACAAGAGGAAACAGGGGAATCAGTCCTATATGCAGATTCAAGGGACCTAGGGGACCTACTAAGGGGCGACCTAGATTCTCCAGGAAATCCTTTTCTATTCCTAAGGAAAGAAGGTTTATTGGGACCTCTGAGATAAAATAATACGATGTGATCAAGTAGCTCGTGGAAAAGATGAAAGGACGTGATTCTTGGGTCATCAGTTCCCAAATCTCCTAGGGTTTCTCCTACGGGTAGGGCTAGCTCGCCGAAGCGTAAGCCCCACCTGGTCAAGACAGAGGCACATTCTTCGATGGGAATCTCCCTCCATACTCCACCTAAATGCTTGTACACCCTACGATTTACAGAGCAGCAGCCATAGCCGGCACCAGGTTCACAGCTAAAAGTCCTAGCCATGGCGAGAATTGAAGAGGAAAGAAAAAATTAAAACCCTAATATCAAGAATTAGAGGGGTACCTTTCTCAGAACCACGAAGACGAAACCTGGAAGGAAATCGGAAAAGCCCAAGTACGTCGGAATAGCTGAGAGTATATATTCGCCTTCTTTCTTACGGGTTTGCTCAAGAGTTGGGGATTTGTAAAAAGCCGAAAAGGAAAAGGATTTTCCTTATATACCTCTGTTAATTCTTTCCTGAATTGGGAAGGTTTTTTGGCTTCAAAAGGTTAAAAATTATCATTAATGCATAAAACGATTCCCAAAGCAGTTTCCCAAACGTCAAAAATATAATGATTACGGAAAAACCACGCTCTTCCAAATCTAACTGTTCACTGTAAACGTTCAGGATTGAGCCACATCACCTTCGGTCGACTAAACATCAGATCGAGCATCGACTTGCAGCCAACTTCAAAGCTTCATAAAAAATTTCTTTAACTTCCTGGTCGACAAAGTCAACTCAGAAAGTTGGGGACCACCGAACAGAATAAAAGTGACGAGTTAGGCCCAACAAGTAAATCCCAACCATTTATCTATAATTGCCACCACATTCTCTGTGGGCTAGGCCCCATTATTACAAGGCCCAAGGTCCATCAACATGATCAAGTCGACCTAAGCTCATTGTCGACCTACGAGGTCCCGACCTAGCTTGGTCCGACCTAACGATCCAGTTCTCCATACGGGTATGACCCGTTCTCAGCTATCAGTCAGGTCGACCTAAACTCAACAGGCGACCTCGACCTGTTACGATAAGTGACGACCTACAGTGTCCGTGCGTGAACACAAGTCTTTCCATAACAGACTTTCTACAAATCTGGAGTTATTCGTGGACAAGATCTCTTACACATATCTGATCCGAGATTATAGGGATTTAATACAATCCTACCACAATTATATCTCTCATCAATAACTATAAATACAAGGCAACATCAACCGTTTCAAGGTAATTGTTCTTTGTTATATTGAATACATCTTGTTCTTTATAATATTTAGCTCTCATACACATACTTACTCTCACGCCCGAGGGTCTTCGCCGGAGACCATTCCGGCTAGTTGTGAGTTTCGTGTTTCAGGTCAAGAAGTCAGGAGATTGGTCTTGCCACGTGAACGGAGATTGATCAGCACGATTCTTGCAGCATCATAATATAATGACTATCTTTACCTTGCAACCAAATGAGCTCTAAGTTTTTTTTTAAATGCATGTACTATCTGGGTCTCATTTGATATAAAAATTTATGAAAGACATAATAATTAAAAAAAAAAAAAAGTGTTCATGTAATTGGTTTTGTGGGTATAGCTCTTGTAAATATTAAAAGTGAGACTATTAAATAAAAAAAAAAAAAATATTTTAAAGTTGTTTTGTTTCAAATGAAATACTAAAAATGCCAAAATATCTTAATTTGATTGGGATGAGAGAGTATACGTTGTCTACTGTTTGTAGCTATCACCTCAGTAAAAAAAAAAGGACAAACTTAATATTTTAATTATCAAAATCTAAAACATTCCAATAGAAAACTTTCCATAGGATTGAAAAAGTGGGCGGGCTAACAAAGAAAAAGAAAAAAGAAGGGCTACTTCTGTCGCAACATGCAGCGGACGAGCTTGTTCTGTTCCTTCGCACAGCAGCAATCCATCAGTCAAAGGTATCTGTCTCAATAAATATTAACACCACCACCGCCCTCCTCAACCATTTACATTCAAACCCCCTCTCTGTTTCTTTCTGCTTCCCCTCTCCACTAATCCGATCTTTGTACCACAAAACGAGGCACCACCCCTTACCCTATACCCTCCCTCGCCTTATTATGGCTTCCCCTACTCCTTCCCCATCAGTCCCAGCTCCCAAACACAATAATTCCCCACCTCCGACCACCACCAGCGGCGGCGACAGCCCTTCCAATTCCACCAACAACAACCGCAAAGGCAAAGCTAAAGGTGGTCCAGATAACAACAAGTTTAAGTTCAGGGGTGTTCGACAACGTAGCTGGGGCAAGTGGGTCGCAGAGATCCGTGAGCCTCATAAGCGCACGCGCCGCTGGTTGGGAACTTTTTCTACTGCGGAAGACGCCGCACGCGCCTACGATCGTGCCGCCGTGATTCTCTACGGTGTTCGAGCTCAGCTTAATCTACAACCGTCCGGTGGTGTTCTTAGTGGGCCCAGTTCTTCGTCTTCTCGTGGTGGGTCCACTTCATCTTCCTCAACCCAAACCCTCCGACCCCTTCTTCCCCGTCCTTCTGGCTTCGGTCTAACATACTCCGCTTCCCCAAGGACGCCGTCTATGGCGGCGAGAGTGGCCAATTACTTTCCTTACGGGTACTACCCCAACGTACATTACGGTACGACTAATAGTACAAATGCTAATTTAATACAAACTCCGATGCAGTTCGTACAACAACATTGTACGGCTACTAGTAATCTAGCGACGGTTAAGAAAGGTAGTTGCACGGAAAAAGGGTCAACAGCCTCGTACGATCCAAACCCTAATAATGTTCCTAATCATCAGCAACAATGTGGTTTTGATTCCTGCGAGTACGATGAGATGAACCCTTTGCAGGTGGGGTCAAGGTTGTCTCTCTGTATTACACCGAATACGGAGGTTCCCTCGCCGGTGTCAGATCCAACGGTGATGGGAGGTGGACCAGGATCGCCTTCTTTCTGGTCGTTGCTCAACGACGATGAGTACCCGCTGGCTAGTATTTTGGATTACGGCGATCTGTCTTTTGATTTTTGATTCATCTGTGGAAGTTTTAGGGTTCCAAGGTGGAGTGGTTTCTTGAAGTTCTTGTTTAGAAAAATACTGGATTTTATATTGTTAAATGATGAGGTTGGGATTATAATTTTTTGTTTTTGTCTCGGGAGGTGGGGTGGAAAGATGGATCGAACCTTAACAACGCTCATCAATTGAGGATGAAATTAGTTTTACCAAGTTGGGACTCGGAGAGGTTTGATTGAGGAAAGTTTTATGGTTAGATTTATAACATTTATTAACGGGAGAGTGATCGGGAAGTTCTAAAAATGTATCATAATAATGTCTGAAATTTTTTTTCATCATGTTGTATTATAGATGCAGTATTATATTCACATATGAGTGAATATAATAATATTGCATGCAATATTATATATTATTGCATAAGAACTTCATGTCATTTTGATTTAATAAGGAACTTGAGGGGAAGTGATTTATTTCAAAAGGAACTTCCGAGTCAAATTCCCTTTATTAATTATTTTGTTGTCCTAATTCGGGATTAGAAAATCGAAGACTATATATTTATTACTACTACGTATATAATTTATTTTGGATTAATGAACTGGTTTTTATATGTTTTCTACACATACTAACATATTATTCATTTTTTTGTTCTTGAATATCGTATTATTTTGTTTTCTAAACAATGAAATTATGCTTCAAAAAAACAATGAAATTTAAGTTGAAGTTCCTTAAAAAACAAAAAAGAAGAAGAAGTTGAGGTTAATCCCATACTAGTGACAGGCAGTACAATTTTTAATTTTTTTTTTTGTGCAATAAAATTGAATTATGTAGTTTAATGATTTTGAAAAGCAATTGGAGTACACACTAAAAAAAAGGAATTGGACTATTTCCAAACCAGGAAATAGTCTTTTTGAGAAAATATTATACGAATATTTATACCATTGTTTCAGATAATTCGTATAAAAATTCTACTATAGAGTACTATATTTTTTATAGTCAAAATGTTAGGAAATGTCAATTTTTTCAAACACATATGAAAAACCTGTTTTTATAAATGCAATGACATATTTGTAATTAACTGACACTATTTTAAAAACATGTGGTAACATTTTTGTAAATAACTATAACTTTTTTTAGCAGGCGATGTAATTTTTGTAAATAATCGAAACTTATTAACATCTATTGACACCCTTTATAAGTAAAATTGACACTTTTTATCAATTCACATGACACTTTTAAAATTTCAATAGATGATTAGATTTGTATTATGACTAAGTCAAATTTTGGTCAATATTAGTATAACTTTTTTTAGCAGGCGATGTAATTTTTGTAAATAATCGAAACTTATTAACATCTATTGACACCCTTTATAAGTAAAATTGACACTTTTTATCAATTCACATGACACTTTTTAATAAGATCATCTCCAAAGATTTGGTGCAAAATTTGTATTATTTTTCATGATGGTGCAATTTTTACACCAAATTTTTCCAACAATTTGCTTTAAATTTTATGCCAAATAAAAATATTCTTCAATTATTCATTATTGAGCAAGTTTTAGGGGAAACCTGTTTCTCCATAAGTTATAAAAAATCCACTTTCATCCTTAAAAATATCGAGTTTAGACCTTAAAATATTGAGTTTAGGCCTTAAAATACCTAGAAAATAAAATAGCGAGTTTAGGCCTTAAAACAGTGAGTTTAGGCTTTAAAACACCAAGTCGATATATTTAAAAAACAAAATTTTTTGTAACTAACGGAGAAAACAGGTTTTTTTCAAAATTTTCTATTCATTATTATTTGTCTAAAGTAACAAATAAAAAGGAATGAAGTAACTGACACATTTTTTTGAACACACAACTGCAGTGTTGGCTTCGGTTCCGGTTCAGTTTAAAAACATGTTTTCTATGCATTAGATAAAATTAGTTTTTTTATAAGATAAATTCATTTTTATAATTAAAAGTAATTGTTTCCTCCTCCTTTAAATAAATATCTATTTTTATAAATAAAAAAATATAAACAAATGATTATGTTATGTGTAGTTACTATACAATTGTCAATTATATGTTCTAACTTACATTTATATATGACCAAATCATTAAAGGGGTTTATACTGTTAGTATCGTCTATATTTTTTATAATAATAAAATACTTCAAATTTAATTTATTTAAAAATCTCACAATGTTAAAAAAGATTCCTTTAGAGGAGAAGAGTAGTAAATAAGGTACGCGGAATATGTGCATATCAAATTCATGGAAATATATTTATCATTTATTTTATCGTAAAATTATTTCATAATAATTTTATTAAGATAATTTGTTGAAGTCCCATGTATCCCACATCAACTTGGAGAATAAAAATGATCCACTATATAAGATTGGTTAACCTCACCCCTTAACAAGGCCTTTTAAGGGGATGAGGACCCAATTCTAACATGGTATCAGAGCTGGCCCAAGTTGATGTTGGGCTTAAGTTAACCCGTGTTGGGTGCCCGTGTTGGGTTTGAAGTCCACATGTAGTGCCAAGTTACCGGCCTACACGTGAGGGGGCGTGTTGAAGTCCCATGTATCCCACATCAACTTGGAGAATAAAAATGATCCACTATATAAGATTGGTTAACCTCACCCCTTAACAAGGCCTTTTAAGGGGATGAGGACCCAATTCTAACATAATTAATATTTAATGCTTATTTTATGTCAAATTGTGGAAATTAACTAATTTTAGAATTTTATATAATTAATTTATTATTAGCATTTTGGTTAGAATCAAATTAAATTAGATCAAAAGACATTTACTCCCCCTTCCCTAATAATATTTTCATATAAACTACTCCGTATTCAAATATTATAACAACATATTTTTATTTTCATTACTACCTTATTGAGGTTCAATTATTATTTTAAATAAACTTTATTTGTGAATTAACGTTACTCAATAATAGACTCATCACAAGGTTATGTTCAACCACTTTAACATCATATTTAAAAAAAAAAAAATTAGACATACATTTTCAAAGGAGTGAGTATTATTTTAGAATGGGTGGAGTATTATTTTGGAAAGGAGGGAGTTTTATGGAATGGAGGAATCAAAAACATTTAAAAAAAAAAAAAAAACGGATGATCATTTTTAAATGGAAGGAGTATAAATAAAACAAGGACTTGTATCTACGTACAGAACATCCTAGACTAAAATATTTGATCTCAAAAATTCTATATGCGTAAGACTTTGGGGTTATTATCGTTGGTATTCCATCCTAATCAAAACTGCCATTTAAAACAATTATTTAGAAAATTAACCAAATAAACCTAGATCAGAATGAATATTATAATAGGATCCACGTGCCTAATTATACTTTTCAAATTGTCAAAACTACCCACGTAACCCTTATCAAAACCCCTACCCCTCCCTCTTCACCCTACTTCCCATTCCACACAGACGTCGTTCTCTCTCTCAACTATCTCTCTCTACCCTCCTCATCGCCGGTCCTGCCACCCCTCCCCACCTTCGGCCTACCAACCTCACCGACGATCCCACCGGCGACCCTAACCCTTTCCGGTGATGTTCTAGCTTGTACGAGTCAGTTGAAACCGTGTAAATGAGGAAGAAATTGTGTTATTATTTCTCTGCCTTTTCCGTGTACAAGGAGGGAGTTTTATATACAACACTAATCAATCAATTCCTATAATTTCTCTACAAGATATACACCTACCAAATTTACATCTTATCAATAAGGAATGAGATAAATCATTCACAACAATTAGTCAACAATCTTTCCAAGAATCTCGGCATATCACAACACCCCCCCTCAAGTTGGAGCGTGTAGGTCACATACACCCAACTTGCCCAGAAGATGAAGAAACTGACGACTACCTAATGCCTTCGTGAGAATATCAGCTCGTTGAGCAGTTGTATGAACATAGGCAGTTGTTATGACACCTGTTTGAACAGCATCGCGAACAAGGTGACAGTCAACTTCAATATGTTTCATACGTTCGTGATGGACAGGATTTTGAGCCATATGTAGAGCGGATTGGCTGTCACAGAGAAGAAGCATAGGTAGCTTATGTTGAATACCAAACGAGCTAAGTAAGCCATGAAGCCATTTGAGCTCACAAGTAGCACTCGCCATTGAACGGTATTCGGCTTCAGCTGAACTCCGAGAAACCGTGGGTTGCTTCTTCGTTTTCCACGAGATTGGGGAATCCCCCAGGAACACCAAATAGGCTGTAAGAGATAGTCGTGTGATGGGGCAACATGCCCAATCCGAATCACAGTAAGCCTGAAGTCGAAGAGAAGAAGATGATCGTAAAAGAATCCCTTGGCCAGGATGTAATTTAAGATACCGCACGACCCGTAAGGCCGCCTTCCAGTGACCAATCTTTGGTGTATTCATGAATTGTGCAAGAGTATGTACACAATAGGAAAGCTCCGGTCTTGTAATAGTGAGATAAATGAGACGCCCCACAAGGCGTCGATAGGGCTCAGGATCACGAAGCTCTTCATCCGAAAGTAAAGACAAACCATGATTTTGTTCAATTGGAGTAGTGGCTGGTCGTGCTCCAAGAAGTCCAGATTCTGAAAGGATATCAAGAGAATACTTTCGTTGAGAAAGAAAAATTCCGTCGGGATGCTTAGCCACTTCAAGTCCCAAAAAATATTTGAGCCTCCCAAGGTCCTTCATATGAAAACATTTGCTAAGATAATCCTTAAAACACCGAATGGCATCCGAGTTATTACCTCCAATCACCAAATCATCCACATAAACAAGAACATGAATCTCGGCAGCGGAAGTTGTATAAGAGAATAAAGAATAATCAGAACATGATTGGATGAAGCCATACCCTTTCAATGCCGTGGAGAGTTTGGAAAACCAACAACGAGGGGCTTGTCGTAAACCATACAAAGATTTCTTGAGTTTGCAAACTTTCCCGGAGGAGTAATCTTGATGTCCCAAAGGTATTTTCATATAAACATCCTCAGCCAAATCACCATGCAAAAAGGCATTGTGAACGTCCATTTGATGGAGCTCCCACCCCCGAACCGCAGCAATAGAGAGGAATACCCGAACAGTGACCATTTTTATTGTAGGTGCAAATGTTTCCTTAAAGTCCACTCCTTCTATTTGCCGATTTCCTAAAATCACCAAGCGAGCTTTGTAACGCTCAATTGTCCCGTCTGCGTTGTGTTTGATCTTGTAAACCCACTTGTTGCCGATGACTTTCTTATCACTAGGGGCATCAACTAATTCCCAAGTCCCATTTTGATCAAGAGCATCAAGTTCCTTAGCCATGGCTTCACGCCATTGAGATGATTTAACTGCTTCTCCAAAATGAGCTGGCTCATGTCCTGAATCCACAGCAGCCAAAAAACAACGATGTTCCAAAGAGAAATTAGTGCAATTGACAAAGTGTGACAAAGGATAACGAGTACCTGAAGATTTGTCATGGGAAGATGAACGTGACGGGGGCGGGGGATGGACATCGCATCTTGTGAGCCTGAGGAGATCCCAAGTCATATTCATCTGAAAGATATCTGGTAGAAGGAACCTTAACTCGTTGTCCTCTTCCCAGATTCTCGGTAACGATTGATTCTGCATTCTGTTCAGAAACTTGTTCACTAACTTGTTTAGACAACTGGTTAGGTATCTGATCAGACAACTGTTCAGTATCTGCAACCTGACCAGTCTGTTGAGCGGACAACTGATCAGTCAATTGTTCAGTAACTGCAATCTGTTCAGTCTGTTGTGCAGGAAGTTGTGCAAACAACTGCACAGGCACATGGTCATTGTCGTCGACGCAAGCATCCACATCATTGCAAAGAAAGATATCCGAATCTGTGTATGCTTCCTCTTGATTGGTCCTGTTAGAAACAAAAGGAAACTCCTTTTCTACAAACACTACATCCCGGGAAACAAGCAATTTATTTTCATCAAGATCGTACACATACCATCCTTTCTTTCCAAAAGGGTACCCCAAAAACACACATCGTCTACTTCGACTAGCAAACTTATCATTATCTTTCCTAGAATAGTGAACATAACACAAGGATCCAAACACCCTAATATGCGCATAAGAGGGTGACTTTCCAAAGAGAATTTCAAAAGGAGTTTTTCCTTTCAACAGTTTTGAAGGAGTGCGATTAATCAAATGTCCTGCTGCTAATACACATTCTCCCCAAAATTTGACCGGTAATTTTGCTTGAAACATCAAAGCACGAGACACATTCAAAATATGCCTATGTTTTCTCTCAACCCTGCCATTTTGTTGTGACGTGCGAACAAAAGTGGTGTGATGTTCTATGCCATTTTCAATAAAGTATTTCTTCAAACAAGTAAACTCCATTCCATTGTCACTCCTAATTTTCTTGACACGTTTATTAAATTGCCGTTCGACCATGACAAGAAAGTTTTTCAAAATTTGTGAAACATCACTCTTAGACCGCACTAAGTAAACCCACACACCACGAGATCGGTCATCCACAATGGTCAAAAAATAAAGAGCTCCACACAAAGCAGGTATACGATAATCACCCCAAATATCACAATGAATCAAATCAAAAATGTCATCAGAATTACTTTCACTAAGCAAAAATTTGTCCCGACTTTGCTTAGCTTTGCAACAAATCTCACAAACGGTTTTATTATGACTACTACGATTGACGAAAGGTAATAAACCAACTACTTTACTTGATGGATGTCCGAGTCGCTGATGCCACAACTGAAAGCTTCCAGATTCTCTAACGTTGTAAGCCTGCGTCCTTGGAGATCTCCTCAAGTAATACAACCCCCCGTCTTGTTCACCCGCACCAATCAAAATCTTCGAGTCCCGGTCCTGTACAACACATTGTTTATCAGAAAAATGCACTAAATAATTGGAATCTCGAAGTAATTGACTAACAGACAACAAGTTACAATTAAAAGTTGGTGCATATAAAACATTTCGCAAGATAAGATTTCCACCGATCTCGACATTGCCTTCTTTTGTGGCCTCAATATATCTTCCATTGGGCAATCCAATCTGATTAGTCCTAATTTCATGAACATTTCTAAGCAGAGAAACATCCCCTGTTATGTGTCGATTGGCTCCGCTATCGACAAGCCAAAATTCACTATCTTTCTTACCATTCACACGGCTAGTTGTGTTGACTGTTGTGTGATCAGATGTCTGCCCCTGTGTTTGCACATAGTTCTTGAGAGTGCTCCACTGCTCTGTTGTGAAACCCAGCATATTAGCCCGTTGTGCATCTGTCATTCCAGCTGCTCCTTCATCGCTGATCTGCACTGCATTGACTTTCGTGTTGAGTTTCACTTGGTCTCTTCCGAACGATTGGCCTCCACCTTTTGCTTTAGCGTTCTTCATACGCTGCTCTCCCCACCATTCTGGATAGCCCACCAGCTTATAACACGAATTGACATCGTGTCCCTTCTTCTTATAATTAGAACAGGTGATATTTCCCATATCCCTTCTTTCTGCTGGACCACCTGTCGATCCACCTGTGCCCACAACTGTCTGAACAGCAAAACTCACAGGTTCTGAATATTCTTCATGAACGCCGCCCTTCAGTCGTTCTTCCCGAGTAACCATTGAGTATGCCTTATTGATATTAGGCAAAGGCTCTGTATTCAGAATGGACGACTTCACGTTCTTAAATTTCGGAGTTTCCAACCCCATAACAAATTGATGCACGTGTTCGTCTTCACGTCTCTTTACCAACGTTGTACCAATATTGCACTTGCAACCTGCACAAGAACAGACCGGGAGTCTCTCAAAATCGTTGAGTTCGTCCCACAACTTCTTGATCCGTCCATAATAGGCCGCCACACTTTCATTTTTCTCTTGCCTGCAATTCGATATGTCCGCCTTTATTTGTTGGGTTCTCGGTCCATTCCCAACCGAGAAACGCTCCTTCAAATCATCCCAAAGTACCTTTGCTTCTTCCACATACGTGATGGTGGAACGAAGCTTAGGTTCGATTGTGTTGAATATCCACGACACAATCATGGAATTCACAGTCCACCAAAGTTCCTCCTCGTCCTTGTCGCTAGGCAGCGTGATTGTTCCATCAATGAACCCGGTCTTCGTCTTCGCTCTAAGCGATCCTTTGAAAACTCGTGCCCATTCTTCATAATTCTCTCCTTCAAAATAACATGAGTGAGAATCATTCCTGGATTGTCACTCGAGGAGAGAAAATAAGGAGATCGCCTTTCTTCCATCACCATCTTTCCCTTACCAGAATTTTCTTCGATTGTCATTGGTTCGGATCCTTGGCTCTGATACCAAGTTGAAACCGTGTAAATGAGGAAGAAATTGTGTTATTATTTCTCTGCCTTTTCCGTGTACAAGGAGGGAGTTTTATATACAACACTAATCAATCAATTCCTATAATTTCTCTACAAGATATACACCTACCAAATTTACATCTTATCAATAAGGAATGAGATAAATCATTCACAACAATTAGTCAACAATCTTCCCAAGAATCTCGGCATATCACAACAGAGTCTTCCCCAGATCTCCTTCGGCCTGCCATTTATGGCGTCTCTATCTGCGGCAACTCCGACCAAAAGACCCCTCTCCTCCATGTGAGACACACATTCACTCCCCCATATCTCTCTCTCTCTCTTTACACTACCCTCTCTCTACACCCCAAAAGTCAACTATGTCTCCATTTTCACAATGAGAATCATCCATCTCTCAGGAGACCCTCAGTTTCGCCTAATCGATTTTTTCTTGCAAGATGGATTTATGCTTGAATTTCCATAGGGGTTATTACAAGATAGATATATGTAATCAGGCCAAATAGATAAACTGAAATGGAGAAAAGAGGGTGAAAATCTCACAATAAATGAGAGATCGAGGGCCGGAGAGAAAACTCATTTGGTTGAATTAGTGCGAAATCGAATAAACGGGACAGAAAAATCAAACTGAAGAATATGTGAAAGGGAAAGAAAGCCTTTTTGAAATAGTTTAATATAAGAACCAACTACTTTATTTATATATCTTCAATTAGAATTGAACTTGCAAAATACTTTCTCTCATCTTAAATTTAAAAAAAAATTTAATAAATTTAAGAGTTAAGAAAGTATAATTTCTACTATTAATTGTAGGGTGTTGTGAGTATAAAAAATGAATAAGAGAAAAAAAATGTGATAAAAAATAGTGAGTGAATAATTATTGTTAGTATCACATGTGAAACTCATTGAATATACATGAGTAAAAAAAACTTTCTATTTTGTGATTTTGAACTTTAAGGTGAAACAACCTTTTAAAATACTAGGTGATAACCCGTGCTTCGCACGGTTAGCATTATGCTATTTTGTTGTTTATTTTGTTGTTGATAGTTTTACTTTATACACTTTCGATTCTAATTTTAGGAAAATTGTTCACTATTAATAGAATATTCACCCGTGCTTGGCACGGATACAATTTACTCTAGAAAGACAATTGTTTTATTTAGTTTACTAATACCACTTTTATTAAAAGTAATAAAAATAATGAGAAGAATATAGATAGTCTTTATGTGATGCTCTATATTTCAAACTCTTCCAAAATTTCTCCTAGTGGCGTAAACATAAATTTTTTTTCTTACATTTTTTTTGGAAGATTATTATGTATACTCATATTTAGTTACCAATACCACTTTTAGTACAAGTAGAACAAAAACTGAATAAGAGAAATATAAAAAGTCTTGTGATCTCCTAATAAAGCCTCCTAATAAACATGGATGTTTTATTTGTTATAGCATTAAATAGGTTCAAGAGACACATATTGATGTGGCACCACGTGACACTAAATTTCAATTTTTTTTCAAAACTTGTCCACGTATAATAATCATAAGTTTCTTCCTTTACAATATATTTTAGAGAGATTGTTATTTGTACTTATATTTGGTTACTAATACCACTTATAATGCAAGTAGAAGTAAAAGAAAAAGAATGAAAGTAATATAGAAAGTTTTGTAGTTTTCTAATAAATTCTTCAACTAATTAATATTTGTGGATGTTTTAATTGTTATAGCATTAAATAGGGGTCAAAATATATTTACCCTCTCAACTATTCGTCAAATCCCATTTTACACCCTTTCGCGAAATTCATCTCACTATAATATCCAATGGTAAAATTATCCCACTTTGTCCCCTAGATTCTAACAAACGTTGGAAATTTAATGAAATTGATCATGTGCATATTACATGCGGGATAAATACATCATTTATATTTTTTAACTACACTAAGAAAATAATTAAAAAAAACTCCACTTAGAAAATTAAATAGTGTCTTCTTAAAATAATAAAAATTTAATAAAGTAAAAAAGAATATTATTATTAGTTTCTTGTATATGGAAGAGTGAGCAAATTAAACAGGGAATAATAAAATAATAGATAAAGTATTTTTTTTTTAATTGACATACGTCAAAAGAGTGGTAAAAATAAATTAAATGGAAGTTAAAAAGTTAAGATGAGAATGATCAAAATTTCCATCACGTGACCTGTCCATGACTATTTTCGTTAAATTTCTAACGTTCTTTTGAATTCAAGGAGCAAAGTGGAATAGTTTTAACATTGAATATCAAAGTGAGACAAATTTTGTATGGGGGTGCAAAGTGAAATTTGGTGTATAGTTGAGGACGTAAATTTATTTTGTCCTTAAATGGGTATTGATTTGGTGCCACGTGGCGCTCTAGATTTTAAGTTTTTCCAAAACTTGTCCACGTGGCGTAACCATAGGCTTCCGCCTTGACTTTTATATATATATAAAAAAAAAATTGAACTTAAAGAGATGGAGGGAGTATAATGTTATAATCTCATAAATTAAAAAATTATAGGATATAAAATACTAAAAACAAATATAAACTTAACTAAAAACAACTGTGAACTTGTCAAATATATCAAATAATCTCATAAATTAGCAAAAATATAGACTATAAAAGACTAAAAACAATTGTGAACTTAACTAAAAACAACTGTAAATTAATAAATATATGTCAAATAATCTCATAAAATTGGAAAAAAAGGCTATAAAATAATAAAAACAACTGTGAACTTATTTGTAAACAACTGTAAACTTAACAAGTAAGTTAAATAATAATATATAAGTGCAAAAATAGAGAAATACTACAAGACTAAAAACAACTGTAAACTTAACTAAAAATAACTGTGAACTTTACAAAAATGTCACATAATCTCATACAATCGTTAAAATAGAGCTTATAAAAGACTAAAAAAACTGTGAACTTAACTAAAAAACAATTGTTAACTTAACAAACATGTCAAGTAATCTCAGATACTAGCCTCCGATCCATGGAAATCGATTACCCGGAGTATCAATCCATCGAGTTGTTTTATGTTTTTTCTTAAAATGATGATTGTAGAAGAGATTTTGATCCCTAGCCAATAAACTTGGTTTTGCTAGCTTTTACTTTTCCATTTCCAGAGGATAGTTTCCCCTTGGATATGTTTCTTTTCATTCCTGGCATGTGCGCTTCTGCATTATCCGAGTCATCGTAATCGAAAACTACTTCGTTTCTTCATCACTGTTAGATCCATCTGAATTGGAGTTATAATCTTTGCTCATTCAATATATCGGATAAACGATAGAGGTGATACTGGGTCACCTTGTAATAGAGTAGTTGTTCCCTTGTAAAACTCTCCTGAATAGCTTGAAGTTATTGCTGTCAAAACCAAAGGTGCTCAGAGCCTTAATAATAAAGTCCCATTCAAGTATATCGTAAGCTTTTGACATGTCCAACTTAAACACCACATTGTGTCCAGGAATCTTCCTATCAATTCTATGGACTACTTCATGAGCTAGGGTTATAATTTTGGACTGGATTTTACTAAAGAAAGTATAAAGGCTAATAGGTCGAAGGTCCTTAAATTCCTCAGGCTTCTCTATCAAAGGATATTGGTTTTAGGTGTTTTGAAACAAATAAGTTTTGGTTTATTAATGGTTTGGTGTTTTCGGTTTCGGTTTGATATCGGTTTGGTTCGGTGTAAAACAAACAAAATAATGATTCAGGAAACATACAGAAGGAAGCATTGTTGAAGGCCAAAAAACCTAAGATATGCTTCATTGGCTTTTGCATCTCGAGTCACAAACCTATGCTAAATTACATATAACAATTACAATACTACCTTTGGAAATATTTCTGTAGAGAAAATAATGTTTGATCACAATTCACATATCTTGACCATAAAAAAACAAATGTCACTATCTTTTTGGGACGAAGGAAGTATATCCAAGTAAAGAAAATAAAAATAAAACTCAGATCATGAGTTTTGACATAAATGATGGTTGGCCCTAATAGAAGGGAACAACGATGGTTGGTCGTAATAGAAAGTTTTTTCGAGTTTAAAGTTTTAAACTTTTTAAGTTAACAAAACCGATCTTTGTGTGGTCGAAGTTAGAACCTAGCAAAAGAATCGGATCAATTATGATGGTCAGCCATAACATTATCCTATGTACAACTAACCTTAATCTTCTGGCATGCAACCAACATTTCCATTTCGAAACTATCAAACAAATGAACAAACTTAAACTAAAAAATGGATGTAAAATTCAGTTCCAGATTCACCCCATAAACGCATACGCCCTTTCTCGCTTCAAAAACCCAAGTGACAGTTCAGTGATTACTTTTGCAATTTTTCCTAATTTTAACAATAAAATAGCAACAAAAAGAAAAAGAAAATGAAAAGGAACCACGACTTAGCAATTAGAATGTGCAGCAATATAACACAAACTAAAGGAATTTGCAGGATTAGAGCTCTGTATATTTATTGATTCCATGTAATTTCTCTTTTAAACATTTGTACTCCTTTCGTCTCAAAAATACAGTCCAAAACAAACTTAGGAGAAGTAATCAACATTATTTGCACCCCTACTGGTAGTTTGTTTTAAAAAAAAAACATCCCTACTGTTTTACTAAGTCTATCATTACTGGAGTAGTAACATAACAAGAAAAAAATGATTAACAGGGAAATAGGTATTGCAGTAACCAATAAATTAATTAAACAGAGAGATATATGATTGTTCTCCTGTAATAAGCAAAACAAAAGGCTCTCCTCGGACTTGACCAACTCTAGCAGTACAAAATAGAATCCACATTAATGACAAATTGTATAATAGAACTGCTCTCAATCCCAAAAGTCTGATGAAAAATTTATCACGAAAACAAACTATGTCAATTATTATAATTATATTTGCTTTTTTCTAAAACTGGTAAAAACAAAAACAAAAAGAAAACACAACAATTTTAAATCGGGGAGAAAGTTATTTTTCATCATACTATAAACCATATAATATATGGAATGTAGTTTCAGCTGGTAGAAGGAATACATTGACAAAACAAAATACAAACATATTGTCATGAAAAATAACTAATGACGAGATTAAAAGAGTACGATCTTGTTACAAATTTCGAAATATTGTTAAATTACTCTGAAACTTCTTCCTCGTCATCATTTTCTACATCATCCTCGGACTCTGAGTTACCACTACAAAACTCAAGTTCGTCTTCATCGTCTTCGGATTCTGATGAATCAAACTCAAGTTCGACTTCTTCTTCCTCTAATTCATCACTTTCCATCATCGCGAGATGACCTGGACGGGGGAGAGGAGGTGGCAAATCTCCTAGTAAGAAATCCTCCTCGACTTCATCTACATTTTGAAGAATATGAGTGGCATCATTCAAGGGATGATTAGCTGATGAAATGTTAGGTGGCACCGGCATTTCATCCTCTTGATAGCATCCATCTAATGACGATGCCGACTCTGTAGCTATATGTTCGTGAATCATGCTCCTTGCCTTGGTCTTCCAGACAGCTCACCATCCGCTAAACTCAGATCACTAATGAGGGTAGGGTGTCATGTATACCTGTTGTGCTTGAGAAGCTAAGATGAACACGTCGTTGCCGACATGTCTGGACGAGTCTTTTACATCGATGAGGTCAAATATGTCATGCTTCTTAATACATCATATAGCATCTCGCCACTCACAATTAAATAGTACAACTTTGTTTCTCCCCAAATACTCCAACTCAATTACTTCTTTCAGGACACCATAAAACTCAAGGTTTTCTTTGAGATTGACACCGCTATTCCACGTTAATTTTGTCTCCACATAAGATTTGGTATGGAAAATGTAGCCATTCACGAAATACCCATTGTATAAATTGACTTTCAAAAATGGATAATTAGCTAAATCTTTTAGCTTCGCAGCTTTGGCATCACACGAATGTTCAACTATCTATAAAACAATATGGAACCAATTTAATGCAATTTTAAGACTGATTTTTTAAATAAGTGTATGAACTTGGCAGTAAAAAATTAGCTTACGTATTTTCTTAGCCATGAAGGAAATTCTTTTTCCGTCCTAATCGAGATGAGGTCTGGAAATAAATATCTAGCTAAATCTTCAAACATACTGCAATAGGAGTGAACAAGGACTCAATATGCAAGTACACGTGAATTATTTAACCAACAAAACGTAAACATATTTATAACTTACTTTACATAGTCCTCAACCTAGGCACAGATAAGAAGAACCCACAGTTTTGCAGAGTCATACTCCTTAGCAGTTAGCATATGCGTACCCAACCATTTACCAAGGAATCGACTGGGGCATGAAAATACCGAGATGTTTCCATTAGAGTCGGGCCACCCACCATCATAATTGCGCTCAACCCTAGTCAATCTCGTATCAACATCAGTTTGAAAATATGTTCCAGCGAAGGCAACGATCTCATCTATAATAATAGCCTCTGAAATTAAGGCCTCAACCTTGCCCCGATTACTCATCTTCCTCTTCAATCAGCCTAGATACCTATTCATTAATTAGTAAATGAAAACACAAAATGTTAAAGAAGGTATGGTACGTTGTCGATTAATTATTGACAAATAAAATTTAAAATCCATACCTCTCAAATGGATACATCCATCTGTATTGAACTGGACCACCAACTCTAGCTTCGTACGCCAAGTGGACCGGTAAATGCTCCATAGAATCAAATAATGAGGAGGAAATATCTTTTCAAGTTTGCACAAAGTCACTACAATGCTCTCCTCAAGCTTTTTCATGTCATCAACACGTAGTGTGGTAGATGTTGACACTCGGAAAGACTCGCTTAGCTCTGTTAAGGCCACCCAAATATTGTCAGGCAAGAGGTGCCTGAGAGCAATCGAAAGTAGTCTATCCAGCAAAACATGACAATCATGACTCAAACCCTACCTTCCCATTATCTACATTGACACAGTTACCAATGTTAGACGCATAACCATCTGGAAGCCTTAAGCTCTTCAGCCATTTGAGGACGCTTTGTTTGATCTCCTTTGTAAGCACGTATGCAGCCACCGGTTTTACTAATTTACCGTTAACCTCAGTCAACTCTAAGGTAGGTCGCCTGCAGATTTACCTTAATGTCCATTCGACCTTTGACCGTGTCTTTAGTTGTTCCCTTAAAATCCATCATTGTGTTAAAAATATTATCAAACACATTCTTTTCAATGTGCATGACGTCAAGGTTATGTCGAATCAGATTTGTCTTCCAGTATGGCAACTCTCAAAAAATACTCCTCTTAGTCCAATTATGGGAAGTCCCGAACCCTTGTATTTTCGAAAACTTTTTCCCCCACCGAGGCTCGGGCAATTTAGATACCTTTTTATAGACCGCTTCACCACTCAAATGAATCGAGGGCTCATTATGCTCACACGTAATCTTTTTGAATGCATTCTTTTGGGTCCTCAAAGGGTGGTCCTCTGGAAGAAATTCTCTATGGCAATCAAACCAACATGGTTTTTTAGAGTGCTTGAGCGTGAAAGACTTTGTGTCATCCATACAGTACGGACAAGCCAATTTTCTGTGGGTGCTCTAACCCAATAACATCTCATATGCTGGGAAGTCATTAACTGTCCACATCAATGCAGCCTTTAGGTTGAAATTTTCTCGTTTGAAAGCATCCCACGTTTCAACACCATCCTCCCAAAGCTTTTTCAATTCGTCCATTAAAGGTTGAAGATAGTGTAAGTACGCCAATCCAATTCGCAACCCTTTTAGATGCATTTTAATATAATAAAATTGCATTAAGGGGTGTTTTGGTAAATTCCCGGCCTATCCCGAGACTTCCGAAAACATTTCATAAGTTTCCCGCGAAGGAAGTACCTTTTGGTACCTTACTCATGCCAAAGGACCTCTTGGGAATAAAACCTTTTAGACTTTTTGGGTATTTTCCCTGAAGGTTCCAGAATCTGGTTTTGGCGCCAAAAGCAGTTGAGCCACCTTGTGTCACGCGACAAGTCGAGGCATGGAAAGTGGTTGCGTATGGTCGTGTGACACAAGGTGACCACTAACTACAGCCTATAAATAAGACCCTCCCCTTCTCAGAAATGGATCCCAACTTCACCTACTGTTACTCTGCAAAAATTGCAACGTAACATTGCATCCAAAACACAATCCTCTCTCTCTCCTACCTTCAATCTACCCCAATTCCCTCCAATTCAAACCCATTTCCTAAACTAAACCACTTGGATCCTTTGCATCAATCCTCCCAAGCTCCTAAGACCAGAAGCAGCAAATTGAAGGGTTCTGTATCTAACTTGATACAGAATTCGTGGAAGCAACAAGGGTAACAAATCTCAAACTCCCTCTTCTCTCTCCCTTCTACCCAATTCTTCATAATTCTATTGTTTACTTCTGTTAGGATTCAGTAATCAGACTCTATCCGTCTAGATTACTGAATCTCAATCGCAATCTCTCTGTTTAAATTGTTTAATCTGTGTAATTGAGCTTTCATTGTTGAATACTTGTTTGAATTTGGTGTTTAAACCCCAAGGGGGGTGTGGATTTACCTATATCCACACTCCCGGGGTCGAATTGTTGTTATCTCTGTATTTCGTATCTAATTTGTTCAATTAATTAGATCTGTGTTAGCTGTTGTTGATTCTGGTGTTCATCGTGTAAGTTTCTGCAGATGGCCTCTGTGTGTCACGCGACACATTGTTCATAGGTGATCCTGTGTGACGCGACATATCTCGGTCACTCAAGTGTCATGTGTCATGCGACATATCGTGCCTGTCTGCAGAAACCTTCTACCCTTGTAATCTATTCTAGATTGTTGTAGTAGGGATGTGGCCTCCCTAAATAATGGGCTCACAAGTTGTAAGTCTCAATTCATATTAATAAAATGCATGTTTACCATACTTGTTCATTATCAATATTTGCACACACTTTTGGATTTGCTTGGACGTTTAATTGAAAGACTCGTCTACGGACGAGGCATGTTGGGTGAACTATCGGTTCTTCCCAACACGTAACCTGACCCCCGAACCCATTCTCTTTTCATAGGTTTTTCAAAGTGCACCTCTTAAGCATGGCGTGGCGACTCTCTTTTTTACTCTTTCACCGTTGAAAAACAAAAATTTTCGCGGGCGAGCGCACATTCAGTGGCGACTCCGCTGGGGATAATGTACTTTGAAAACCGGTTTTTCAAATGTTAAGTGGGTCAAGCTTTCATTAAATTAAACATCCAATACATCCATTTTTGTGTGCATCTTTGATAATCATTTGTGGTTCATGCATTTTGTTGATTATGAGACTTGTGATCCTTATGTGCTTTGTGGTCATTGTGTTGTGCATTAGATATTCTTGCTTTGTTCTTGCCATGGAGAGGCAGGGGCTGATTTGATGATTGCAGAGTGCTGGTTCAGTGACCACCCAGGTCGTGCGACATCTCTGTCCCTTGATGTCCTGTGTCACGCGACAAGGAGTGGCCACTGAACAGATATTCAGAAGGCTGGTTTGAGGGCAGTCCCTTAAATCTAATGTGGCTTAGTTGATTGTTGTTCCCTGTATTTCCTGTGAGGGTGTGTGTGTGTGTGTTTTCTTTTTTCTTTTCAAAAAAAAATCTTGTTTTTTTTAAAATAAAAGAATATAGTCATCCGCACACTACATCACTTAGACTTAGAACCCTCGGGTGCGATTGACGGCATCGCGGACGGCCATGAAATTCGCCTACGCTTGAGCGCCTGAAATCAAACCTAACCCCCTAGTGCATTATAGGTGGCACCACACTTAAACCTTACCCACGGTTGGTTTTTGATACAATGTTTTTATTACAACAAAATGAATTGTTTTTGAAACATATCGTAGGTCCTTATACCTCCCCCAAAACCTCGCATCTTGTGGGCATGTTGCCAACGCAACATGATTTCCCGTGGGGACATGTCACTCCCGTGGCGTGTTCTAAATGAGAGATCATGCCGCATTGTCAACGTGCACCGACGAGAGGTCATGCCGGATTTTTCTTCGAAATTCTTCGAAAAGACCCGTTATGCTACCCAAATTTCTCCAGAAATTTGGACAACCTCTTCATTCCATAGTGATGTTAAGATTTGGTTAGGTATCATTACCTATTATATATTTCAAAGCAAGGCATTTAGTGTAATTTGAACGTTGCGTCCCTAGGTTTCCCCGAGGTATAGTTAGTATGAATAAAGGCTTCTCCTTTTCCAACTGTACTTAGGATTAAGGTATTGATTTCTACTTGAAGATAAATAAATTTGTTTGTGCGAGTCTGTCCCATTCCTTTCCCTCTCCCGTTCCTCAAAATTTCCCTTCAATACCTTATAAACCCGTCTCTACCCCTGCAGCTACGGCGAGTTGGACCCGCTCATCTGTCTCAGGAGCCCGTTTGGTTCGTGTTCAAGCAGTTCAAGCAGTTTCAGTTAGTGCAGAATCAGATATGGCCGGGAGTGGAGATGTGTTTGCCGCTCAGTCTGCTGGAGGTTCGGTCTCTTTGAGTCAATCAAGTTTGAGCGAGATGTCTGCGGAAGAGTTGAGGATGAATCTGGAAGCCGCTTTGACCAGAGAACGTGAGGCTTGTCTATTGGCTCAGAATGCCAAGGCCCGTGAGGAAGAAGCTCATAACCGCTTTGTTGAGGCCATGAGAGCCAAAGGGATCGCAGTACTTCGTCGAGAGGACGGTTCTTATGAGGAGATCACAGAAGACAACCACAATGAGATTGGATCCGCTTCACCTGCCCAGCCTACTCAGCCTAGCTACAATGCGATGCCTCCTCCAGTAAGCTATGCCCCGCGCCCCGATCAAATGTCATCTCCGGGAGTGTTTGTGAGTGACCAAGGAAGGTTCATTCCCCCATCCTCTCAAGGGTATAACCAAGTTATTCAGCAAGGTGTTAGCAAGAATGGCGGCCAAACATCAAATTTCTTCGATCTCATTGCCTCTCCAGCAATGCCCCAGCATCACAGTTTCAGTATGGACCTCAATTCCAAGCGAGTCATCCCCAACCCCAATTCAGAATGTACCCCGACAGTTTCCATGGTGGTCAAGCTAATGTGCAGCAGAATGGTCAATACAGTCTTTCAGGGAATCATATTTGTCAAGACACTATTCCAAGGTATCAGCAGTTTCAGACCCAAGGCAGTTTTTCTCAGCCCGTAGTGTGTTCTCCTCTTACCCAGCATTTGTATGGTTCTACCCCGTATTCGACTCCTTGCGTCAGTACAGGATTTTCTACTCTTGGTCAGTTCGGAAGTCAGTCAGCACAGTTCAGTCCCCAGAACCCCAGCGTGCAGTTTAATGGTTATGATATGTACGGAAATAGGATTCCCAGCTCTGTTAGTTTATTGGATAGCAACATCAGTATACCCAGTACCTTTGGTCTCCCACCAGTAGCTTTGCCCATTAGATCCAGTCTGGAGTTCCCCGTGCCGTCATCAACAGTGTCTTCCGCCATCTTTCAGATTCCAGGATTGACGCCAGAAGTGACAGCCTTATTGAAACAGATGCAACAGTAGATCGACAAACTAACTGTGGGTTCTAGTGGTCTCAAGGTTGTGGACCCAGCTCAAGTAACGCCTTTGCCTCACAAGTTCAAAATGCCCAAGATGGACTTCGATGGTACTGCCTGCCCGAAAACGCATGTGGATACTTATGTTATAACAATGGGAGCGATGGGCTACACGCTCGAGTTTATGGCATCCCACTTCCATCTGACTTTGAAGGGATCAGCACTCACATGGTTTTTGGCCCTGAAACAAGAATGTCGCTCCACCTGGAGCCAGATCACGGAAACCTTTTTGGAGAAGTACAAAGGCAATTTGGAGTGGCGTACCACCCGGGATGATTTAGTGGGGACCATCCAGAAGACTGATGAGTCAATTACAGGATTCTATAAACGGTGGAATGCCAAGCTTAATGAGCTATCAGAGCCAATACCCCTTCAGGACCAAAAAGACATCTTCTTGTCATGCGTAAAGCCAGTACTCAGGGAAGCCATCGGAAAAGGTTGGTATCCAGATCTGCGAGAGATGGTCGGAATGGGAGCTAGAAGTGAAAATAGATTGTTCAATCAAACCCCGAATGCAAATACCGGTGGTAGCAACGGTAGTGGAGGATACCGATACCGAGCACCTAATCCTGTTTCAGCAATGGCACCAAGGGGAAGAGAAGTGGTCAAAGACAACAGTATAAATAACTTGCAAAGAAGAGGTAGTAATGTGCATAATGCAGTGAGATTTCAGCCTAAGCCACAGCCGAAGTTTGATGATTTGGGCATGTCTACAGAGGAAGTTTTCAATGGCCTGCTTCGGACTGGTATGATCAAGCCGCTAGAGAATTACAGCCCTACTCGTCCTAACCCTAATCTTGATGCCAGTAAGTACTGTCGATTTCACCAGTTCCCGGGACACACCACAAATTCTTGCGTGACTCTTAAAAAGATTATTCAAGGGCTCGTAGATGACAAGAAGATCGAGAAATCTCCTCGCCCAAATGTTGTCAGCAACCCTCTGCCAAGTAACAACGTGAATCTCATCGACTTTGGGCAAGATTATTTTGTCAATGTTAGAGTTTGGGGAATTCGTAGATGGAAATGTTAGCAATGATTGTAATAAGATTGTGACTGATGTAATCCCTCGTTCTAATGAAATGAAAGATAACTTCTGCTATGTATTGTATCTTGATGACTTGCATGATGCTATTGAGTTTGATGATTATGAAGAGCACCTGATTGTTAACACTATATCCTCCATAGCTCCTAGAGAATCCCCAATCTCTTTGGAGGAGCTCAGGATGGCAGCTAACTGGGAAGCGCCTTTGTCCGTAAATGAGATAAGACAGGCGGCTTGGCAATACAGCACTCGCCCTGTTCCGCTCACACTAGCAGAGCTCAAGGAGGCCAGCAAGGATTTTGTGGTTGATAATCATCAAGAAGTTAATCTGTTGACTCGGTCAGGGAGAATGTTGGGAATGAATAATTCAGATCCATCCGGGAAAGGTAAGGTAGTTGCGATCTCTAATCCCCAGTCCTCTCAGAATCCCTACAGATCGGCAGGAGATGAATAATTCCAGGAAGACCCGATCTTGACACAGTTAAAGAGAACACAAGCCGATATCTCCTTTTGGTCTCTACTCACATCTTCCTACCCTCACAAACTAAATTTGGAAGAGGCCCTGTCCAAAATGAAAGTGTCTATCAACGCCACCCCAGACGAGGCTTGTCAGCTGATTGGAACTGCTCAGTATGGGAACATCATTACTTTTACGGATCTTGACCTGCCTGCTTACGGTGCGAAGCATAATGAGTCTCTACACATCACGGTGCCCCTGGAAGGACGGCGGATTCCCCATGTGTTGGTAGACAATGGGTCGGCTATGAATGTGCTCCCTGCTAAAATGATGAGTATGTTAGACATTAATGCGCAAAACCTTAAACCATCCAACCAAACCATAAAAGCCTACGATTCGACATCTAGGGCGGTGTTAGGGATATTCTCTCTGAATTTGATGTTTGGGGGCAAGGAGATGATGGTAGATTTCCAAGTTATCGACATTCCGGTCACATTCTCAGCATTATTGGGCAGACCGTGGATTCATGAAATTGGAGCGGTAGCCTCCACTCTTCACCAGTGTTTAAAGTTTGTGCAAGGGGGAGTGCTGACAACCATTTATGGTGATATCGTCACTATTGGGGAAACCAGCACCAATACCTTACCAGTGATGGAAATCAAGCTCGATCAGGAGAACCCGATGCTCAGTGGATTCACGATCGAGAAACCTAAAGGGCAGGTCTGCACCATATATTTGACAACATCTTCAGACAAGATTCCCCCTGTGTTGAAAATGATGAGAGGTATGAGCTATATCCCTGGTCTGGGGCTGGGAAAACGCCAACAGGGACCGTGTAGGCTTGTGTTGCCAGAAGCCAAGAGGAACAGGCAAGGCCTAGGATATGCCGTGACTAGAGAAGACAAAGCGTACGATAAGACTGAAGCTTTTAAAGAAAGGATGACTGCAGCTGTTGGTAAAAGGTACAAGAGGCCTGAGATGCGCCCGTACAGTTGGTCTTTGAACAAGCACTTTGTCAAAGAGGATGGAGATATGTTCGTTTGCCCAGAACCAAGGCTGAGCCAAATGAAAGAAAGAATGAGGTCAATCCAGAGGTTTGCCCGTAGCCAAAACCCGGTGAAGGAAATGTTTGTTAGCATGCCCAGAAGACCAGGTGTCACCGCCACTTACGAGAACAGCTACCATTTTTGGGTACCTGATTATGTGAACCAGTTCGAAAAGCTTGCTCTGGACGAGCCCACAATATGCAAGATCCGCGGTGTTGGACCCGTGGACATTGATGGGGATTTGGCAGATTTGTTCAAAGAGCAGGGGCTGTCAGAGCCTGAGGATTGTATGCATTTGGCAGAAGTACCTGCAGAAGGGGTGGTTGTTGCTAAGGAGCCGAGTGATTTGATTGACTTTTCCTCTGATAACGAGGTGGTGGCTATGTTAGAATTTGAGAAGGAGCCAGTTGTGGAGCTAAACAGTTTGAAGACCGTTGCAGAGAGACCGTTGCAGAACTGGACTTCATTCCAGGGACCTGTTGCTGACAGGGAGACTATGATTGGAAAGCTTGGGCTCAAGCCTCGTCCTTGTCCTTCCGCATCTAAATTTGTCCCTCGTGTCTTGAGTCGTTCTCTTGAGTCCCTTGTGATTGAATTTGAGTCCTCCGATCGGTCTGATGTCCTCACGACGGAAGAACGTCTTCGAGTTGTAAACACTGTTTTTCCCTTTGCTTTGAATAAAATGGTCGACCTTTCTGAGTATCCCGTGATTGCAAATCTAACAATTGAACGCTTAACAAAAAATAATCATCAAGATTTAAAAATAATTAAGCCTAATTCAATTGAAGATGATGCAGACTTAATAGATGAGCAAATTTTAGAAAATGATTCAAAGCAGGTTTACGAGCAAAAGGAAAGCCGGGCCCAAGCTGCCGATGAGGTATTGACAACGGTGAACCTGGGAACAGCCGAAGAATCCAAAGAAACACAGATTGGTAGCTTCTTATCCGGAGATGAACGGGTTGCCCTGATTGAGTTGCTTAAAGAGTTTGTGGACATCTTTACCTGGTCCTACAAAGACATGCCTGGGCTGGATACATCTATCGTAGAGCACCGGATACCCCTAGATCCAGAAATTAAGCCGATCAAGCAGAAACTGAGGCGGATCAAGCCCGAGTGGTCCTTACAGGTGAAGGAAGAAGTTGAGAAACTCCTACGAGTAGGCTTCATCAAGGTGATCGAATACCCGACTTGGCTGGCAAACATAGTCACGGTCACAAAAGCAAATGGGAAAGTTCGGGTTTGCGTAGATTTCGAGATCTCAACAAAGCTAGTGCCAAGGATGACTTCCCCTTGCCCAACATTGATATGCTAGTGGATGCAACTGCAAACTTCGAGGTCAAGTCTTTCGTTGATGGTTTTGCGGGTTACAATCAGATCAAAATGGCTAAGGAAGATCAGGACAAGACAACGTTTACGACTCCGTGGGGTACTTATTGTTACATAGTGATGCCATTTGGACTAAAGAATGCTGGGGCTACCTATCAGAGAGCCGTCACTACCCTGTTTCATGACATGATCCACAAGGAGATTGAAGTGTATGTAGATGATATGATTATTCACTCGAAAGGGTCAGATGGACAGCATTTCATTGATTTGAGGAAGTTCTTCAACAGACTTCGAGAGCACTTCATGAGATTAAATCCAGCCAAGTGCACCTTTGGGGCAAAGTTCTGGGGTATATGGTTACAGAGCGAGGCATCGAGATAGATCCCAGAAAAGTCAAGGCGATTGTTGAGATGAAGCCACCCAGAACCGTCTCCGAGGTAAAGGGCTTCATGGGTCGATTACAGTACATCAGCAGATTTGTCAACCAATTGACCTCTATGTGTGAGCCGTTCTTCAAGCTACTAAAGAAGAATCAGGAAGTGGTTTGGAACGAGGAATGCCAACTAGCTTTCGAGAGGATCAAAGCTTACCTCGTCAATCCTCCCATTCTTTGTCCGCCTCACGGGAGCAAGCCTTTACTGCTATACTTGATGGTCACAGACACAGCCACTGGGGCTATGCTAGCACAAGAGAAGAAGGATTCAAAGATTGAGAATGCCATTTATTTCGTTAGTTGCAAATTTCAAGGTAGCGAGTTGAACTACTCTGCCCTAGAGAAGACATACGCAGCTCTGGTTTGGGTGGTCGGAAAGCTAAAGCACTACATGCTATCCCACACCGTACACTTGGTCTCCAAGATGGACCCGATCAGATACCTGTTCCAGGGTGACAGAGGTAACATCTCTACCAGATTGGCAAAATGGACTTTCTTCCTAGCAGAGTTCGACATCAAATATGTGATCCGGAAATCAATCAAAGGACAGGCTTTGGCAGATCAATTAGCTAACTTTCCCAGTACAGAAGTCAGAGGACCAGATCTCCAATTTCCAGATGAGGGGATTCTTGTTATAGAAAACGGCAACCGGTGGCAGTATTTATTCTTTGACGGAGCAGCGAACAAAAGAGGTAATGGCATCGGGATGGTACTAGTAGACCCGAATGACATGCATACCCCCATAGCTATCAAGCTGAACTTCTCGATTACCAACAATGCTGCCGAGTACGAAGCTTGCATAGCTGGTCTAGAGGATGCCCTTGAACGACATGTGGAGGAGTTAGAAGTGTTTGGTGATTCCCAGCTGATAATAAATCAAGCCGCCAACAGATGGAAAACTTCAGATCCGTGTCTCCAAATATATCATGCTTACATTGCAGAGCTCGTCAGTCAGTTCAAGGAAGTGTCGTTCCAGTTCCTGCCGCGAGATAAGAACAGATTTGTCGATGCCCTAGCTACTCTGGCCTCATTGGTGGAAATACCGGAGGGAAAGTCGATTAAACCGTTCAGGGTTGGTAGGCGAGAAAATCCTGCATTTTGTTGTGAAATTGAGATCGAAACCGTCAACGAGCCGTGGTACAACCAGATCTTTCAATATCTCAAGCATGGTGAAGCTTCCTTCCCTGTTGACAAAGAAGGAGACTTAAAAGGTGTTCATGCCAAAAGCTTGCAAGCTCTAAAGAGACTATCAGCACAGTACGTCATACTTGGCAATGAGTTATGGAAGAAAAGGGAAGGTTGCCCACTCCTGCTCTGTATCAGCAAAGAAAAGGCCCAAAGAGTAATGGAAGATGTTCACAACGGTGCCTGCGGACCTCATATGAACGCTCGATCCCTTATGCATAGCATTATCAGACTGGGTTACTTCTGGATCACTATGGAGACTGATTGCATCCAGTTTGTATGGACTTGTGATAAATGCCAGCAGTTCTCCAACTTGAATCACATCCCTCCTCATGACCTATACTGTATGACAACTCCGTGGCCCTTCGCAACATGGGGGATTAATGTCATTGGGAAAATAACTCCGTCCGGGAGCAATGAACATTCATTTGTATTGGTTGCGATAGATTACTTCACAAAGTGGGTAGAAGCCGCGTCTTACAAAGTGCTCACAGCTAAGAAAGTTGCTCGCTTCATAAAGGAACAGATCTTCTGCCGCTATGGAGTCCCGAATGAGATCATTTCTGACAATGGAACCCATTTCGAAGGAGAAACTGATCGGTTACTCACTGAATACAAGGTCAAGCGCCATAAATCTTCACCATACAGACCGCAGACGAATGGTGCTGTTGAAGCTGCCAATAAGAACTTGGAGAGAATCATAAAGAAGATGGCCGAACGAGGACGAAATTGGCCGGAGAAGCTGCACTTAGCATTGTGGGGCTACCGCACTTCAATTCGAACTGCCACCAGCGCAACTCCATACGCTCTGACCTACGGAATAGAGGTTGTCATGCCCATTGAGCTAGAGATTCCATCCCTCCGGGTTTTGCTCGAGAATGAAGTAAATGAGATTGAATGGCTACAAAGTCGATATAATGAATTGGCTCTGTTAGACGAACGCAGATTAAAAGCCATGGAGCATAACCGGGCATATCAGAGAAGAATGGCCCGTGTCTTTGATAAGAAAGTGAAACCCAGGGACATCAAGGTTGGTGATCTGGTCCTTAAGATGAAGCCCTCGAATCAGAGCAGTGCATTAGGCAAATGAGCACCTGTTTGGGTCAGACCGTTTCTAGTGAAGAAAATATTCTCCGGAGGAGCTATGCAGCTGACAGATTTGGATGGTAACCCATTTCTGCACCCCGTCAACGGCGACAAGTTGCGGAGGTATTATGTATGGTCGAGTCTTTTCCCCCTCTGTAAAAAAAAAAGAGAAAAGAAGAAGTAAAAATATATATATATATATATATATATATATATATATATATATATATATATATATATATATATATATATATACAATAATAAAACAAATAAAGGCGCAATAAAATTGTCCTAGATGAGACTGAAAACCTCTCAAAAGGCAGTCCATGCAAAAATAAAGGACGCGCCCGGTGCTAAAGAATATACCCAGCTAGACCGAAAACCCTAAAAAAGGGCGGTCTAGGTAAAAAATAGGGTTGCACCATGTCCCCCTTCTGTCTTCCCCTTTCTTAAACACAAAAGTTGATTGAGTCGAACTACGGAGACCTGAGCCCCTTAGTTCTCTTACAAAAGGGGAACGTAGGCAACCACTTGTGGTTCGGTCTAAAATTGCTGCAAAATCTCTCATCCTGCCAAAATGTGTTTTGATTACAGTTCTAAGGTTTTTCAAAGGTTCATTTTAAGTTAATACTCTTTTTGATGAGTTCAAGCACGGCCTACTTTTGACTCAAATAGCCTGCTGCGAATAAAAGGAATAAATTTTCAACATCTATTTCGTCTGCATTAAGTAATCAAAGGATACTCATGTTCCATACAATAATTCCTATTCTCAAAAACACAAAGCAAAAGAGTCTCCTATCTCTCAGAAAAGTGTCTAGAAACTCGTCCCCGCTCCCAAACTCGCTCCTCTGTCCTTCCTCTTCCTCGGTCCCCGAGAGATCTTTGGCCTAGGAATGTCGAATAAATCGGTTTGAGCCCGTCCCAGTTCAGGTATAACACGCGCCGGTGGTTCAATCAGACCAGTCTCCCTCAAGGCGACCCTAGCAATCCTCTCTTGTCTCAAGACCTCTCTGCGAGCCATCACCTCTGGATCATCCCTCAAAGCAGCCCTCCAGATCTCTTGTTTTCTATAGTCCTCAGCAACATCACCGGTAACATTGTCTGGATTTTCCCGTGCCTCTGTATCCCTGAAAGACCAACTGGACGGATAATTTGCTCCCAAATATTCCCTGCGGCGAGCCTCTATAGCCAACTGTGCAAGACCCTGATGCTCCTCATACCAAGTCAGATACTCTGTGGTCAGAAATGTAAACCCCTCTGGACTGTCGAAGAAGTACGTGAGTGGGAAGAAAACCCTCCAGAAAGGATCTGCTGAAAAACTGTATAGCCTGGGGCTCGATCATAGACATCGGAACAGCATCGGTCATCAGCCTCTCCCTCAAAGCTCGGACAATCTGCTGAGGGTACCTATACTGTCTGCTCACCAATGATGGGATACAGAAAGGAGATACATGCAAGCCTGGCAGCCTGACTACTACTGATCCATCCTGAATATCTCTCATGGTCTGTAAGTTCCAGGCAGGAATCCAAAAGCTCAGATCAGTAGTCCCGTACCGCGATAATCTCATCTGCCAGCTGTCAGCGGCCGCATCCCTCAGTAGCCTGCGTGGCCGGGTCACCCAAGGCATTGCCATCCGACCCTCTGGTAATGGCCCAATCAAGCGCAACCTCTCAGAGAACCACAGAGATAACAAACCGGGGTTGCCTGCTCCCATGAAATCTGATCCCCCTGCTAACCTGTCGATGCCATGATAGGTCTCAGCCAGCAACAGTGGTACAATGTCCATCTCCCCTTGGCGTGATTGAATTTGACGAAGATCTACACCCCGGTCACCCCTTAGTTGCCTGACGGTCTCCAGCAACGTACTTGAGCAGACTCTGACATATCCGCAGAAATAGTAAGCCGACAGGGTGAACAGCATGAATATATCCAAAGAGGTAGAAAGGTCAAACAGCTCAGGACGGGACCGGCATAACCTAGCCATCCGAGTCAAGTCTATGGACCCATCACCCAGAATCATAAATAACACCTGATCCGCTGGCAGACACAAGAAGTCCGATAACTGCTCCACAACCGACCGATCGTCCCGTGGGAATGCTACAGTTGCCGCCTCGCCCAAGCCTGTCAATGCCCTAAAGTCTTCCATGGTTGGGGTCAAATCATTGTATGACAGAGTAAAGACGTGCCGCTCCGAGTCCCAAAAGCAGGATGCAGCCCGAAGCAAGTCCCAGTCGATCTTCCAATCTTTCAAGGACCAGATGCACGGCATATTGTACCGCTTGTCAATAACCCTCCTATGTTGCCTCAGATGAGATCCCCAGATTTCGACAAAATCCTGATGAAATTGATATTCCCGGGAAGCTACCTCTCCGTTATAGTGCTCCATTGCAGCTGAAAGTATCAGTCATGGCCAAGGAATTCGCTTGTCTGTCAATTTGGGGCTGTTGGTTTCCTTTTACTGAAAGGGCAGTATTTGCAAATGAAACTTGAGCTGATTTTTAATGAAGGCCTGTTACGAGCTTCGTTCGGTCGTGCGACACTTATTGCCAAGCAGACATGGCATGTCGGGCGACACATTTGGTTGACATCAGACAGTATGGAAAGGCCTGCAGTGGTTACCCCAGAGCACTTTTTGACTCATCGTCGCTGTAATACACCTCTTATCCCCGCATACATTCCTATGAAGATACACGAGAGAGGACACCTTACTATATAAATTCACCCGAGATAGTCCCAACATCTCATGTACCAACCTGATAAAGCCGACCTTTTAATACAATGATCGTATTTCTTTCCCAGAACAGACAGACTCGTACAAGCAAGCTAACATAGGTGAATCTTTGCTAACGAGATAGCTTAGTTAGATGTATCGCTGGAGTGTTGCCCCCTTTGCAGGTACAATGGTCAACTGAGCCCCGTCAATCCTTGAAGACTGGCCCTCAAGAAGAACCAAGACAAAGAATCGTATCTATGTTAGCCTCCCCAGCAGTGCACAACCAGATCAGTGGCCCCAAAGCACCACCCGGAACCTGCTCCCTAGCATGCAAAGTTCCCATCCAACCAGATCAGTGGCCCCAAAGCACCACCCGGAACCTACTCCCTAGCAAGCAAAGTTCCCGTCCCACCAAGCAACGACCCCGACATCAAAGCACAAACAAAAGCCCGTTCCCCAGCAAGCAGAGTCCCCAGCCTACCAAGCAAAGCTCAGGACACAGAAGTCAACCTTCAACAAAGACCGTCCAACATTTCAGCAAAAACCAGTAAACTACCAACAAACACAAACAGCGTGAGACCCCCGACAGCTACACTTGTCCCCAGTAGAAGCAGCAGTAGCGTGAGTCCCATGGCAGCTACCCTGCACCCGCAGTAACATGAGACCCTCCGGCAGTTACTCGAGACCCCCTGTTGCAGCATGAGACCCTTCGGCAGCTACAACTCGGCACCACCGGCAGTAGCATGAGACCCTCTGGCCGCTACTCGCCACCCGCAGTAACATGAGACCCTCCGGCAGTTACTCGCGACCCCCTGTTGCAGCATGAGACCCTCCAATAGCTACAACTCGGCACCACCGGCAGTATCATGAGACCCTCGGTCGCTACTCGCCACCCGCAGTAACATGAGACCCTCCGGCAGTTACTCGCGACCCCCTGTTGTGACGTGAGACCCTCCGACAGCTACAACTCGGCAACACCCGCAGTAACATGAGACCCTCCGGCAGTTACTCGCGACCCCCTGTTGCAGCGTGAGACCCTCCGGTAGCTACAACTCGGCAACACCGGCAGTAGCATGAGACCCTCCGGCCGCTACTCGCCATCTGCAGAAGCACCAACCCTCCGACAACCACAGGTAAGCACAGCAAAGGTATGAAGACACATCTCTACCCTTTCTTGCTTAGTGTCAGTGTTATTTCCGAACTACGATTTGGCTTGATTCTCTTTTTAAGGGATACGTAGGAATCCTTTCTCAGAAAGGTCCAGCCATCCGATGCCCCAGATTCACCTTCTAGCCCGTTGCCTTATCCCCTGATGCTCATTGGGATTGGGTCTTATTTTATCGACAACCCCACTTTTTTTCCAAAAATTGACGTTGCCGAGGGGCTCTGTAAGTACGCCAATCCAATTTGCAACCCTTTTAGATGCATTTTAATATAATAAAATTGCATTAAGGAGCGTTTTGGTAAATTCTCGGTCTATCCCGAGACTTTCGGAAACATTTCATAAGTTTCCCGTGAAGGAAGTACCTTTTGGTACCTTACTCATGCCAAAGGACCTCTTGGGAATAAAACCTTTTGGACTTTTTGGTTATTTTCCCTTAAGGTTCCAGAATCTGGTTTTGGCGCCAAAAGCAGTTGAGCCACCTTGTGTCACGCGACAAGTCGAGGCATGAAAAGTGGTTGCGTATGGTCGTGCGACACAAGGTGACCACTAACTGCAGCCTATAAATAAGACCCTCCCCTTCTCAGAAATGGATCCCAACTTCACCTACTGTTACTCTGCAGAAATTGCAACGTAACATTGCATCCAAAACACAATCCTCTCTCTCTCCTACCTTCAGTCTACCCCAATTCCCTCCAATTCAAACCCATTTCCTAAACCAAACCACTTGGACCCTTTGCATCAATCCTCCCAAGCTCCTAAGACCAGAAGCAACAAATTGAAGGGTTCTGTATCTAACTTGCTACAGAATTCGTGGAAGCAAAAAGGGTAACAAATCTCAAACTCCCTCTTCTCTCTCCCTTCTACCCAATTCTTCATAATTCTATTGTTTACTTCTGTTAGGATTCAGTAATCAGACTCTATCCGTCTAGATTACTGAATCCCAATCGCAATCTCTCTGTTTAAATTGTTTAATCTGTGTAATTGAGCTTTCATTGTTGAATACTTGTTTGAATTTGGTGTTTAAACCCCAAGGGGGTGTGGATCTACCTATATCCACACTCCCGGGGTCGAATTGTTGTTATCTCTGTATTTCGTATCTAATCTGTTCAATTAATTAGATCTGTGTTAGTTGTTGTTGATTCTGGTGTTCATCGTGTAAGTTTCTGCAGATGGCCTCTGTGTGTCACGCGACACATTGTTCATAGGTGATCCTGTGTCACGCGACATATCTGGTCACCTGTGTCATGCGACATATCGTGCCTGTCTGCAGAAACCTTCTACCCTTGTAATCTATTCTAGATTGTTGTAGTAGGGATGTGGCCTCCCTAAATAATGGGCTCACAAGTTGTAAGTCTCAATTCATATTAATAAAATGCATGTTTACCATACTTGTTCATTATCAGTATTTGCACACACTTTTGGATTTGCTTGGACGTTTAATTGAAAGACTCGTCTACGGACGAGGCGTGTTGGGTGAACTATCGGTTCTTCCCAACACGTAACCTGACCCCCGAACCCATTCTCTTTTCATAGGTTTTTCAAAGTGAACCTCTTAAGCATGGCGTGGCGACTCTCTTTTTTACTCTTTCACCGTTGAAAAACAAAAATTTCGCGGGCGAGCGCACATTCAGATAGACGTCAATGTTCTTCCCATAGCTGTTTGGTTCAGGGATGAATAACAACAAGAACATGTAAGGATCACTCATACACAACCACGGGGGAAGATTGTAGACAGTGGCTATAACCGGCCAACAAGAGTAAGATTTTGCCCCAGGCCCAAACGATTAAAACCATCAGCGCAGATACATAACCGTATATTTCTAACTTCAGCCGCAAAGTCAGGATAATTATTATCAAAGTGTTTCCATGCTTCCCCGTCAGAAGGATGAATCAATACACCCTCTTCAAACAAACTTTCCTTATGCCAACACATTTCTTCTGCAGTAGCTTTGGACGCGTAGAGGCGTTGCAATCTTGGAATCAACGACATGTAACATAACTGCTTATGTGGTATGTTTTGCTTGTGTTTTGAACTACCCCTCCGCTTCGACTTGTATCTACCATGTCCACAAATTGAACACTCTGTCTTTTCTGAATTTTCCTTGTAGAATAGCATGCAATCATTCTTACACGCATCGATCTTTTCATAACCAAGTCCAATCTGCCCAACCAACTTCTTTGTCTCATAAAAGTTAGTAACCATCTTATTCCCCTTCGACAACAACTGCTTAATTGCTTTCATGATACGATTGTAAGCTGACTGACTAATATTGCAATCAGACTTTATGTTAAGGAGCTCAGCCACAGCCTCCAACACACTAATCTCACAACCCGGATAA
>JAFEMH010000040.1:837500-1105000 GCA_022495995.1 Adenophora triphylla var. japonica | reverse complement strand
TTGTGGTCAAAATTTACCCTAAATTTAGCCATAAATTCGGTTATGTTGAAATTGTGATTTTTGGAAAATTTCGCATTTAATAATCTGTTTGTGATTCATAATGGACGGACAATTCACAAGTGTTACAGCTGAGGATCCCACCCAAGTGAATGGGGGAAACACTGGAGCCGAGGAGCCACTGCCTCCTCCTCCTCCTCTACCTCAGACCGATGCCATTCCTCCCCTTGCCATGACTCTTCGTTCCATGGGACAGGCAAATGCCGAGGGAGGGCAATGACCTTCCTCGTCCTACTCGTGCTTGTGGGAAGCAAGCGGGAAGGAAGAAAACAAAGAATGCCGACGCCGGTCAAGCGGGAGGGTCTCGGCCCGTTGGCCGACGCTCTTTGTTACACAAACAAATGGAGACTTTGCAAAGGATGTATGAAACACAAGTTGCTCTTTTGCAAATGGACCCAGATCATTCCATGGCTCCATTCATTGTACCATCAATGGTCCTACCTTTGAGAAAGGAACAGGGAGAGCATCGGGCTCCTCCCCCGAAGGCTGCCGAACTACGAATACCGGCTCCTGGGGATTCTCCTCGTCCTCGGCATAACGGTAGCGAAGGATCCTGTGGTCGACCTGAGAAGCCAAATAACTCCTAGGGAAGAGGAAGTGAACTCCAAGGACCTAAGGACAAGACTCAGCTTGAATAGGCGCCTATCCCCTGCTCGCCTCATCATGACACCTAGGCGTCCCACGTCTCCTCGAGCTCGTCGGCCAGATTCTCCTCGTCCTCGTCATTCAGATTCTCATCGTCCTCGTCGACCGGACTCTCCTCGTCCTCGGCATCGAGAATTTGCTAGGCCAAGGACCCCAGAGCCCTACAGGATGATACTTGGCGCACAAGACCTGGAACCAAGACGTGATAAGGCCCCCTCCAGACGTGATGGCCACCGACATGAAGCGGAGCATAGTAGGGTGAATGATCGCCCCAAAGACAAGTCAGTCAGAAGCTCCCAACGAAGCACTCGCTCAAGCAGTGAAAAGGAAATAGAAACAAAGCAATGGGAGCTGTTGAAGCAAAGGCTGGATGATATGGAGAGGGGAAAGAAATATAATGACGACGATTACGATTGGGCCACCCGTCCGTTTTCCTTGAGGATAACTGCTGCACCTCCCCATCCTAACCTCAAGCTCCCAAACTTCGAGAAATACAACGGAACCACTGACGCCAAGGACCATGTGCAAAGTTTTGAACAAACCATGAATCTCCTCACCACCGCGATGACTTGCTCTGCAAAGCTTTCGCGAGCACCTTTTCCGAATGCCTTTGACTGGTTCCGTGAGCTCAAGAAAGGTTGCATCGATTCTTTGGAGGGGCATGAGGAGAATGTTCTTAGATCATTTTGCCACTACTGGGAAGAGGAAGATGAGATTAACCGACTTGGCCAACATTGAGCAAGGGAAGGGAGAGACCACCCTCGCCTACTACAATAGGTTCCGAAAAATGGCAACCAAGTCGAAGAAAGCCTCACCGATAGGGAGGTCATAGTTTGCTTCAACTACGGGTTAAAATCTGGCCCCCTCATTTATGAACTCTCACCAGGGAACCTAGCTCCAAGGCCGAATTGTACAAAGTGGCTTATGCCATTTCCATGGTCGAAGACAAGACAAAGAAAAGGGAGCCGACAAGACGGAACCCGAAGCAACTAACCCCAGACGTAATGACAACGGGAACGGCAAGGGTTCCAAAGGAAAGAATAGAACCGAAGCACCGAGAAGCCGGAGTTCACCCCTCTTACAAAGCCCATCTCCGAAATCATGCGGCTAGTGAACCTTCCTCCACCTCGTCCGCCGACCGATCACCCAAAATATCCCCGCAACAAGAACAAATACCGTGATTTTCACAAGGACAACGGGCACACCACCGATGGTTGCCGGGCCCTTAAGAAGATAATCCAACAATGGGTTGACGAGGGAAAGTTATACTATTATGTCATGAAGAAAGATGGCAAGCGAAAGCGGAAACAAGAGGAGAGTGAAGATGACTCCAAGAGTGAGGATGAAGATCGAAGGCCTCCTAGGGCTAAGCTACATGTGATCCGTGAAGAGGTGACCTCCACCAGAAAGCTAAGGGACCAGATCCACGAGCTAAGCAAAGTATACCATGTCCCCGCTTGGATCCATAAAGCGTAAGAAATCATTAGTTTTTCTCCGAATGAGTTGGCGGGAAGTCGAGCGGCTCGTGAGCGGCCATTGGTCATCAAGGGTCGAATTGACAATGTTGAATCCGAAAGACTTCTTGTTGACACGGGGGCCTCCCGTGACATCCTCGTACTATTCAGCCTTCCAACAAATGGGGTTGAAAGACACTGAGCTAGAGCCATATCATGGAAGGCTTGAAGGATTCACCAACCATAAGGTGGGAGCAAAGGGAACCGTAGAACTAGAACTCGAAGGCGGCGATCATCCCTTCCGAGCCAAAGCTACTGTCACTTTTATAGTCATGGATTTGCCTAGTGACTATCATGCGATTATCGGCATTCCAAGTCAAGCCAAACTTGGGATGGTAGCCTCCCTTCCTCACCAACGAGTTAAATTTCCCACTCGTGGCCGGCATTGGATGCGTGAGGGCAACCCCCAAAGATTTCTTGGAACATGTTGTCAAGAGCCGGAAAAAGTCAAAAAGCGTGGAGATAGATACGCCCGAGGAGAACATCAAGATCACCAAATCTCGAAGACCACGGAAACTAGCTCTAGAATGAACTATATCCGTGAAGTATGGGAAAGTGAGGAAGAGGAACCTATGGTCCTAGAAATTGTGGATGACCAAGGCATAACTCTACCCACACCGGAAGAAGAGCCTATGGTCCTAGAAACCGCGGATGACCAAGGCATAGTTCTACCCATCTCCGAGGAAGACCCCATTCTCGTCAATGACCGTAACTCTGGGGCCAACCATGACTCGGGAAGAACGATCTTCCGGACATCGATAAACTTATGGAGGAAGAAGGCCTCAATGTAAACGACAATGAAGGGAGGAGAATCGTAGAGATCATCATCGAATCCCTAGAATTTCGAGACGGACCGTAAATGAAGCCTCGTAGATGAGCTAGAAGAGGTAGTCATTAATCCCGACTATCCCGAACAAAAAATCAAGCTAGGAGGCCAGCTATCACAGAAGAGAAAGAAAGAATCATATCCCTCTTGAAAAACAGCCTCGACGTCTTTGCTTGGAGAGTCGAAGACATGAGGGGGATCAATGAAGAAGTAGCCCTCCACCGCTTAGAAGTTGATCCTTTAGCGAAGACCATCTCCTGCACAAGGAGAAATTTTGCAAGGGACAAGGAGGAAGCTATAAAAGAAGAGGTGCGTAAATTACTCGCCGCCGGAATAATTCGCGAAGTCAAATACCCCGTTTGGTTGGCTAATGTCGTTATGGTGAAGAAGCAAAATGGGAAATGACGTATGTGCATAGACTTTACCGATCTAAACAAAGCTCGCCCCCAAGGACGCCTATCCTCTCCCCGTAATCGACAAGTTGGTGGACTCCATTTCTGGACACCAAACTCTCGCCTTCTTAGATGCCTACTCAAAGCTATCATCGATAAAAATGGCAAAAGAAGACATCGAGAAGACCGCCTTTCAAACACCCGTGGGGAATTTACGCTACATCATGATACCTTTTGGGCTCAAGAATGCCGGTGCCACTTACCAACGGATGGTAAATCAAGTTTTTGCAAGTCGATAGGTAGAAACATGGAGGCTTATATTGATGACATGGTCATAAAGACCAAGGAAGGCAGCCACGTTCCCGACCTAGAAGAGACCATTCACAACCTCCGAGCAAACAACATGAAGCCGAATCCAAGCAAGTGCGTGTTCGGAGTTACCGTAGGGAAATTCCCGGGCTTCATGGTTTCCCAAAGGGGGATTGAAGCAAACCCGTAAAAGATCAAGGCGCTCGTTGACATGAAGGAACCTACCACCATCAAGGAGGTCCAAAGACTTAATGGAAGAATTGCGGCCCTTGGAAGATTCATCGCCAAATCCGCCGAAAAGTCACCGCCTTTCTTCAAGGTATTGAAGGGTACCAAGAGCTTCTCCTGGACTCCCGAATGCTCTAAGCGTTCCTCCGGTTGAAGGAGTACTTGGGTTCCCCTCCCTTGCTTAGTAGTACGACTACCGGTGAGATGCTATATGTCTTCCTAGCCGCCACCGATCACGCCTGTCGCACTGCCTTAGTTCGAAAGGATGAAGGAATTGAAGCCCGTCTACTATGTCTCAAAGGCCCCGTCCGATGTAGAAAGCAGATATTTCAATGTGGAGAAGATAGCATACGCACTAGTCATTGCTTCAAGAAAGCCGCGTGCATATTTTTCTCGCACACCCTATCACCGTCTACACCAACGAACCATTGAAGAAAATCCTTCACAAGTTGGACGGCTCGGGACGTCTCCTTAATTGGTCAATCGCTCTAACGGAGTTTGATATCACTTACCAACCAAGGAAGACCCTCTTAGCACAGCCTTTGGTTGACTTCATGGTCGAGACCGCCTTTATGGGTGAGCATCTCCCCACCTCCCTAAGCAAAACGCGCCAGGAGGAAAAAGACTCTCCCATTGAACTCCCATCCAACTGTTGGATCCCGTATACGGACGGATCGCCTACCAAGGAAAGAAGCGGAGCCGGAGTTGTACTAGCAAGCCCGAAGGAGAATATACTATACAAGATGCCATCCGCTGTGTTTCCTCGCCTCTAACAACCAAGCCGAATACGAGGCTCTCATATTTGGCATCGAGTTGGCCTCCTTCTATGGAGCAACTAAGGTGGCTGCTTTCGTGACTCCCACTTGTTGTCAAACAAGTGAAGGGAGAATATAACACTCAAGATGTCACCCTTGCCAAGTATAGAGACCTGGTCCTAGATATGACGAAGAAAATGGAATTTTTCGAGCTCAAGCAGTATAGGAAGGGAAGACAACCAAGTCGCAGACGTTCTCTCCAAACTAGCCACCATGGACGTGTCTCCTTCGGAGACCAACCCATATGTAGTTTATGCCGAGGAACCCGCGTATGAAAGATTACAAGTCATGCCGCCGGACGAGGAAGAGAGATGGCCGGATCGATGACTACATCGAATACATTGAAAAGGAGAAACTCCTGTAAGATGATGCTCGAGCCAAGCTTATCAAGAAGAGGTCTCCAAGATTCGTGGTGATGAGCGGAGTCCTCTACCGAAGATCTTTCACGAAGCCCCTACTAAGGTGTGTCTATCCCAAGGAAACCGAGAACCTCCCGGCGTAAGTACATGAAGGTGTTTGCGGCGGACACCGGGGCCGTAACCTTACCGACAAAATCATATCGCTAGGTTACTACCGGCCAAACCTAAGGGAAGACGCGCACGCCTATGTTCGAAAATGTGACAAATGCCAAAGGTTCTCTCGACATTCCAAGACTACTGCAATGAGCAAACACTAGTAATACCTACGTGGCCATTTGATATGTGGGGATCGACCTCATTGGACCCTTCCCACCCGCCCGTGGTAATTGCAAGTACGTGATAGTAGCCGTTGATTACTTCTCCAAGTGGATAGAAGCCAAGGCATTGGCCAAAATAACGGAAGAGAATGCGATCAACTTTGTTCATGACAACATCTGGTGCAGATTTGGCCTTCCGCATACAATTGTTTCTCGACCATGGACTCCAATTCTCCACGGCATTTACAAATGCACTGGGAAGAGTCAAAATACGCCATGCAAAATCTTCTGCCAGCGGACCCCAAGGCAACGGCCAAGCGTAAGCCGCCAACAACCGGTCCTAACCGCCCTCACCAAGAATCTCGAAGGTCGCGAGGGTAGATGGTTGGACGAACTTCCCTAGCTTTATGGGTCGTTTCGCACAACCACCCGGGCCAACCGGGAAACCCCATTCGCACTAACCTTCGGTTACGAGGCTATGGCACCGCAGAGATGGCCATCCCTACAAGAAGGAACTCCCATTATGATGAGCAAGTCAACAAGGTCAATAGGCTCCTGGACCTGGACCTGATAGATGAAGAGCGACTAGCTGCGCAGATGAGGATGGTGAATTACAAGCAAAGGACCAAGGCATATCATGACAAGAGGGTCATCAAAAGAGTATTCCAAGTTGGCGATTGGGTACTTAGAAAGATCGAAGCCACTGGTCGGAAGGCGTAACGTAACAAGCTCTCCCCAAATTGGGAAGGCCCCTATATCATCACTCAAGTCATCCGAGAAGGGACCTACAGATTGAGGACCAAGGAGGGAAGGATCTCAAGCATCCATGGCATTCCGACAACCTTAGAAAATATTATCACTAGTCTAGTTTATTTTGCAATAGATTAGCTCTTTATTTTCGGTCTTTTATTTTCGGTCTTTTGTTTTCTTTTTGTCTTTTTAGTTGATAGGATTGCAGTTCTATGTAATCGCATTTCAGTTCTACGAAAGCAGTTTCTTCCAACATGCAAAGCAACTATCGCCTCTTCACCCCAAAGACCGGAAGATGAGGACATTACTCCCGACTCTCCGATACACAATAGCCAAGACCAAGGATCTTCCTTGGCCTGATGGCTCACCAACTGCCAAGACCAAGGATTTTCCTTGGCCTGATGGCTTAACACTGCCAAGACCAAGGATCCTCCTTGGCCTGATGGCATACTCAACTGCCAAGACCAAGGATTTTCCTTGGTCTGATGGCTTAACACAGCCAAGACCAAGGGACCACCTTGGCCTGATGGCTTACAACACATCCTGTCTACCAAGCAGCCAAGACCAAGGAACCTCCTTGGCCCGATGGCTTACAACACATCCTGTCAAGGGTCCACCTTGACTCAGGATACCAAGCAGCCAAGACCAAGGAACCTCCTTGGCCCGATGGCTTACAACACATCCTGTCAAGGGTCCACCTTGACTCAGATACTGCGCCCAAGACCAAGGAACCTCCTCGCCTCGATGGCTTACAACCCTTCCACCAAGGGTCCACCTTGACTTAGGAGACTAACAGCCAAGACCGAGGACTTTCCTCGGCCTAATGGCTTGATAAACCTCCTACCATGAATCTACTCTGATTCAGGATTACAACATTCAAAGCCGAGGAAAACTTCCTCAGCCCAAATGAAGTACGAGTATAGTTACAGCCGAGGAATCTTTCCTCGGCCTAACCACTTGCTCCACAAGGAACAAGGGACCTTCCTCGGATCCCACCTTCCTAAGGCTAATGCTTGCATAGCATACCAAAATATAACCAAGTTAGTGAAGTGACAAGAATAATGACAAAGGATTTTTCATTGATATTCAAATGGAATTACAGATCCTATTGTCTATTACAAAAAGCAGAAAAGGAAAAACTATCCTAAGACTGCTGAGCATCATCAAAAGGCTCTTCAAGCCAGCTAGTAGTAATGGAGCCAGGAGGAGGAAGGGTCGTTTGATGAGCATGGGCATTAGTTTCCTCGGCCCTTCCCCCTACCTCGGCTTCCCTGGCCTCAGGCTCTTCCTCGTCCTGGATCGCCTCCACCAAGTCCTTGATGTTGCCGGGGATAACAGGGGCTGGCCTCCACACTTCCCTGCATGCTTGAGCATCCTTGGCCGCTATCAATTCCAAGTTGCTTGCAGAGAAGGGGACCAAGTGATGGAGAGCCCTAACTTCCTCACTGTATTGGTCCCGGCATATCAGCATGGCTATCTTATTGATGTCTAGGCCGGTGGAGGGATCAGCCAATATACTCCTAGCCAGATGAAGGTATCCATCTTCGAACATGGTGGCCGTTTGCTCGTCCACGGCATCCTGGAAGGCCGAGCTAGATACCACGGCATCCTTGAACGCCGGGCTCTCCTCAAGCGCACCACGCCTCGTTCTCCTTGGCGGGAAGGGAGGCCTCCAATCCTCGGTATTTGGCCTCGCCTTCCTCGGCCTTTGCCTCGAAGCTTCGGCTTTATCCGTTAATGCCTTGGCCGCCTCCTCCCCTTTTAGCCGGAGATCTTCCTCGGCTTTGGCCTTCTCTTCCTCGGCTCTTTTTACCTCGGCCTCCACTTTGGCCTTGGATGCCTCAAGCTCAGCATCCTTGGCCTTCAGAAGTTTGACCAAGGAAGTCTTGTCAGTATCACTCTTAGCTTGGGCAGCCTTGGCCTCATTCAGGCGCCTGGCCTTCTTTTTGGCTAGCACGTTCTCATATGCCGTGACAGAAGCCAACTGAAAGAAGAATTAATATTAGAAGTGCAAACAAGTGTAAAACAAATCTCGCAATCTATGATCAAATGAAAGAACTGTTACCTCGGCAAGTAAGAGCCCCTTGCGGCAGAGCAAGGTATCGTCGCTGGGAGCCTCTCTGACAAGAGCATCATAGGCGTCCTCATCCATTGCTCTCTGAATTGGAGCTCGGCCTAATCTTACCAAAGGTCCCTCCCTAATTTGCAAAGGAAGACCCCGGAGACGTGGAATGTCGAGGGCCATGCTCTTTGCTAGCTCATCGGCCTGCTCAACAGTTTGGATGTCCTTGATAGCCAAGGTTGGAGGAGGTGAAGGATTGGGGGCCCCACCGACACTTGCCCGCTTGGCTACCGGCTCCTCGGCACTGGAAACTTGAGGCCTTTTGGAGCCAGATTTCCTTTGAACGAGGCCGGCTTCCTCGGCCGCTGCTTCCTCGGCCTCAGTAGGAGGGTTAGGCATATCACCAACCATGGGTTCAGCCCGTTCCTCGGATGCTGCGTCCTCGGAATTTACATCCTGGTGAAGTTTGAAGGGAAGGGGTTTATCACCCTGGACGCCCAAGACCAAATTACGAGCATTGGCCTCATCCTTCCTTTCCATCGTAGCGCATTTCTTGCTCGCCTTTCTCTTCGCCCGATCGCCTCACGGGGACTTAGTCTCTCCATTGCAAGGGCGGCTTCTTCCTCGGCGGTTAAATCTGTAAAGACAAGGAAGAAATGGTCAAGTACGAGCAAGAAAATTCAAGGTCAAGTACGAGCAAAATAATATGACGCAAAAATTACAAGTGTCCAAGATAAAAGTTTACGTCCAACAATGTTAGGTGCTCCAATACATTGATCACGGGGACGCTCATCATGGCACCTAATACAATCCTCGTGGAATACGAAGCTCGGATGTACCGTCCAATCATTGAAGCGACGTCCTCTTTTAACATTGACGAGGGGAGCCACCTCGTCCTCGTTCCCGCATCAATCCCGCCCGGATATAGAAATGATCCGAGGATTCAACTTGCTTCCAATCCAGACCCCTACCCTGGCAAACTCTTCCGCACGCTTGATCAAATCTTTGGTCCACCCGTATTGTTGGACGGCAAAGGAAGATGTTGGATCATCACAAGGAGATCGGAACTCCCACTTGGCGGCTCTCGACGCGGATAACGTGGTTATCCTGCACTGGAACTTTACTTGACATGGGAAGAAGCAACTTAGGTTTCCTATTGGCACTCCTAATAACTACAAGCCATTGTTCCTTGATGACTTGGACAATGTAGAAGTGACGGAAGGCTCCCATGGTCGGCTCATAGCCTAAACTACGGCAGAGGATGATGAAGCTAACCAGAACCCTAGTACCATTGGCTCCTAGCATGGCCGGCACTGCCTTTACATCATCCAAAAACTCACAAATGAAGGGGTCTAGGGGAAGACGGAGTCCCTGTTGAAACTATTTGAAATAAAAATGGACGTAGTCTTGGTTATAGTAGAAGGCCGTCTCTTCTTTTTCCGTCTTCGGCTCGATCTTGCCCATATAAGTTAATTTATACTCAGCGCGGTTCACTTTGTACTTGGTGTGCAGCCTCTCAATCATGGGATCCCTGTGCTTTGGTGCCTTCTCGATTTGCTTTCCTCGGCTACTCGCTCCTCGGCCTCCTCTTCTTGAGACAAGGCGGGCATCGGCTGCGCACCTTCAACGAAGGCGTTAACTATTTGAGTAGACGAGGAGGGCTCTCCTTCTCTTCCCGTCATATCTCGCATAAAGACGAGGAGACAAAATTATTTACCTCGTCAATGGCCGATTAAATGACGGGAAGGAAGATTCCCTCCTCGTCATTCCATAAGGCCGAGGAAGGAAGATTTCCTTCCTCGTCATTTCATAAGGCCGAGGAGGGGGCCGTACCTCTCAGACGCTCACGCATTTCGCGATGGGAGGCCGGGTAGAACAGTTCGATGTGCTCCACCATCTCAGCCCTATCCTCAAAAACTATGATGTTGGGAGAACCAGACTCAATCCTATCTATTCTTGTGGAGTCTGGGTATTGAATGAATAAACGGGATCGGCCATAACCCCTCAACTGCTTGCTTATATCATCCAAGTTCAACATCAACCATGGACCCCTTTCTCGTCGATAAACCCTCAGATTGCCCGTATGATATCCATAACGGAATCGGGGGGAATGGTCCCAAGAACGAGCCATTTCTAAGGGGAATCAAAGATTAAAGGGGAAGTTCATTCAATATTCGAAGAAGTTTAACAAAATACAAAGAAAATCAAAAATTTGAAATTTTGAGAGTTTGAAACAAAAATTCGTGAAGAAAAGATTGAATCTTCAATAATGGCGGTTCATGTTCTTGATTCACATATGATTTCTCCTAACAACCCTAGAAGACGCTAAAGCAGGAAGGGAGTTCGTGAGAAGGGAAGAAAATCATACCTGAGTTTGCAAGAAAGAACGAAATCAGTGCAGAAAACAACTTCGCCGGAAAAATGAAGCTCGCCGGAAACTGAGTTCAAAGATCGCTGATGTTTTCGCCGGTGAATTCTTGCCAAATATTTTCAAATGCTTGAGGTTTGTAAAGAGTAAAATGAAGAGGGTTTTAGTTTTTATACCTCCCCAAATCGGGTCGACCCATGGGTAAAGCATAAATTCGGGTGAGGCGCCCCAAGAATTAAATGCTAAACACAGTTATCAAGGCGTGACAAGACTGGGGGGCCCCAGGTCATCATCAGAATAGCAACCGTCAGTTACCAACCAATGACACGCGTCAAACCTGTTCGTATTCCATGTGCCGATGCCGAGCTGACTTTCTACTCGTCCTAAGCCAAGCTAGAAAGTCGGGGGCCACTGAACGGTATAAACCGAGCTACGAACATGGGCTTGCCCGAACTTGGGCCCAACTATATTGGGCAGTGGATAGTCTAATTATGAAGTATTAGGGCCGAGTAAGATCTTCCTCGTATGCCGAGGAACATTTATCTCGGCCTTCTATCATCATTTCTGGGCCGCCATGTCGAAATTACCGAGGAAAGAGAAGTTATTTGCTCGGCATATAGCCAAGTGACGAGGAAAGAAAATCATTTTCCCCGGCATATCTCCGTGTCGGCCATTTACCAAATGACGAGGAAGGAAAACCATTTTCCTCGGCCTATTTGTCAAAGGCCGAGGAAAATCATTTGCCTTCCTGTTCGGTTAGCAGTTACAATCTTTATTCAACAAGGATTATACAGTTGTGATCCAATCAGGATTACAATTACCAATATCAATTCAAGTCAAACAATGACTCCTTAACAGATATAATTCTCTTAAGATTATATCTTATCTCTCTACAAGTTCACTCCAACATGGATTCTATCAATCCATTCCTATAAATACAAGCCCCATGGCTCATTAATTGGTATGTTACTTTTTACATTGGAGAAATTCTGTCCATTTGATTTCTCTAATATCAACCGTGAACTTACTCTCACGCCGGAGGGCCTTTAGCCGGATCCGCCCCGGCTTAGTTTACGTGTTTTCTCTTATTTTCAGGCCTTGCAATCGCCGTAGCATTCAACGCTTGGATTTGGGCTGTTTTGACGATTTTGGCATCATCAATATATATATATATATATATATATATATATATATATATATATATATATATATATATATATATATATGGGTTAGGGTATATATGGGATATATATATAAGGTTTAGGGTTTAGGGTATGGGGTATAAATATGATTTAGGGTATAGAGGTTAGGGTATGGGATATATAGGGTTTAGGGTTTAGAATTTATAGCGTATATATATATATCATTTATTATTATTATTATAAATGTGTGTTTATTACTAATACCATTAGTAATAATAATATTAATTAAATCTTTTAATTTTGTAATATTTCTGAGAAAATATAATAATCAAAGACAGCGACAGAATTTTGGAATTTTCGTCGCTATTCATCAACGTTATTTGTTGATCTAGCGACGGGATATTCTGAATTTAATTAGTGACGAAAGTTCCGTCACTATTTAGCTACAGAAACGTCCGTCACTGGTCAGCGATATGGAAATATCATACCAGCGACGGAAAAGTCCGTGTCTGTATAGCCACGACATGTCCGTTTCTGGTCTGCGACGGAAAGAGCGAATCAACGACGGAGACGAAAGGATATTCCAAAAAGATGCTTTTCAGCAACGAAATTTAGTGGGGGAATTTTTTTCGTCGCTGATTATTCCGTCCCTAAACAGTGACAGGGTATTCCGTCACTGTTACATCCTTCGCTAAATGACCAGTTTCTAGTAATGAACGTATTAAACTCTCTTAAACTTCTTCCACGTGTCCTTAATAATGAATGCTCAATTTTCTATAAAGTGAATCCCTTGATTTGTTCTTCGATTAAGATCAAGTCTGAAATTAATAAAAAGAAAAAATAATTATATTAAAAATTAAAAAATGTAATAACTATGAAGGAAGAAAAATTAAATTTAAATTAGAGAAATATATTTACTTTCGATGATGTAGTAATATTAGACCACTCACATCGGTGACTCTCGTGAGAGAGTCACTACAAAAAAAAAAAAAAAAAAATCATAGAAAGTCATGAATATGTACAACCTAGGTTGGCCAGCTGCCCTTGGGTTGGCCCCGGTTGGGTCACCATTTGATTTTTTTTTTGTTTCACCAAATTATTTTGATTTTGTGTTTATATAAATATATTTTTAAAATTAGTATATTTTATATAATTATATAAATCAAAAAATAAAAAATATATCAAAATTCATTTTTGTATATAATTGTATGGGTAATTATTTTTAATAATTGTACGGGTAATTTTAAAATATTATTACTAATACATTATTTAAAAAAATAAAATGATAAGTATTTTAGATAAATTGAAGTAAAGAAAAAATAAATATTTTATTTTTAAACGGTTGGGTTGGATTGAGTCGGGTCACTGATGGGAGTATAAATTATACTCCCTCCGTCCACTTAGTTAGTTCACAGTTACTGTTTACGCGGGGATTAAGGAAAAAAATAATAATATAAATGTTGTGAGTGTAAAAGTAAAATAGGAGAGAGAATGAGTGGAGGAAATAGTAAATTATAATGGTGTTGTGAGTATTAAAATAATGTAGGAGAGAGAATGAGTGGAGGAAATAGTGATAAAAACTTTCCATTTTAGGTAAAAAAACAAAGTGTGAAGTATGTATTTGGACGCCCAAAATAGAAAGTGTGAAATAAGTAAGTGGACGGAGGGAGTATAGGGTTGGGAGTGTATATGAAAATAAGATAAATTAATATTTTATTTGAGGTTGGGTTGGATCGGGGTCGCAATCTTCAAAGTCTACATGTGATGAGATTTAAATTAGAATCTTAGCCACCCATCCTTAGCGTTTGCAAAATGAATATATATATATATATACTCCCTCTGTCCTAATAATAAGTTCATTATTTTGGCTTCGACACGCAAATTAAGGATGAAAAAAATGTTGTGAATGTAATAGTTAAATAGGAGAGAATGAGTGGAGGAAATAGTAAATTTGAAAAGTTTTGTGAGTGTAATAGTGAAATAGGAGAGAGAATGAGAGGAGGAAATAATAAAGATTCTTTGCCAAAAAAGAAAAGGTGAAGCTTTTAACGGGACGTCATTTTGAGTAAAAAGTGAAGTTATTAATGGGACGTAGAGAGAGTATATATATATATACTCCCTCCGTTCCGCTAAGCTTGTAACATTTTGCCATTTTCGGCATTTCACTTAAGTTGCAACATTACCCAAAAATGAAACTTTTTATTATTTTTATAATTCTCCACTCATTCTCTCTCTTCCTCACAACCACTCATTATTCTCCACTCATTCTCTCTCTTCCTCACAACCACTCATTATTCTCCACTCATTCTCTCTCTTCCTCACAACCACTCATTATTCCCCTTTCTTAATTTACGTGATTCAACCCTCATGTAACAACCTTACTGAAACGGAGGGAGTATATATAAATATATATACTCCCTCCGTCCCACGTGAATGTGGACTAACTTTTTGGGTGTGGAAATTAAGGAAAAGTGATGTAAGAAAGAGAAAAAGTTAAATGTTGTGAGTATGAAAAATTAAATAGGAGAGAGAATGAGTGGAAGGAATAGTGAGGAGAGAGAATGTTGTGAGTGTAAAAGTGAAGTAGAAGAGAGAATGAGTGGGTGGAATAGTGAATATTCTTTGCCATTTTGGGAAGTTTGCATTCACGTGGGACGGACCAAAATAGAAATAAGTTTGCATTCACGTGGGACGGAGGGAGTATATATATATACTCCCTCCGTCCGCTTACAAAGTTCACACTTTCTATTTTGGGCGTCCGTTTACAAAGTTCACACTTTGTTTCTTTCCTAAAAAGGAAACCTTAAATCACTATTCTCTCCACTCATTCTCTCTCCTACATTATTTTAATACTCACAAACCATTATAATTTACTATTCCCTCCACTCATTCTCTCTCCTATTTTATTTTCACACTCACAACACTTTCAATATAATACTCCCTCCTTAATTAACGTGTAAACAGTAAGTGTGAACTTACTAGGCGGACAGAGGGAGTATATAGTATAAATGAGGGAAGGTTGGCACTGTTCCATGAACAGTTCCAGCCGCCAACTTTATCGTTTTGCCCCCACTATTTTGTCACTTTCCCATTTTGTCTTCCCTTTAAAAAAAAAATCTTTTTTTTTTTAAAAAACACACACATACCCACACTTCTCTCTCTCTCTCTCTCTCTCTCTCTCTCTCTCTCTCTCTCTCTCTCTCTCTCTCTCTCTCTTCATTCAGTTTGAATTTCAAAATGGAGGAACTATTTGGTCTCTTTCATATTTTGCCCAAAAAAAAATAAAAAAAAATAATTTAATTTTTTTTTATTTAATTTTTTTTTTTAAAAAAAACAAACAAAAACAAAAAACGTGGCCTTGGACACGGGCTTAGGCTAGTATATATATATATATATACTCCCTCCGTCCCACACCAATAGATATCAAAATTTTGGGCACGCGGATTAAGGAAAGGTAAGCGAGAGAAAAAATTAAGAGAGAATGTTGTGAGTGTAAAAGTAAAATAGGAGAGAGAATGAGTGGGAGAAATAGTTAGGAGGGAAAATGTTGTGAGTGAAAAAGTAAAATAGGAGAGAGAATGAGTGGAGTAAATAGTGAAGATTCATTTCCATTTTGGGTAAGTATCAATTGGTGTGGGACAGACCATAAAGGAAATAAGTATCAATTAATGTGAGACGGAGGAGTATATATATACCAAAATTATTTTTGTCTGATTATTTTCACAATTTAGATCTTTGAAATAAAAATAGACTTTTAATTTTAAAACAGACACACATAGTAAGACTCTCTATTTATATATACTTCCTCTTTTGTCCTAAATTAAATGTTTATTACTCCCTCCGTCCCACCTCAATTGGTCCATTGAGGTGGGACACGGTTTTTAAGAAAAATTATTAAAGTGGGTAGAAATTAGAGGAGAGAGAATGTAAAAGTTAAATGTGTGGTAGGGAATAGGAGAGAGAATGTAAAAGTTAAAAATATTTAATAGGAGAGAGAATGAGTGGGAGGAATAGTAAGTTAAAGTGGGTATAATGAATGGTTTTTTTGTAAATATATGGAGATGATAAGGGTATAAATATATGGAAAACTTTTCATTTAAGGAATGGATCAATTGAGGTGGGACGTTCCAAAAAGGAAAGTGGATCAATTGAGGTGGGACGGAGGGAGTATTTTATAAAAAATTGTTCCAAATATTTTTTAATTTTTTTAATATACTTTTATTTTGTGTAATTAAATTTTAGATAATAAAATATTGTAGTGGTAGCATGTTATAGAGCTTTGTAGATACTTATTGTTGTGGAGGGAAATATATTAGAAGTAGGGGGTATAGTTTGGTTTAAATCGCGATTTGAGATTGAATTGAATCAAATCATACAGTTTGGTTTGATTTTCAAGTATGAATGGTTTGGTTCGTCTCAAATATTGACAAACCACATGTTTCAGTTTGGTTTGTGTTCTGACCCTCCCAAACCAAACCAAACCAAATCAAAATAAATCAAACCAAAACGCGGTTTGAGACAGTGAGACTGAACCACCAATCGAACCGCGAGATCAAATCGCCAAACCGAACCACATTACATAAAATAATTCTAACCCCTGTTTTGTATCTTATTTAATATTTTTGTATTTTTAATAAAATTTACATAAAATAATTCTAACCCCCGTTTTGTATTTTATTTAATATTAATCTCATCATTTGTTATCTTCATTACGACACATAAGTAACCTAGTTCTCTACACGATCGCCATTGTAAAGTGTTTTTCTTTTTTCGACTTCTCTATTCCTCTAGTCTTTTAAACACTCACATTTTTCGTTCTTCCTCCCTGATCACGAAAAATTTAAACAATATGAAAATGAGTGCGGTGTGAATCGTGCTTTGAATCGTAGTCTAAATCTTGATCTGAACCACGATCTGTACCGCGGTATGAATCGCATAATTGAACTGCGGTTTGAACCAGACATACTAAATTATGCTAAAATCTGGGGAGAAATGCGTTTCTCCATCGCTTATGGAGAAACGGGGCAACGTTTGTCGCGCGACATACTTAGCCACAACAACTGGATATCACTTTCATCAATTCTGGATATCCAGAACATTGAATATGGATATCCAGAAGCTTTGGAAAGGATATCCAGAAAAAATATTTGGTTTCTGGATATCCTTTCCAAAGCTTCTGGATATCCATATTCAATGTTCTGGATATCCAGAAGCTTTGGAAAGGATATCCAGAAAAAATATTTGGTTTCTGAATATCCTTTCCAAAGCTTCTGGATATCCATATTCAATGTTCTGGATATTCAGAAGCTTTGGAAAGGATATCCAGAAACTAGCTAAGTATGTCGCGCGACAAAAGTTGCCCCGTTTCTCCATAAGCGACGGAGAAACGCGTTTCTCCCCAGACCGACTCCTAAATTATAGCGGTTTGATTTGATTTGATTTGAATTTTTCCATAATTCGATTCGATTTAAAAATTTTTCAAACCAATAATTAATGGTTTGGTTTGTAAATATCCCAAATCAAACTAAAGAATTTACACCCTTAGAAGTTTATAAAAATGAGAAATTATAGAATACTCCCTCCGTCCCAATCTAAATGTCCAAACTTTCCTTTTTGGGCGTCCTATTGAAAATGTCCCATTTCCAAAAAAGGAAAGTTTTTTTCACTCTTCAACTCACTCATTCTCTCTCCTACTTTACTTTTACACTCACAACATTCTCTCTCCTAACTATTTCTCCCACTCATTCTCTCTCCTATTTAATTTTTCATACTCACAACATTTAAACTTTTTCTCTTTCCTACCTCACTTTTTCTCTTTCCTACCTCACTTTCCTTAATTCCCGCGCCGAACCCATTTTTGGACATTTAGATTGGGACGGAGGTAGTATATTACTATGGAATGACAAGTCTGGATAAATCCCTAAAGGTAATTATGATTGTCGATGCTGAGAAAAAACAAAAAATCAATGCAAGTTTTCAATGTCATCACACCTTTACCTAGACACGCCTCTTTCTTCCAATTCTAGAAGAAAAATAAAATCATTTATGTGAACAAATCTTATCTTATGCAGCCACCCCGCCTCTCAACCGTGGTCGCTTTTCTACTCTACTTCTACCCAGCTACATCCCCACCTATCAGTCCATACTCTTATCAGTCTAATTCGAAAAAGCAATAAAGGTGATTTTGCACAAAAATTAAAAAGAGTTAATATTGGATTAAGTGTTGTTAATATGAAAATTTATACAATATTAAAAGCAAGAAAGAGGTCAAAATGAAAATTTGGTGTTCAAAAACGTTAATATCAAGTAGTGAAATTAGGAAATATGTCAAGGGTACTTTAGTCATTTACGTTTGTGGCATAAATGTAGATAGTAGACATTGAAATCAACATCAAGTGCTTTTGATTTGATGCCTTAATTTACGAATTTTTTTTCTCCCCAAATTCTTTGAGCTCAATTATTTTATAGTAAATTAATTAAAAAAAATTTACACCAAAATTCATAATTTTTTTTCCTCTACAAATAGAAACTAATTTCATTTAATTCGGACACAGAAAAAAAGTTCTCTTTCTTGAATATAAATCAAATATTTTATAATATTTTTTTTTACTTTTTTTTTCCACCTAAAATCATTAAAAAAATTTCTTCAAAAATAGATACTACTTTCATTTGATTCAGACAAAAAAAAAAATCATCTTCTATGAAGTGTATGTCAATATTCTAAAAAATAAATGTAGTATAAATAGGTAGTTTGAAAGAAGGAGAGAAAGAAGTGGGTTGGGTTTGATGAGGGAGTGTTGTATTTGGGACAAAATAATCATTTAACAAATTGTTAGTTATTTTTGAATTTTGATTTTTCTTCTCAAAATTAAATAAGTTAAATTGAAAAATAATATTATAATTTTGTTCATGATGAGTTAATATAAACAAATATGATATTCATTTAAAAAATTCTCTTTTTTGAATATAAATCAAATATTTTATAATTAATTTTTTTTTTATTTTTTTCACCAAAAATCATAAAAAAAATTCCTCAAAAAATAGAGACCACTTTCATTCGATTTGGACACAAAAAAAAAAATCATCTTTCTTGAAGTGCATGTCAATATTCTAAAAATAAAGATAGTATGAATTGATATTTTGAAAGAGGGAGGGGAAGAAGTGGGTTGGATTTGATGAGGTAGTGGATTAAATGGGGAAGAAATTTCATTTAACACAATTGTTTGTTTTTTTAAGATTTTGATTTTTCTTCTCAAAAATTAAATAAGTTAAATTGAAAATGAATATTATAATTATGTTCATGATGATTTAATGTAAACAAATATGATATTTATTTATTATTACTAAAAAATCCTCTTTTTTGAATATAAATCAAATATTTTATAGTAAATTTTTTTTAAAAATTTTTTTCACCAAAAATCATAAAAAAATTCTTCAAAAAATAGATACCACTTTCATTCGATTTAGACACAAAAAAAGAAATCTTCTTTGAAGTGCATGTCAATATTCTAAAAAATAAAGATAGTAAGAATTGATATTTTGAAATAGGGAGAGGAAGAAGTGGGTTGGGTTTGATGAGGGAGTGAATTGTTTGGGAAAAAAAATTTCAATTAACACAATTGTTAGTTTTTTTAAGATTTTGATTTTCTTCTCAAAATTAAATATGTTAAATTGAAAATTAATATTATAATTATGTTCATGATTAGTTAATGTAAGCAAATATGATATTTATTTATTATTACTATTGTTCGTATACTAATAAATGATATTTATTTTTTTGTTTACAAAATTAATTATTTGATTGTTACATTGATGGAATGATGTTTTTCTGAATTGTGACATATATATATAGAGTTGGAATTAAATATCTCTACATATATAGAGTTTCAATCATTTGAAATAAAAAATATTTACTTATTTATTTATTTAAGTCACTATTAGATTTATACATAATATTTTTTTCTTTTCAAATGATTAAGATAATTATATGTATAATTGATTAAGTGGGAAAGATATATGAAATATTTTAGGGGTGAAATGAGATTACTCTGTACATATATTAAGAAGATAAAGTCTATTAGGTGATGTGTTTTTTCCTTTAATTGATTGTAATAATCTTTGTTGTAAGTTAAAAGATAGAACTACTATTGATGTTTGAGTTGAGCTTTCGACGTTGATGTAGTGTCCTCTATTTTATTATTGTGAATGCAGTTGATTTGTCGCTTTATAAAAAAAATTATTAAGAAAAAGTGGATATAATTTTTCAGTAATATATGTGAGATGAGAGACGCATTTGCAAATTTTAGGGTGATAGATGAATTTGTGATAGGTGGATGGGGGGTGGGGTATAGGAGGGGGAGAGATGTGAAGTTAACAATTTAATATTTTCAGCTTCTTTTTATTAACATCTCTCCATATATAGAGTTGCAATCATTTAAAAGAAAACTTTATTTATTTAATTATTTAAGTCATTATTAGATTTAGCCATAATTTACTTTTCTACATAGGGATAAAGTTGTAATATTTTGAATATGTTACAAAGAAATTAAAATTTTTAATTTACAAAATACAATTTGGTGTTTACTGAGGATGAAAAAATTGGGGTTTTGAGTTGTCTAAAAAAATTTGGTTCCCTTTTCCGTTTATTATTTCTAAACTAATAAGAATTGGTTTAATATATATGTATTTAATGTCTTTTAATATTTTCGATTCAAGATGTCATTTGGTTAAGAGAAATTGTTTACATAATCATATTATTTGTTGTTCTCCGTGTTATTTCTCCTCTATTTACGTTAAATATCACTATCTCATAGTATTACATTATTTAACTTTAATCGGTATTTAACTATATATATTGTTGTACTAATTTTGGTTAGAGAAATTGTTTACATAATCATATTTGCTGTTGTTTTCTTTGATATTTACTTTCCTATATTTACGTTAAATATCACTATTTCATATTATATTTTTTAATTATTGGTATTTGTTTATATATATTGTTGTACTAATTTTGGTTTAAGGTAAATTATGTTATTTCGTGCATCGCACGGTTGTACTGCTAGTTGAGATAAAAGAGAGAAAGTAAGGTAGATAATAGTAAATAGATAGTTATTGTAATTATAATAAGTGAATTTCATTAATAAAAAAGTAATAAAATATTATATTTTATATGTGTGTATTTTTAATTGAAACACCCAAAATAAAATTTATACATTTTCAAATAGAACGGATGCAATATGCATTTCAACCACCGACCACTCCAATTTCGTCCACCTCCCTCCCTGTAACGCAGCCACACAACACATAATAAATTAATTTATAGATATATCCATATATGTATACTCCTTTCGTCCCATTTGACTAGGAGGGTAAATGGTTCGGTTTGTTTCAATTTGAGTAAATTTATGAATTGAACCACTAGACATCGGTTTGAAAAAATCTCGAAACAAACCGAATTATGAAAAAAATCAAAACGAACCGAACCAAACCACCATGATTTGGTTCGGTTTGATTCGAAACGCGGTTTGATTTTACGAATCGAACCGCGGTTCAAATCACAATTCAAATCATAAAATAGAACACTGCTTAAATTATTAATTAGAACATGGTTTCATACTACACAATTAATTGTCATATTTGCTTGAATTTTTCAGAAATAACCTACATAAAAGATTTAGTATTTAAACACAATTTGAAATTGTGTTTCAATGTTTATGATAAAAACATGCAATTTGAGTATTTGTAATGGTATTTGCTAAATATTAAATTAACATTATTACAGAAAGATTAACCAAAATTAGAAAGAGTTATGGGCTATAATCCATAAATAGAATTATGAATTTTCAAATATAAATGTGAGGTGAATATGAAACATATGCATATCTAAGATTAATATTGAACGATTTGGTGTTTTGGTTTATCGGTTCGGTTTGGTGGTTCGGTCTCGCGGTCTCGAACCGTGGTTTACAGACCGCATACCAAATCGAACCACACGGTTTGACATTTTTCAAAACCGAGCCAAACCACTATTGCTTGAAAATCGAACTAAACCGCGTGATTTGGTTTTGTTCGATTTCGAACCGGGATTTGAACTTAACCACTTACACCCCTACATTTGACTTAGGATAATTTGTTAATTTGGCCGTCCTATTCGATTTAAGACATTTCAAATGATAAGTTTATATTATTTTTATATTTAATGAGATCCACTTGTGATGTATACGCAGCGGAATAATTTAAAAGAGAATCGCCTAAACGAATCTCAAACAAGACTTCTCGAAAGAAATCTCAGAAAAATAAACATAAAACATATATAATAACTCGCCACCTTTGGAATCCACCAAAAGGATAAGAGTTGGGATAAAGTTCGCCACTAATCGGAATCCACCGAATAGATAAGAACAAATAAACTAAAGTTAAAATTAACTTAGAATATAAACCGAGAAGGGACAATAATTGCAACGCAATTCTTTAATTGAATAAACTGATCTATCCCTTTACAAATGAATGACTAGAGTATTTATAAACCTATTTACAAATGTTTTGAAGAGACACAAATATTGAACCATCACAAACATTTAAACAAACATGTCCCTTGGGTGAAACATTGAACCAGTACAAACATTCTTAAAACTTGGCCATTCTTGAACCAACACCAGCTTTGCGAACTTCACGAACAGACACCACCTTCCAGGCACCCCTCGGCCGAGGCAAGGAAACGGCTCGGCCGAGCAACCCATATGAACCCAACGGACACAACCCTTCAGGCACTGCACGGCCGAGACGCATACATACACTACAAGGAAAATCAATTTTAGCTACGGCAAATTCCGTAGCTAAAATGAAGATTCCGTAGCTAAATCGTGTTTAGCTACGGATTTTTTCCGTAGCTATTCCGTGGGTGCAGGTTTGTCGCTAATTTGGGCGTCGCTATTTTGTAGCTATTTTAGAGACGGATATGTCCGTCTCTAATTTAGAGACAGATATGTCCGTCTCTAAATTAGAGACAGATATGTCCGTGTCTAAATTAGCTACAGATATGACCGTCTACGGATTAGCGACAGATTTTTCGTCTCTATTTAAATTCTCGTTTTATTTTTCAACCATTTTAGCTACGAATATTTCCGTCGCTAAATTGAGAATTTTTTTTTAAAAAAATTATACTAATATATTTTAAATATATATATATATATATATATATATATATATATTTAAAATATATTAGTATATATTTTTTATTCTCAAATCAATCCCTTATTTTTTTTATTTTCAAATCAAATTCCCTTAATTTTATTAATCCTAAATCAGTCCTTGACAATTCAAAGTTACACTTTGCCCCCTCAACTTCTTTTCTACTCAAATCCGGCCTCAATATTAACCACCGTGACCACCGCCATCCACCATCGGCCATCCACCACCGTCGACCATTCACCACCGTCTAACCACCATCACACAACCACATCAAACCACCCACATTCACAACCACCATCAAAACAGAGATTGAAGAATCAAACACGAAATCAAAACAAAGATTGAAGAAATCGTGCCAAAATCAAAACGAAATAGAGAGAAATAGAGAGATTGACGGAGGCGAAGGCCGCACACCACCTACAATCAAAACGAAATCAAATCGGGTATGAAGAAATCGTGCGAAATCAAAACAGAGATGAAGAACAATCGTGCGAAATCAAAACAGAGGAGAGACGGAGTGTTTACATACCGGATACGTGGCGAAGAAGGAATGCGAACCGTTGCCGTCGCCAGGAGACGAGAGAGGAAGAGGGAATGGTAGTGGTGGCGGCGTAAGGTGAAGAGATAAATGGGGAGAGTTTGTTTGTGTTTGTTGAAGGGAGAGAAACAGAGAGAGTGACGGAGGGCGAAGGTATACGGGTGTCGCCAGGAGAGCACGGCGGAGGTGAAGGGAAGGCGGTGAGGAGGCGAGGACGCTTGAGAGAGAGAGAGAGAAAACGGTGAACTGGGTTTTGTTTTGGTCTGTTTGTTATTTCAAAGTGAGGAGAGAGAGAGAGAGAAATAGGGAGAGGGAGGGATTGTTTTTGTTTGAATGATTTTGGGCCGTTTGATTAAATGTATTGAATGGTCAGATCTGACTTTAAACCATAATCCTCGTGAAATTTCAAAATCCAATCAAACAATGCCACATCACGTACTTATATTTATTTCACACTATATTATACATAAATTAAAATATTTATGTCTAATACTAAGAATAATAATATTTATTAATAAATTATTAATTATATAATTAATTAATTAATTAATATTAATTATTAATAATAACTAGTAATTTTTATTATTTTTATTGACTAGCAAAAAATATTTTTACAAAATATTTTAGATTTTTTTATTCTACTACAGTAATAATATTAATAACAGTATTAATAATATTAATAATTTTTATTATTTTTTATTGAATAGGAAAAAATATTTTAGATTTTTTTTATTACTGAAATTTACAAAAAGTTATCTAAAATATTTACATGCTTTTATTTGATTTACCCAAAATTTTAGTTATATTAATATGCCTAATATCAAGAATAATAACATTATCATATAATTAGTAATAATACTTAATAATAAGACTAATAATGATGTTATTGTTAATTATTCAAATATATAATTGAATTTATTAATAATTATTATTATATAATTAGTAATAATACATAACATCAAAAATAATAATGTTATTAATTAATAAAATATTCATTAATTTAATTATTGTGAAAATGGTATACGGCTACCTCGTTTATTTTTTTTTTTTTTTTTTTCTACATTCTAAATGACATTTAAAGTGTTTTTCATCTTTATGAGTTCCTCCAAATCCAAATGGAAATTGAGTTACAAATATTTCTCATTATTTAGGGTTTTTAGGGTTTTAAGGAATGAGTCCCGATCTTGTGAAAATGGTATACGGCTACCTCGTTTATTTTTTTTTAATTTTTTTCTACATTCTAAATGACATTTAAAGTGTTTTTCATCTTTATGAGTTCCTCCAAATCCAAATGGAAATTGAGTTACAAATATTTCCCATTATTTAGGGTTTTCGGGGTTTTATGTGTCCCGATCTTGTGAAAATGGTATACGGCTACCTCATTTATTTATTTTTTATTTTTTTACATTCTAAATGACATTTAAAGTGTTTTTCATCTTTATGAGTTCCTCCAAATCCAAATGGAAATTGAGTTACAAATATTTCCCATTATTTAGGGTTTTTAGGGTTTTAAGGAATGAGTCCCGATCTTGTGAAAATGGTATACGGCTACCTCGTTTATTTTTTTAATTTTTTTCTACATTCTAAATGACATTTAAAGTGTTTTTCATCTTTATGAGTTCCTCCAAATCCAAATGGAAATTGAGTTACAAATATTTCCCATTATTTAGGGTTTCGGATTTTATGTGTCCCGATCTTGTGAAAATGGTATACGGCTACCTCATTTATTTTTTTTTTTTTTATTTTTTTCTACATTCTAAATGACATTTAAAGTGTTTTTCATCTTTATGAGTTCCTCCAAATCCAAATGGAAATTGAGTTACAAATATTTCCCATTATTTAGGGTTTTTAGGGTTTTAAGGAATGAGTCCCGATCTTGTGAAAATGGTATACGGCTACCTCGTTTATTTTTTTTTAATTTTTTTCTACATTCTAAATGACATTTAAAGTGTTTTTCATCTGTATGAGTTCCTCCAAATCCAAATGGAAATTGAGTTACAAATATTTCCCATTATTTAGGGTTTTTCGGGTTTTATGTGTCCCGATCTTGTGAAAATGGTATACGGCTACCTCATTTATTTTTTTTTATTTTTTCTACATTCTAAATGACATTTAAAGTGTTTTTCATCTTTATGAGTTCCTCCAAATCCAAATGGAAATTGAGTTACAAATATTTCCCATTATTTAGGGTTTTTAGGGTTTTAAGGAATGAGTCCCGATCTTGTGAAAATGGTATACGGCTACCTCGTTTTTTTTTTTTTTTAATTTTTTCTACATCCTAAATGACATTTAAAGTGTTTTTCATCTTTATGAGTTCCTCCAAATCCAAATGGAAATTGAGTTACAAATATTTCCCATTATTTCGGGTTTTTAGGATTTTATGTGTCCCGATCTTGTGAAAATGGTATACGGCTACCTCGTTTATTTTTTTTTAATTTTTTTCTACATTCTAAATGACATTTAAAGTGTTTTTCATCTTTATGAGTTCCTCCAAATCCAAATGGAAATTGAGTTACAAATATTTCCCATTATTTCGGGTTTTAGGATTTTATGTGTCCCGATCTTGTGAAAATGGTATACGGCTACCTCGTTTATTTTTTTAATTTTTTCTACATTCTAAATGACATTTAAAGTGTTTTTCATCTTTATGAGTTCCTCCAAATCCAAATGGAAATTGAGTTACAAATATTTCTCATTATTTAGGGTTTTTAGGGTTTTATGTGTCCCGATCTTGTGAAAATGGTATACGACTACCTCGTTTATTTTTTTTTAATTTTTTTCTACATTCTAAATGACATTTAAAGTGTTTTTTATCTTTATGAGTTCCTCCAAATCCAAAATGGAAATTGAGTTACAAATATTTCCCATTATTTAGGGTTTTTAGGGTTTTAAGGAATGAGTCCCGATCTTGTGAAAATGGTATACGGCTACCTCGTTTATTTTTTTTTTTAATTTTTTTTTCTAAATTCTAAATGACATTTAAAGTGTTTTTCATCTTTATGAGTTCCTCCAAATCCAAATGGAAATTGAGTTACAAATATTTCCCATTATTTAGGGTTTTTAGGGTTTTAAGGAATGAGTCCCGATCTTGTGAAAATGGTATACGGCTACCTCGTTTATTTTTTTTTAATTTTTTTCTACATTCTAAATGACATTTAAAGTGTTTTTCATCTTTATGAGTTCCTCCAAATCCAAATGGAAATTGAGTTACAAATATTTCCCATTATTTAGGGTTTTTAGTGGTTTTAAGGAATGAGTCCCGATCTTGTGAAAATGGTATACGGCTACCTCGTTTATTTTTTTAATTTTTTTCTACATTCTAAATGACATTTAAAGTGTTTTTCATCTTTATGAGTTCCTCCAAATCCAAATGGAAATTGAGTTACAAATATTTCCCATTATTTCGGGTTTTTAGGATTTTATGTGTCCCGATCTTGTGAAAATGGTATACGGCTACCTCGTTTATTTTTTTAATTTTTTTCTACATTCTAAATGACATTTAAAGTGTTTTTCATCTTTATGAGTTCCTCCAAATCCAAATGGAAATTGAGTTACAAATATTTCTCATTATTTAGGGTTTTTAGGGTTTTATGTGTCCCGATCTTGTGAAAATGGTATACGACTACCTCGTTTATTTTTTTTTATTTTTTTCTACACTCTAAATGACATTTAAAGTGTTTTTCATCTTTATGAGTTCCTCCAAATCCAAATGGAAATTGAGTTACAAATATTTCCCATTATTTAGGGTTTTTAGGGTTTTAAGGAATGAGTCCCGATCTTGTGAAAATGGTATACGGCTACCTCGTTTATTTTTTTAATTTTTTTCTACATTCTAAATGACATTTAAAGTGTTTTTCATCTTTATGAGTTCCTCCAAATCCAAATGGAAATTGAGTTACAAATATTTCCCATTATTTAGTGGTTTTTAGTGGTTTTAAGGAATGAGTCCCGATCTTGTGAAAATGGTATACGGCTACCTCGTTTATTTTTTTTTTAATTTTTTTCTACATTCTAAATGACATTTAAAGTGTTTTTCATCTTTATGAGTTCCTCCAAATCCAAATGGAAATTGAGTTACAAATATTTCCCATTATTTAGGGTTTTTAGTGGTTTTAAGGAATGAGTCCCGATCTTGTGAAAATGGTATACGGCTACCTCGTTTATTTTTTTTTTAATTTTTTTCTACATTCTAAATGACATTTAAAGTGTTTTTCATCTTTATGAGTTCCTCCAAATCCAAATGGAAATTGAGTTACAAATATTTCCCATTATTTAGGGTTTTCAGGGTTTTATGTGTCCCGATCTTGTGAAAATGGTATACGGCTACCTCATTTATTTTTTTTTATTTTTTTCTACATTCTAAATGACATTTAAAGTGTTTTTCATCTTTATGAGTTCCTCCAAATCCAAATGGAAATTGAGTTACAAATATTTCCCATTATTTAGGGTTTTTTAGGGTTTTAAGGAATGAGTCCCGATCTTGTGAAAATGGTATACGGCTACCTCGTTTATTTTTTTTTTAATTTTTTCTACATTCTAAATGACATTTAAAGTGTTTTTCATCTTTATGAGTTCCTCCAAATCCAAATGGAAATTGAGTTACAAATATTTCCCATTATTTAGGGTTTCGGGGTTTTATGTGTCCCGATCTTGTGAAAATGGTATACGGCTACCTCATTTATTTTTTTTTATTTTTTTCTACATTCTAAATGACATTTAAAGTGTTTTTCATCTTTATGAGTTCCTCCAAATCCAAATGGAAATTGAGTTACAAATATTTCCCATTATTTAGGGTTTTTGTGGTTTTAAGGAATGAGTCCCGATCTTGTGAAAATGGTATACGGCTACCTCGTTTATTTTTTTTTTTTTAATTTTTTCTACATTCTAAATGACATTTAAAGTGTTTTTCATCTTTATGAGTTCCTCCAAATCCAAATGGAAATTGAGTTACAAATATTTCCCATTATTTAGGGTTTTCGTGGTTTTATGTGTCCCGATCTTGTGAAAATGGTATACGGCTACCTCATTTATTTTTTTTTATTTTTTTCTACATTCTAAATGACATTTAAAGTGTTTTTCATCTTTATGAGTTCCTCCAAATCCAAATGGAAATTGAGTTACAAATATTTCCCATTATTTAGGGTTTTGTGGGGTTTTAAGGAATGAGTCCCGATCTTGTGAAAATGGTATACGGCTACCTCGTTTATTTTTTTTTAATTTTTTTCTACATTCTAAATGACATTTAAAGTGTTTTTCATCTTTATGAGTTCCTCCAAATCCAAATGGAAATTGAGTTACAAATATTTCCCATTATTTAGGGTTTTTAGGGTTTTAAGGAATGAGTCCCGATCTTGTGAAAATGGTATACGGCTACCTCGTTTATTTTTTTTTAATTTTTTTCTACATTCTAAATGACATTTAAAGTGTTTTTCATCTTTATGAGTTCCTCCAAATCCAAATGAAAATAGAGTTACAAATATTTCCCATTATTTAGGGTTTTCAGGGTTTTATGTGTCCCGATCTTGTGAAAATGGTATACGGCTACCTCATTTATTTATTTTTTATTTTTTTCTACATTCTAAATTACATTTAAAGTGTTTTTCATCTTTATGAGTTCCTCCAAATCCAAATGGAAATTGAGTTACAAATATTTCCCATTATTTAGGGTTTTTAGGGTATAATGTTTAGGGTATAGGGACGGACTACCCTATATTTATTTTTTATTTTTTTTAAAAAAATTATTGACTAGAAAACAATATTTTAGCCTTTGTTAATCAGTGGTTTTTTTAGAAAAAGTTATAGAAAAAGATAGAAAAAACTAAACAAATGAAAGTATATAGAAGAAAAGTCAAAAGAGGGACGGACTACCCTCTATTTATTTTTTATTTTTTTAAAAAATTTGTATTGACTAGAAAACAATATTTTAGCCTTTGTTAATCAGTGGTTTTTTTTAGAAAAAGTTATAGAAAAAAAGATAGAAAAAACTAAACAAATGAAAGTATATAGAAGAAAAGTCAAAAGAGGGATGGACTACCCTATATTTATTTTTTTATTTTTTAAAAAATTTTTTATTGACTAGAAAACAATATTTTAGCCTTTGTTAATCAGTGGTTTTTTTTAGAAAAAGTTATAGAAAAAAAGATAGAAAAAAACTAAACAAATGAAAGTATATAGAAGAAAAGTCAAAAGAGGGACGGACTACCCTATATTTATTTTTTATTTTTTAAAAAATTTTTTATTGACTAGAAAACAATATTTTAGCCTTTGTTAATCAGTGATTTTTTTTTTTATAAAAAGTTATAGAAAAAAAGATAGAAAAAACTAAACAAATGAAAGTATATAGAAGAAAAGTCAAAAGAGGGACGGACTACCCTAAATTTATTTTTTATTTTTTAAAAAATTTTTATTGACTAGAAAACAATATTTTAGCCTTTGTTAATCAGTGATTTTTTTTAGAAAAAGTTATAGAAAAAGATAGAAAAAAAACTAAACAAATGAAAGTATATAGAAGAAAAGTCGAAAGGGAGACGGACTACCCTATATTTATTTTTTATTTTTTTAAAAATTTTTATTGACTAGAAAACAATATTTTAGCCTTTGTTAATTAGTGGTTTTTTTAGAAAAAGTTATATAAGAAAAGATAGAAAAAAACTAAACAAATGAAAGTATATAGAAGAAAAGTCAAATTTAGAGATCGGATACTAAATGTCCTCTAAATTTTAGAGACAGATGTTGAATCGTCCACTAAATTAGAGACGGATTAAAAATCTGTCTCTAAATTAGAGACGGAGTTAAAATCTGTCTCTAAAGTTTAGAGACGGATTCTCGAATTTGTCTCTAATTTAGAGACGGATTCGAATCCGTCTCTAAAATTTAGAGACGGAATACGAATCCGTCTCTAATTTAGAGACGGATTCTGAATCTGTCTCTAATTTAGAGACGGATTCTGAATCTGTCTCTATTTTAGAGACAGATACAAAACCCGTCTCTAAAATTTAGAGACGGAATCAGATTTCGTCTCTAAATTAGACACGGATTCGGATTCCGTCTCTAAATTAGAGACGGATTCATATTCCGTCTCTGAATTAGAGACGGAATCCGAATCCGCGTCTAATTTAGAGACGGAATCCGAATCCGTCTCTGATTTTTGGTTCTGTCTCTAATCTGTCGCCAAATTAGCTACGGATTCCGTCCGTCTCTAAATTTCCGTCTCTAAATCCGGTTTTCCTTGTAGTGATAACACGGCCGAGCACAGCTGCTATCCAAAAACCAAGTTACTGCCTTCGCTCCCTCGGCCGAGGCAAGGAACAGCTCGGGCGAGCACTCTTGCATCAGATTTGTTTTCTTTTAAACCTCAGAGTTTTCAAATGCCATGCCCTCTTGGTCCCCAAGTTGTTCGTTCTCAATACGATCTACATCATACTCCCCCACTTTAAAAAGGATTCGTCCCCGAATCCATGTAATCATAAAAAGTCCAGCCGGGTAGAAAATAACTGTGAAGGAACTGCTCATAGAACAAAAGGACCATCACCAAACGACCCACCGCGAAGAATATCAAATAACGCTGCTTGTTAGCAGGTCCCCTGTACGTCACAACAGACGATGTACGCGCAACAGTGACACAAAAACCCGGAACCTCTATGAGAATAAAATCCTGTAAATGGGATTGTCCTCTGTGGAGTGGAATGACAAAAGAAAATCGCGGTAAACGAGATCCCCAAAGTGCATGCATGCATGCGATGAAAGATGGCCTTTCGATGCAAGTATTTCAAGGGCTTGTGATCTGGGTGGAGGACATACGCACGATGCAGCAAATAATGTCCCAATATCGAATAGCCTGCACCATAGTGAAGAACCCAAGGTCGGACGTCGTCCACCTTTGTTTCGCCTCCAATGTCAATGAATCCATGGAACTATGGGCCACTAAAGTCGCACAACTACCATTATCCAAAATAACAGTAGCATCAAGATTAATGACCTTCCCGTTTGTTCGAAAGAGATTGGGATGTTCCGAATCATCAATTCCACAAGGGGTTGTCAACAAATGTCGTTATACCACAATAGACTCATGGTTATGTTGCTCTACCATCTCCCCAGGAAGATTTTTCACACTGTCATTACCAACTACTCTGTCATTCCGGTCGACCAAGTTGATATCTTGTCTCGTAGGGCATTGACTAGCCATGTGCCCTTGTTGCAAACACCGAAAACACTGATCACTGAACTCTTTAGCATAAGGGTTCTGAATAGTTGTGTTACGTTGAACCGAGGAATTCTGAACATCGGTGGGGGCCAACTGTTTCCCTTCACTTACACACGTTTCCACTCCTTGTGCTATCCCCGAACCCGTCACCGTACTAGACTCGGTTTCTTGATTCTCAGAACACGAAGAAAGTGTTTCCACAACCGGTGCATTCTCCGAACTTGTTTCCGTACTAGAATCGGTTTTTCGACTCTCAGAACTCGAAGAAGGTGTTTCCACAAGCGTTGCATTCTCCAAACCCGTCACTGTAGTAGACTTGGCTTCTTGAGTCTTAGAACTCGAAGAAGGTGCTGAATAAAATTTCCTGGATAATTGTTGCCTTTCGACCTTCTTGGCGCGAGTAATAACTTCATTCAAAGATCGGTTAGCAAATAATTCTACTTGAGTCTTAATGCCGACCCGTAAACCACTAATGAATCTTGCAACTTCTTGTGTCACTGATTCATCCAAATCTGCCCGTGCGGATTGGGCATGAAAATTGCGGGCATAAGCTTCAACTGTACGAGCGCCCTGATGATTTGCCCGATTTTGTTGATTGACATTACCACCTACCCGCATCTGAACCAATGCTGCAAGCAGTTCTGCATGTTGACGATTGCTACGCTCCCTGGCCGCTTGTTCTTGCTGTGCCATACGTTCTAGAATAGCTGCTATGTCACCGTTGTTTCCTCCATTGTTTGCCATCTTCTCGTCGGAGAACCCCAAAGATCGTCCGATTTCTGATACCAAATGATGTGTACGCAGCGGAATATTTTAAAGAGACTCGCCTAAACGAATCTCAAACAAGACTTCTCGAAAGAAATCTCAGAAAAATAAACATAAAACATATATAATAACTCGCCACCTTTGGAATCCACCAAAAGGATAAGAGTTGGGATAAAGTTCTCCACTAATCGGAATCCACCGAATAGATAAGAACAAATAAACTAAAGTTAAAATTAACTTAGAATATAAACCGAGAAGGGACAATAATTGCAACGCAATTCTTTAATTGAATAAACTGATCTATCCCTTTACAAATGAAAGACTAGAGTATTTATAAACCTATTTACAAATGTTTTGAAGAGACACAAATATTGAACCATCACAAACATTTAAACAAACATGTCCCTTGGGTGAAACATTGAACCAGTACAAACATTCTTAAAACTTGGCCATTCATGAACCAACACCAGCTTTGCGAACTTCACGAACAGACACCACCTTCCAGGCACCCCTCGGCCGAGGCAAGGAAACGGCTCGACCGAGCAACCCATATGAACCCAACGGACACAACCCTTCCGGCACTGCATGGCCGAGTCGCATACATAACACGGCCGAGCACAGCTGCTATCCAAAAATCAAGTTACTGCCTTCGCTCCCTCGGCCGAGGCAAGGAACAACTCGGCCGAGCACTCTTGCATCAGATTTGTTTTCTTTTAAACCTCAGAGTTTTCAAATGCCATGCCCTCTTGGTCCCCAAGTTGTTCGTTCTCAATACGATCTACATCAACTTGTAATACTTACAACAACAATTCACTTACTATTCATATCACTCATTCTTTTTTCTATTTTACTTTCCATACTAATAATACCTCCTCCACTCATTTTTTTTTCTATTGTTATTATTATAGTATTTTGTAATAGGCGTGTCGAAAGAGAAAATTTTAAATAGGATGGGACGGAAGGAGTATATATATTGTAATGAGTATTAAATACGAATGAAGGTAAAAATAATAAAATCATTTTTAATCATGTGGGCCTCGGTAATAAGAAATAAATTTGTGTTATATTGAAATTGAACACATCTAAACTCCTTTACTAACGCATAATTTAGCCAAAGCTTTCAAAGTGATGGATATTGTTGCTGCTAACAAAAGATTTAATTAGTGATCAATTGATATTGTATAGGTTCGTAAAGTACTTGCAGAAAATATAACCTAATGATACATAATTACCATATAGAGAAAATCCAATTCAAATTTACCAATTTCCGAAATTCAATTATTTATTTTGGAAAAGAGGTAGTAGTATTTTTTATTATTTTTTTTTTTTTTGACAAAATGAAGGTACTAATTTAAGAACTTACGGATATTGTAATTAAAAATTATTAATTAAAGAACTAAGAAAAGACTGCACTAAAAATGAATGTTTATTAAAATGGCACATTAAAAACGCACTAATAAACATAAAAATACTAAATGAATACTCCCTCCGTCCCATTAGTCCGTCACATTAGTATTAGCACAAACACTGTTTGCGCGAGAATTAAGGAATATGATATTTTAATAAAATGTTGTGAGTGTAAAAGAATGAGTGGAGAGAGAATGAGTGGAGGGTGTAATAAATTATAATGGTGTTGTGAGTATTAAAATAATGTAGGAGAGAGAATGAGTGGGATTGGGTGAATATTTTATTAATATAAAGTTTCCTTTTTGGGAGTGTGCGGATATTAGCGGGACGCCCAAAAAGGAAAGTGTGCTAATATTAGCGGGACGGAGGGAGTATTTATTAAAATGGCACATTAAAAATGCACTAATAGACATAAAAATACTTAAGCAAGGATTTTTTATTTTTATTCTTTTGAGAAACTAAAGATTGAAAAAAAAAATACTCTCTCCGTTCCTAAAAGATTGTCATGTTGTACATTTTACAATTATTAAGGAAAAGCTTTACCTTCTTGTACCTTAGTAGATTTACACTACATTCATGCTTAAGTTTAAAAATGAAACACATTTTTTAGGACAAGTCAAAATGACAAATGAAGCAATCGTTCAGAAACGAAGGGAGTACTAAAGTAAGTCAACTCTCATATTGTGAAATACACTTATGATAATCATGGTCCACATAGGTTCAATACAATTTTTTTCAATTTTTTATGCTAAGCAGTACGGAGTAGTAAATTTTAAACGCAAGAAGCAATTCCAGAAATATAACATTAATCACAAAAAATGGAATAAATCTTCAATCATAACCTCCAAATATGACGTTGCTACACAAAATGGTTGTATAAGCCCAAAACTAGCATACCAAGACTGATACTCCAGCTGCCTTATACGTTAGATCCTACACTCAAATAAACGTGAACTAGGCCGAGGGCATATTCGGCTAAAATCCTTCCGACGTGAGGATAAGTAATTGAATGTGAATTTAGAAGAAAGAAGTACAAGAAGCTGAGAAAAATGGTATAGAAATGTACTTGATACTTACATTTTCTGGTGATGAATGTTGTTTATATAGTTCCCCTTATCATCAGTGGCGTATCTAAGATTTATCGTGAGGGTGTGCAAAATCTTATGCAATATAAAAAAAAATTGCAAGATAATATAATATGCATCATTTACATGAGGTTGAGAAGTACCTTGTCCAATTTCTTCTTGAACCCTTTCAACATTGACAATATTAGTATCAATCGGAGTCGATGGCTCACATCGAGGGCGTTTGGAGAAGAATCCATCAAGTTTAGACTGTTTACCTACACATACAGTAAAAACAAATTCAAAATCTAAACAAAACCCACTAGGCCACCACAATCAAATAAATCAAAATTTACACAAAAATTACCTTTTTGAGAAGAAACAAAATTTGAATTTTAAAAAATTACCTTTTTGAGAAGAAACAGAATGAGAAGATCATGATTTTTAAAACCCAGTTACCCAGCATTTATGGTTTTGAATAATTTTTGTGTAAATTTACACAAAAATTACGTTTTTGAAAAGAAACAAAATCATCAGTCGCCGGTTGGAGAAGAATCCAAATCACCAATTCAATATTTTTAAAACCCTAAAATTGAATTTTAAAAAATTACCTTTTTGAGAGTTGGTTAGCGAAGTCTGCGAAGCCATCCCAAATCACCGGTCGCTTGTCGGAATCGTCAATCGAGTCAAGGGTTGCAGCGGTTTGGTCGGAATCGAGTCTAGCTGTGTGTGAGTGTCGCCGGCGGAATCGAGGGGGCATTTTTGGTTGTTTGCGTAACTACGGGTGGTGAATGAAATTGAATGAAAGAAAAAAGAAATCACTTTAAGAAGAAGAAGAGTTTTTATTTTTTGATGTTACACTTTTTATCCCTTATCTTTCAAATAATACACTTTGCACCCCTAAGGTTTTTTTTTTAAACTACTCGGTAATTTTTTTGCAAAAAGTCAGGGTGTGCAACTGCGCAACTTCCCACTCTTGTGATGAACTAGATACGCCCCTGCTTATCATGTGCCGTCACATGTAATTTGTCACGTGTCATCTTCCCATTGGATGTGCATGGGCACTAAGTTAGTGGAGATAACATCTCTTTTTGACAGATTCCTCATCATTTATAACTGTTTTAGTGGGCCCAAATGTACACATAAATAGCGTCTTTGGCTGCTTCTAAAGAATTGTTGTTAATCGATATGTTGCCTATAGGCGACATCCTTGTTTGGGAGATAACCTTTCTCTTGTCCTTGTTGTTGCTTATACATACATATCTCGTTATGCGGGGTTCCATCTTGGAGTTATCTTGCCATTCTTATTGGATGGGCCTTACAGGGCTCCATGATTAACCTCTTATTTCTCAATTTGTAATTTCTCGCTTTCTTGATATGTTTCTCTTGCATAATAACTTGGGCTTATCTCTAAGTATTTGACCCATTTATACTTGTTGGGCCTTACGATAATGGTGCAGTCACAAATTTATTTTTTTATGATCACATCATTAGCCCCCAAGTTCGAGATCTGGACTATTCATGGTCCAATCGAGAAACTACTTGATTGGCGAATGTGATTCCCACTACCTTTATCGAGTCATGCGAGATCAACGTTTTGGTGGTTTACTCCTAGCCACGTGTCACTCTTCTATTGGTTGATAGGGGCGGTTCGTCAAAGTTGACAAGTCGTCACTTTGATAATCGCGCCTCAATTATTGTTTCAATAATGTGGGAAAATTCAACTTTTGGACATCATTTAATGTGTTTTGTAAATACCCAAAACCCTTTCGTGTACCCAGTATAAATTTGAAAGTTATTTTCATTTTCTCACTTTTCACTCTCTCACTCTTGCTCAGGCATTCTTCGTTTCTTCTCCGGCGAAGCTACTATTGTTCCAGCGTCCAAGTTCACCGTTTCCCACTGTTCCTTGCCTGTTTCGCCCTTTTCCAGCTCATTCTCACCCTTCAATACTCTCATTTGACTATTTTGGAAGCACGTTTCGTGGTCTTTGGAAGGTTTTGCTCTCATTTTGCAGTTTTCGTTCGATTTTCCGGTTGAATCTCCAAATCTTCATCATCCTTTCCTGTTTACTGCAAATTCCCAGGTAAATCTCCTTTAATCCTTCAATTGTTTCCCAAGTCTTTATTCAATTTCATGTATTCTAATGGCGAGAACTAAATCTTATGCAAGGGTTGTTAGGTTTGGTCAATATAGGAAAAGTGGTGGGTTTTATAGGATTGAGAGAGGGGTATGGGCACTACAAGAAAGTTAGTTATTTATGGCAGTTATTTACGGCGGGCAACACGCGTCCACCGTATATAGTACTTATATACGGCGTATAACACGGAGCCGCCATATATAATTAATATATACGGCGGTATCCTATATCCGCCGTAAATATAAAGAGTATATACGGCGGTATACTATATCCGCCGTATATATTAGTTATATACGGCTGTCATGAGGCGCCGTATATATTTTATATACGTACATTTGACATATACGTATCTGAGATTTTAGTTATATATGACGATTAACAAATAGTCGCCGTATATATTAGTTATATACGGCGGTAAACACGGAGCCCCCGTAAATAGCAACATTATATACGGTGGTGGACACGGAGCCGCCGTAAATAGCAACATTATATACGGCGGTGTACAATATCCGCCGTAAATATTAATAAATACCGCGAAATGAATTTCCCTAAATTTTCCACTCTCAGTTCGCGCAAAAACAAAATTCCCTCTCTCTCTCTTCTCTCTAGGGCAATTTGATTCAATCAATCGACGACCTGCCGCCGGTGACCATTGAAGGCGGAGCGACCGTGATTAGTGAATACGGAGCCGGTGAAAACGGTTGCAGATCAGCTCCGGTGAAGATTATTTCAGCGGCGACCTATGAAGAACTAGCTCCGGTGAAGATTTGAAGAACCCTGCCGTCGGTGAAGATCTGCCTTCTTTCTCTCTCTAAAATCCTCGTCATTGTCACCGCCAGGTATTCGATTTTTCCTTAAACCTATCTATCAGTTTTTATTTTTTTTAAAGAAATTTAATTTTGTTTTTATATTTTTTTTTTTGAATTTTTGATTAATTATTTGCAGTTGATGCTTTTTTGTGATGGGTTTTGTTTTTATATATTTTTTTTGAATTTTTGATTAATTATTTGCAGTTAATGTATACTCCCTCCGTCCCGCCGATCTTAGGAAATTTTCAAATGGCACGGGGATTAAGGAAATAATAAATGTTGTGAGTGTAATAGTAAAATATGAGAGAGAATGAGTGGAGGGAATAGTAAATTATAATGGTGTTGTGAGTATTAAAATAATGTAGGAGAGAGAATGAGTGGAGGAAACAGTGATAAAAACTTTCCATTTTGGGAATTCTTAAGATTGGTGGGATGCCCAAAATGGAAAGTTTTCTTAAGATCAGTGGGACGGAGGGAGTATTATTTATCTGCATGTTAGTGTGCGATTAGGGTTTGAAATAGCTTTTTCTTTTTGATAATTGATTCATGTAAATTGAGTTGAACTCTGAAACTGGGAATGAGAGGCTTTATTCTCCTTATAGCTCTAGCATTAGAAGTATTGAGTTGCTATGGGGATGTATTTGACCACCATGTCTAATTGTAGGTTCTTTTGTTCCTGATAAAATTATTGCATATATATATCGGAAAGAATCTTTATTACCATTAGCTTATATACGGCGTATAACACGGAGCCGTCGTATATAACTAATATATACAGCGGTATGCTATATCCGCCGTAAATATTAGTTATATACGGCGGTATACTATATCCGCCGTATATATTAGTTATATACGGCGGTTATGAGGCGCCGTATATACTTTATATACGTATATTTGACATATACGTATCTGAGATTTTAGTTATATACGGCGATTAACAAATAGCCGCCGTATATATTAGTTATATACGGCGGTAAACACGGAGCCGCTGTAAATAGCAACATTATATATGGCGGTGGACATGGAGCCGCCGTAAATAGCAACATTATATACGGCGGTGTACAATATCCGCCGTAAATATTAATAAATACCGCGATATGAATTTCCCCAAATTTCCCACTCTCGGTTCGCGCAAAAACAAAATTCCCTCTCTCTCTCTCTCTCCTCTATAGGGCAATTTGATTCAAACAATCGACGACCTGCCGTCGGTGACCATTGAAGGCAGAGCGACCGTGATTAGTGAAGACGGAGCCGGTGAAGACGGTTGCAGATCAACTTCGGTGAAGATTATTGCAGCGGCGACCTGTGAAGAACCAGCTCCGGTGAAGATTTGAAGAACCCTGCCGCCGGTGAAGATCTGCCTTCTTTCTCTCTCTAAAATCCTCGTTGTTTTCACCGCCAGGTATTCGATTTTTCCTTAAACCTATCTATCAGTTTTTATTTTTTTAAAGAAATTTAATTTTGTTTTTATATTTTTTTTGAATTTTTGATTAATTATTTGCAGTTGATGCTTTTTTTTGTGATGGGTTTTGTTTATATATTTTTTTTGAATTTTTGATTAATTATTTGCAGTTGATGCATATTTATTTATCTGCATGTTAGTGTGCGATTAGGGTTTGAAATAGCTTTTTTCTTTTTGATAATTGATTCATGTAAATTGAGCTGAACTCTGGAACTGGGAATGCGAGGCTTTATTCTCCTTATAGCTCTAGCATTAGAAGTATTGAGTTGCTATGGGGATGTATTTGACCACCATGTCTTAATTGTAGGTTCTTCTGTTCCTGATAAAATTATTGCATATATATACCGGAAAGAATCTTTATTACCATTAGCTTATGGTTTCAACATTAACGGATATATTTATTCACAATATTTGTCGATATTACATTACTTTGCAAGCCGCCTGTTTTCGTGCTTCTGCATTTTGTATCCGATACCACCCTTGTTTTTCTTACTCTCACTTTGATTTCGTTGCTCCAGCAAGTGCAATTATTAAATCATCCTGAGTATAGCATTTTCAACTCCATCTTTCCTTAAAACTGGGAATGCATGTGAATATAGGCTAAGGGCTTATGTACCTCTTGATTATTAATCCTTCCCCTTGTGATATTTCATCTGAATGTTCCATTGATGGAATTGTTACACTTTTATTGGGTTGCTGAATAGAAACATTTGCACCACTTTCTTTTGTTGTTTCATATAGCAAGTATTATTTACGTATCATATTATCTTCAATGGTTTGCACTACTTAGACTATTTGGGAATACTTGTGGGACTGCTCTAGTTCAGAAGGAATGTTTTAGGCCAGGATACTGATAAATTGGTTTTCCTTGCAATAGTCTTATTGCCCCTAAGTCATGAAAGTTGCTCAGTTCATTCATGTCATTGATATGATCAGTTAAAAAGTTGGGAGGAGGAAGCGAAAAGAAGATTGAGTTGCCGTAACCACTACAAGAAAGTTGGTTATGCTTTAAATTGCCTATTATGTCATACTGTTAATTTTATTCAGTTATTATTTAGATTTAGTTACTCTCTTTTAGAAGAAACCTTATGTGTAGATTTGCACTATGAAGATTAAGGCGTGTTATGTTGAACAAATAGATTGATTGGTTGAATAGCGTTAAAGTAGTGGTTGATTTATTCAGTTAAGTGGATGGTTAGGAAACTCGTGTTTATTAGCCACTAGAATACCCTTAAAGCAACTATTTGCTTACTATTACTAAGACAATGTTATTACTTATGTTTCATGTGTTCAATCAAACTTGTTATTTTGTATGGTTGAATATTAATATTGTTACTTGTAATATGTATTTGTTTAGATCTCATTTGCTTACTATGCAATTTTACTCACATTTATGATTATGACTTTGTAATATGTATTTTCATGTTTCTTATATTTTTTTAACCAGATATGCCGCCAAGGAAGCAAATAGGTGAGGGCTCATCAAGGAAAGGAAGAGGGTTGGCAAAAAAAATGAAGAAATGGGGTAAAGAAAAACTGAATGTCATATTTAATGAATTTGGACAACCCTGTGGTGGCGAAAGTGCTCAACTAGCTACTCAGCTCAGGTATTTTGTGAGAAATGGGGAAAATTTCCCATTAACTAAAGATTGGTGTGAGATGGAACGTACAGTTCTAGAGAACATATGGAAAGATGTTCAAGTAAGTTGTAATCTATATTCCTTAAATAAATCTCATGTTTACTTGATTATTTTTTCTTGGCTTTAGTTTTGTATTCTAGTAAGTAGTCAAAAGTCTTATGATTCTCTAACAATTATTCTTTTTCTTTGTTGAATTGTATATATGATAATACCAATGCACCTCCCGAGTATGAGCAAATTTGCTATCTAGCTCTCAATAAACAATGGAGAGATTGAAAATATCAGGTGAGACAAGCATATAATAAGTATGCAACAGACGAATTTATTTACTTGTAATATGTATTTGTTTAGATCTCATTTGCTTACTGTGTAATTTTACTCACATTTATGATTATGACTTTGTAATATGGAAATGTCAAGTGAGATGTGCATACAATAGGTATGCAACAGATGAGGAGCGATTGGCTCACAAACCTGATGCGTGTGTTGATTCGGATCAATGGGTTGAACTTGTTCATATGTGGAGTTCAGAAAAGGCTCAGGTATATTTCAAATTAATCTCAATCTATTATCATGAATGTCTTATATGTTTCAAATTAATACTAATATTATCTTTTTTTTCAGGAACTATCTCAAATAAACCAAGTGAATCGATCAAAGCAAGAGTGTCTTAATAGGACTGGAAAAAAGTCGCATTGCACACTCTGAAAAGAGGTTTGTCATCGTTCAATTTAGTTCTCAGTTGTCAATTAATGCTTCTTTTTGTATTGTATATAAATATATTTTTTGTCAAATGATTCTATTATAAATGGTAGAGAGAAGACGAGGGATTACCCACTGATCGAGTAAGCATGTTCATAGCTACGCGCACCGACAAAGTTGGTCAGGCTACAGACGAAACCACCTCTCGTATGATCGTAAGTTAAAATTTCAACCTTTTCTGTTTCAGTTTTGTTCTTGTATAGAATACTTTTTTCATTTCTAACTTCATTTTCATAATATTAATTAAAGTTAAAACAATTATATTGAACATGTTGTTTTTTGTTACAGTTAACTCTCAATGATGCGATTGAAGAACTACCAGAGGAGGAACAAAACTCTCCAAGCAAGCGAGAACATATATTCACAAATCTTATAGGAAATGATGACCATGGGAGAGTGCGTTGTATGGGACAAGGTCTTACCAAAACTAGGGTGTTTGGTAAAGCCTCAACTTCTCAAGGTGCTTCTGTAGCCCGTGTTGCTGAACTTGACGAGAAGATGTCATTCATGCAAGATGATTATGCAAGGCGTGCAGAGGAATTTCAAAAGCAACTTGAGGATCAACGCCAAATGATAGAAGATTTGAAACGTAATTATATGCAACAACATGGAAATGGCAGTAATAGATAGGCAGTGGTATGTTTTCTCAATCCTATAAATCTAATAACACTATGCACTAGTTTTCGTGAACCACATTTCTAGTTTGCCTGGAATGGGTTGTCGGTCCCCTTCATATTCTTATAACTACTGCTCAATGACTGGAGAATAGTAGGACTGACTAAGTTGATACATGTAAGAAGTTGTTTGACAATTAAACTTATGCTTGAATGGGTTGGTATGATAAATTATTGTAGATTGAGTCGTTTTAGAATTCCCTGGCATAAAGTAGAAATTGAATGGGGCTATCAGTGATGTGTGATTTTCATTTGATGATATTCTATTTTTTTTTGTTCCACACTAGATAAGCTATTCAAATGATCTAGGGCTAATCGGGTCCTCCCATGTAGAAGATGTTTACCCATTTTGTTTATATTGAAATGTTATGTAATCAATTGGACGTCAGATCAAAATTACTGGATGTATGGATGTTTGGTAATACTCTGTAATTGAATATCATGACTCTATGTTCATATGCATATGCTAGTAAAATGTCACACTTGTAGTGGCATAACTTGTAGAATAGTGTATTAAGTTTTTTGTGGTTATTGAAAGCATTTTTTATAGGGGTACCTTGAAGGTATAGTGTAATTGAAAATGTATGAATGGCGTCAGAAATGGTCCTTCTGATTTCTGTTAGTTTCCTTTTCTTTTCTTGTGGTGGCTAGCATAACTGACTTTGATATTTATCGCAGATGTCAAGAACAAATGGGAGAAAAGCTCTTGGGGTAGGAAGCTTATTGTGAAGAAGACAAGGGCAACAATTATTTAATCTAAGACTGTCATAAACTACAATGTCATTTTTCTACTTATAATTGATGCATGTAAACACTGAGTTTTGGATATGCTACAATCTTTTTTGTGTTATTGGTTATGTTGTCTTGACATTGTGTTGTATGCATTTACGAAGCCTAGTTATTTTATACAGGTTGCATTTGTTTGTGTACAGGTTGCATTTGGTTCCTGTTGGTGTATTTTTGGGGAAAATGAATAATACAGGGCTCACTGAAAAAAAAAATTCTACTTATTTACGGCGGATAAATGAAGCCGCCGTAAATAGACTAGTTATTTACGGCGGCTTAGTTCATCCGCCGTAAATAAGTTCAATGGACGACTCGTCCTCAAAGGGGGACGAGGGTATCAGAATGGGTCAAAATGGGGATGATTCGTGCTGTGGTGGATGACTCGTCTCCTATATACGGCGGCGAAGACCAGCCGTATATAATATTTCATTATGTACGGCGGACATCTAACCGCCGTATAAACCTTCCTCAAATACGACTATGATACATACGGCGTATTTGTATTTCATTATATACGGCTGTCCATCAGTCGTCGTATTTGTCCTTGATTATATACGGCAGTTGTATTTCCACCGTAAATACTATATATGGCGGCATATTCGCCTTAAATACTATATACGTCGCGACTTTATACGATACACTATATACGGCGGAATATCCGTCGTAAATACTATATATGGCAGCCCCGGTCACTATATACGGCAGATTTTAACCGCCGTATATAGTGCTGTTTCTTGTAGTGGGGCTAGGATTTCTCACGAGGACCTTAATACCATGCTCATTAGGCATGGCGTAGATGTCGCCCTTCTAGATGCCTTAGAAATATGTGGTCCTCCTTTTTTGCACAAGTCTGTTCCTATGAAAACCTTCTTTACCACTTGTGAACTTTGTTCACACATTTGCGAGTTCTATCGTTCTCTTTTTTATTCTGACTTCTCTGATACTGACTTCCCTGCTACACATAATTTACGTAGTCGTCGCTTATATAAACAGGTTCTCTCTTCTTCCGGTGACCTGGGCGATAAATCTTCCTCCAACTCTTCCTCAAGCCATGATTTTTCAGATACGTTAGCGGCTTCCTTGCCTGCGTAAAATTCTTCAAGACACCAGGCCTCCAATGATGTTCATATGGGTGATGTCTCCGAAGCTAGTACCTCCTCCTCCCTTGACTTCCAAACTCCCATACATGTTAAGTATGGAATTAACCACAACATTTATCACATTGAACCTTATGTGGGCGACATGTCTCTTGCCGTCACGCGACACACATGGATGGGGTTGTCGCCAATACCTCACAAATAGATGCTGGACTTAGGTTCCCTATTGACCCATTTATTTATGCTATTATACATAAGGCCTAAGCCGCCGTGGTTGATCTCCATCCCAACACCATACACATTTTAACCAACTTCCTAGTCATCTGTAGGGCCATTAAACAAGAACCTACCATCCCCTTGTTTAATCATTTATTTGAAGGTTACACTTCTATTAGTAAACGAGATGGAGTAGTCGAGAACCGTTTGTCCATTAAGTATAGGAAACCAAAAATCCTCACTCCCATTCCCAGAAAAGTCCATAATTGGTAATCGAAACCTATATTCATTACTTCTTGTGTAGGTTGGACCCACTCTAGCGACCTTAGGGAGATTGTTCCCAAGATTGAGACTAGAAAAGCCCTAGTACCTGGCGACAATCGTCTCAAGGACAAAATCTTGAAACTTCTTGCCAAGGCCAATGACAAAGGCCTAGCCTTATTCTCTTGGTGGAAGATCATATATAGTCCCAGTTTGCTAAGGAAAGTTGATCTTCCTGATATTACCTTCCCACGTACCAATCCCGCATTCCCATAGTCCGCACAGCCCCCTATCCAGTTTGGGACATTCATTCGGGCAATTGCTTTGGCCCTGACTGCGGTCCTTGTAACCTTGAAGGCCGTTGTTGCAACGCTATGTTTGATGTTTATAGTATGTTTCTTGTCTTTGACCTCTCTTTCACTTGTATTTTACCTTGTTTATTTTTCTAACTGTTTATCTCCTTTGTCTACAGAATTCAGGAGCATGGATCTTTTGAAAAGGCGAGAAGCATTCTCAGGCGTTGACGGCCGTAGAAAGCATCTTGCTGAGGCCAGGCAAGCCAATTTACTGGCACTTCCCACCAATTTGGAGGTTCCTATTTCCTGCCACGGGGATGACTCGGAGGCCATAGACTTGGAAAAGCCAACTCTTCCATTGATAGGGTTGTAGACCCAACTCGTAGGAAGAAGAAGAAATCAAAGACCCCGATGCGAGCTTCTCCCCTTAGGCTGAGGGATGAGGATGAAGTTGAAGAAGATGAAGCCAATGAGGAAGATGAAACTCAAGAGGTAGCTCTAGATGAAGCTCAAGCTGACAAGGACAATGAGCCCATTGAGCCCATGACAAATGATGATGTTGGTTCTCGCCCCTCTAAGAGAGCTCGTGTCTCTGAAACTGAAGAGGTTCAAAAATTGACTGCTGAGGAAACTTCCATGGAAGTGAGGGGAGCGAGAAGCTCTAAGGGTGTTAGCTGGCTCTAAGAGGGTTTCCAAATGCGCGCTTATGAAGATGGAATTTTTGAGTTGAGCAAGGAGATCGCAAGCATGCCTGTTTTGTAACGTTTTGACCTTCATTCTCGTGATCCTATTTACAACATGGTTGGGGGTGGTATTGTTCATAGAGCCAGCAACAAACAACAAGTTGATGAAGTTGAAGAGCAGGATGGTGATCTTTCTCTCAATTATGCCAGCCTTCAAATTTGCGGAGTAAGTTTAATGTTTCCCATTTTTTCTTTCATTTGATTCTTGCCATTTTTGTATCTTCTTACTTTACTATGTTTTTCTTTGACAGATTACCAGTACCCTTTATGGGTTATGGAATAAGTGCAACCAGTTCACTGCCGACTTGGAATCTCGCGACAAAGCTCGCAAAAGAGCTTTGCCCGAGAAAGAGAAATATAAGAAAAGGTGTGCTCATCGGTAAGAAGACTTGGCCGCTCTTCAAGCTGAAAAAAAGCAAATGGATGAAGCTGTCAAATCTTTGAACAGACTTAAAAGGAACTCCGAATCGAGATGGAAGCCTTGAAACAGGGGTTAGAGGAGAAGAATAAAAGGCTTGAAGCTGAAAATGCAAAACTGAAGGATGTCGCTTCCCAAGATGCCAACACCATAGCAGGACTGAAGGAAGAGGTTGTCGCCGCTCGAGCTAAAGCTGAACAGGAATCTATGGAATTATATGACAAAGCTCTTATTCACGTAATGCAGGCTGTTGCTGCCAATGCTAGCGAGATTCCATCCCTTTCTGCTGAACTAATTGCCAAATGGGGCTCTAAACCCATTCATAGTGACTTTTGTCATCAAGGCCATAGCCTAGTCCCTTTCGATGTTGATGAACTCAAGGCTTTGGTTGCAGAGGATAGACTTCTTGAAAAACCAGCTTGGGAGGCTCTTCTAATTGCTGATAATGATGCCTTGACCTTGTGGGCCGATCTGATTGAGGAGAAGAAGAAAGCACTTACCACTGCTAAGAAGGAGGTTACAGCTGCCCTTGCAGCCCAACGCGAGAATCAAGCCCAAGATCAGTAAGGAATGTCTTATTTTGAACCACTTTTGAACTTACTTTAGATATGTAACAAACAATTTTTTTGTCCTGAACATGTTTCAATTATCTGGGTTGTCGCAGTTTGCGACCTAACTTTGGTTTATAGCCTTAAATTCTTTTCTTTTTGTAATGTTGATTTCCCATTTTTCTCTTAATCAGTCTTGAACGCTTTCTTATCATGTTGCTTCCTCTTTCTTGGTTATATTTGTTTTGATAATTCATCAAAAACCTCTTTGTGACTTATAAAACCCATATACCCACTACTCCCTCCAAAAGAGTGAGGCTTATCTTTAGGCAGCCTTACTCCTCAGGTTGTTTCTCGCATGCTTGCCTTTTTTAATTGTAATAGAACATTCTAAAGCGGCATTCTTTCCTCCAACCTTTTTCATTTTTTGGGGTACCTTCTAGGGCGACAACCTTCCATGGCCGTCTTTCAAGTTTTAGGGTGCTTACTAGGGTGGCATCCCTCGACCGTATTTCGAGTTTGGGGGTGCCGACTAGGGTGGCAACCTTCTTTGGCCGTTTTCAAGTTTTGAGGGTTCCTACTAGGGTGACAACCTCCCTTTTCTATTTTCAAGTTTTGGGGAGCCTACTAGGGCGGCAATCTCCCTTCGCCATTTCTAAAAGTTTGGGGGTGCCTACTAGGGCGACATCCTCACTTGGCCACTTTCAAGTTTGGAGGTGCCTACTAGGGCGACATCTTCCCTTGGACACTTTGAAGTTTGGGGGTGCCTACTAGGGCGGCAACCGCCCGTAGCCATTTTCGAGTTTAGGGGTGCCTACAAGGCCGCCAACCTCCCTTGTCCATTTTCGAGTTTGGGGTGTCTACTAGGGCGGCAACCTCCTTTGGCCATTTCCAAGTTTGGTGCCTACTAGGGCGGCAACCTCCTTTTGCCATTTACGAGTTTGGGGGTGCCTACTAGGGAGGCAACCTCCCTTGGCCTCCTTTCTTGTACATATTTATTGTTTCAACATCTCGTTCGTGTCGTTCATGTGTTCATCATTCCATGCAACCAAAAATTTACACAATATTAAAATTGACAAGCCTTGTAAAACATAACTTCATAAAATTTCATAAATATTTGTTTCTTCTTGCAAACAGACAATACCATTAAAAATAGCAAACTTCTTCATTTTACTTTAAATTTTAGCATTTATTTAGAGACATGCTATTGATAATACCGCTTAAGTGATCCACGCTCCAAGCATTTTTCAGCTCCTCCCCATCCTTCTTCCTCAACTGATACGATCCTTCTCTGATAATCTTCGTTACTTGGAAAGGAACCTCCCATTTCTCATCAAGCTTGGAGAATCCCGCCTTTAGCCCAGTTGCTTCCATGTTTCTCAGAACCTAATCTCCCAAACTGAACGACCTCTTGTTTACCCTCTTATCATGCTAGACTTTCATTTTCTGCATGTAATTGATCATCCTCATTCTCACACTCATTCTTTTCTCGTCACATAAATCAAGATCATTACAACGCCTTTGCTCATTTCTGACATCATCATAATAAGTGACTTTGTATGTGGGTAGAGCCATTTCAGCAAGTGGCATTGCCTCTGAGCCTTTCACCGTAGTCCTGACATACCACAAAGCTGTTAATAACTCATCCAACCATGCTCCACCCCTTTCATCCAAGTTCTTGCTTAGTGCGTAAATTATCCGCTTATTTGCCGCCTCCGCTTGCCCATTGCACTGTGGCCTATAAACTGCTGACTCCCAATGCGTGATGCTCAATCTCGCATATTTAGCTGAAAACTTATTTCCAAACTGTGCCCCATGATCCGGGATGATTGCCCCTGGTAGCCCATCTACACCATATATTTTCTTGGACAAACTTTATGACATTATCTTCCGTGATTGTCGCTAATGCTTTTGCCACCATCCACTTAGTGAAATAATCAACTGCTACTACTACGTATTTACAACCACCTCTAACCTTAGGAAAGGGCCCAATCAAATCAATCCCCCACATGTCAAATGGCAATGTCGCAACTATTGGGGTTTGGTTTGTAGCCGGCTGTCTTGGGATATTGGCGTGCCTCTAACACTTTTTGCATTTTATTCACATAATCTTATGCATCTCGCCTCATCCTCGGCCAGTAGTACCCATGAAACAAAATCTTGTTAGCAAGAATTCTCATTCCTGGGTGCCCCCCCACCCCACAAATTCCTTCATGAATTTCATACAAAACCTTGTCTACAAGCTAGGCTCAATACACCTCATCAAAGGCTTAGAAAATGATCTTCTCTAAAGAATTCCATCCTGAATGATGAACCTTGGTGAAGTTTTCTTGATGAACTTAACTTTATCCTCATCTGGCGGCAATTCTCCAGTCTCTAGATACCCCTTCATCTCGCTCACCCAGTTTTTCTCTTGCTCATCTATCTCCATTATCACTGGCCTGTTGATTGTCGGCATTTCCAGAAACTCTATCGTCACTTCCTTAGATAGGGTTTGAATGTCGCTTGCCGCAACCTTACTTAGAGTGTCAGCCCTTGCATTTTCTGATCTATCAATTTGCACTAACTCCCAAAATTCAAAGCTCTTTAGGATATTCATGTCCATGTCACAGTATTTGACCAACACGGGATGAAGTACTCCATATTCCCCTTTCACCTGATTCACTATCAATTGGGAGTCTGAGTGAATGACTATTTGGGTAAGACCTATGTCCCTAGCCAACTCGATTTCGGCTATCAAAGCTTCATACTCAGCCTGATTGTTGGAAACTGGGAACTTGAACCTTAAAGCCTTTTCATACTTGCAATCCTCTCCTGGCGAGACCAACATGATTCCCGATCCCCCTTTATCCTTAGCTGAAGAGCCATCACATGAAGGCTCCAACAATTTAGCGGCCTTTCCTTTACTTCAATCAAACTTGGCACAACTTTCTTGGAAACTCTTTCCTTGGTTGTCGCCTCTGCCAAATCCGCCTGCGACTTTGTAAATGAAGTTTCCACAATGAAATCTACTAGGGCCTGCGCCTTGATAGCCTTGCGAGATTCATACTTGATGTCAAACTCTGTTGATTCAATAGACCATTTTAGAAACCTTCGCGCCATATCAGGTTGTTGGAGAATTTTTCTGAGTGGAGCATCTGTCAAGAATGTGATGGTATGAGCCGAGAAGTAGGCTCTCAACTTCCGAGCGACAATCACCAAAGCATACGCCAATTTTTCTGCATTAAAGTAACTTGCTTCCACCTCACTAAGCGCTTTAGAGACTTAATACACTGGTTTCTGAATACTGCCTAATTCTTTAACCAAAACAGCTGCAACCCCAAAGTCTGAAACAACGAGACAAACAAACAACTCATCTCTTTTCTCTTGACTACGCCAAAGGGGCGGCTTTCCCAAATAACTCTTCATTTTCTCAAATGCCTCCTCATATTCCTTGCACCATGAAATTTTTTGACCCCCTTTTATGACTTTGAAATAAGGCAAACATCTTTCAGCTGATTGTGAGATAAAACGCCCCAAGGCAATGATCCTTCCATTCAGACGCTAAATCTCGTAGATTGTTTTTGGTGGATACATATCAAGTAAGGCTTGTATTTTCTCTGGATTGGCCTCTATGCCCCTTCTATTCACAAGAAAACCCAAGAACTTTCCCGTCGTGACTCCAAAAGTACATTTACTGGAGTTTAACTTCATTGAATTTTTCCTTAAGTTATGGAACGTTTCTGCGAGATCATCCAGAAGGTTGTCATCATTTATATTGATCACCATGTCGTCTATATACACTTCAACATTCCTCCTAATCTGTGACTTAAACACTTCATTGACCATATGCTGGAATGTCCCTCCAGCATTTTTCAACCCAAACAACATCATCTTGTAGCAAAAATTTTTCCTTTGGCATTCTGAATGCGGTTTTCGCCTTATCCTCCTCCGCCATCTTAATCTGAAGATAACCCTAATAAGCATCGATGAAACTGAACACCTTGTGCCCCGCAATGGAATCAACTAACTTATCAATTTTCGGAAAAGGATAACAATCTTTGGAGCATGCTGAGTTTAAGTCTGTAAAGTCAATGCACATCCTCCAATTTTTGTTTGCTTTTAATACCATCACTGGACATGCCTACCAGATCGGATACTGGATTTCTTCAATGATTCCCGCCTTGAGTAACTTTTCCACTTCCTCCAATACTGCCTTCTCTTTTTCTGCTGACAAGTACCTAACTTTTTGTTTGAATGGCTCTATATTTGGGTCAACATTTAAGAAATGCATATTTTCATCTACTCCTCTCATATCCATTGGCTGCCAAGCAAACACATCCAAACTTTGCTTCAAAAACTCAATCAAACGATCTCGCTCTTCCTTGGAAAGTTGTTTCTCGATTTTGATCTTTTGCTCGGGAAAATCATTATTGATTTCTACCTCCTCTAACTCCTCAAGGGCTTAAATGCCCGGTTCATCTCTTATTTGCAAAGTGTTTAATTCAATTTTCTTCCTTTTTTTTGGTATTGGCCAGAACCTCCACATCATTTTTTTTGACACCTCTTTTATGGGTTGTCAATCTGAGGTTTCCATCTCCATTTGCACACATTCCTCTTCCATCTCTTCTATTCTTGGTACTTCCATTCTTATGAGCCTAACAACTCTCACGCACTCCAATGTTGAGTTTACACAGACCAGCTCCGTGGCTAAATTAATCTCTCCAGATCCTTTTCTCTTTCCCGCTTCTTGACTTTCCATGGCTTCTATTCGCTCTTCTTGTTCAACCATTTCTCACATTTCATGCCTTTCATCCAACTCCATTCTTTCTTTGATTCTCGCCACTGCGATGATTGTCGAGTTATTTCTCATGCTTTCTGTCTCTTCCCATTCCATCTCCCCCTTTAAGTCAGCAATCATATTGATGCACAGAGGACGGGCTTCAGATGTCATTGTCAACGAGCTAGTGCTTGTCATCTTACCCTTCTGCATTCCCTTCTTTTCTTTATAACTGTGATTGTTTCACTTTTAATATATCTAATGCCATTGGGGGTGGGGTATTTCACCCTTTGATGAGGAACTGACACTATCATCTCAAAACTTTGAACGAATGCAATGCCCACTATAGCATCGTATGGGGAAACCAGATCAATCACCATGAACTCCTTCGTGCGAGTTCTCACAAACTTCCTTTCTCCAATTTCCACTGCTAAAGCAAGTGTCCCTTTAACCGTCACAGTATGGTTTGTAAATCCTTCCAATAAACCATTATAGGGGACCAAGTTTGCCTCCGTGTACTTCATTCTTTAGAAAACATCATAATACAAGATATTGTGACTTGCCTCTTAATCCACCAGAACTCGCTACACAATGTTGTTTCCCGTATAAATTTTGATCTCCACTGGTTGATTACCGTGGTTAGCTGTCAGGGCCAATTCCTTTCTCGAAAAAATTATTAATCTATCTTCATTTGGTGGGTACTCCGGAATATTGAACACATGCGAAAAACTCCTGATTTGGTTATCTAGCTGAGTTATGCTAGGTATGGGGTCTTAAATCGTGTCTATCATCTCGCGCCATTTGGTTACCTTTTTTTTCCACATATCCCCTAACTCGCCATCATCAATTTTCATTTGGATAACCCTCTTCAAGTTCTAACAATCATCAGTTGTATGCCCCTTTTCTTGGTGATACTCACAAAAGCTATTTGATCTCGGTGGACCGCACCATGCTTTGGAATTGGGAAATCTAGCAGCAATTACCACTTTCAAGATCTCGCTTGGCCTGGTGTTTATTTTAACAAACTTCACAATTTTCCTTGGTCCACGACGTCCTCCACGACCACCTCCTCGCCCACCTTTACCGCCACGACCTCCTCTATGCCCTTCCTTTTCCTCCTTCACATATTATATCCTTTCCTTCACACTTTTTCTTATTGCTGGAATTGAGGCGGGAATCACTGGCACTTCATCATTATCATCTCCCCCACAATATCCGCGAACTCGCTCATATAACTCGCTTGAGGTTTCCGGCAGCCTCATTCCTAGTTCTCGCTTGAAATGCCCAGGCAACGAACTACCATTGTAGAGCATAATGATGTTACTTTGTACTATGTCAGAAATTTGATTTGCCGCCTTCATGAACCTTTTTGTGTAACTCGCAATCCCTTCACCTTGTTTCTGCCAGATCCCGCATAATTCTTGCTTCCTTACTGGTTATGCTCCTGAGGTACTGAATCTCACCAAAAAAAATTCTTAAAATCTTGGTATGCAGTAACTGATTCCATAGGCTGCATGAGAAACCACTCCAATGCATGGCTAGTAAATGTACTGGTCAGAGTCCTGCACATGATTGCTTCATTTTTGGTGAGCATTGACATGGTCACCTCAAACCAGCCCGCATGGGTTCTCGCCCTTGTACTTCCTGAAAATTTAGACAACGGAGGCATGCAAAAGGTTGGATCTGGGTCGGCATCTTGAATCCATTTCACAAAAGGCACCAGGTATGAATCCTTATTTTCCTCATCCGTTTTCTTTCCAGCCTCTAATTCCACAATCCTTTTTGCCATCTCCTTTTTCCAATGATCATCCTCCTTCTTTTCAGACTTCTTATCTCGCCTTGTCTCCTTTGCTTTGCGAGATCTTTCAGAATCTCGCGACCTTCCCTCAAACTGTCTTGAGTGGTCTGGCCTGTAAGTCTTGTCCATGGTTGATCCCGTATTAATCTCATCATCATCGTACTCATAATAGTAAGACGAATCCCTCGTATTCGCTGATTGGAAATACACTTTTCCGCTCTTGTCATTTTTAATGATCTCTTGCGACCTTCTTTTCTCTACTCCCTCAGATCTCGCCTGTCCACATTCTCGGGGTCTGTCTTGTGGTGGTGGCATATCACGATCTCGCCTATCACGACCCCGTGATACACTCTACCTAACAACTTGCCCTACAGGACTGTTTCCCGCTGCTCGCCCCATAACGTTTTGCGGGATTGGGGTGGGCTCTTGCCTCATTTTCACAAGCTTGTTGCTGTTTGCGAGAATATGTAGTATGAGTTCATTGTTCTCTCTCTCTCCTCCTTCGGACAGTCGACTCTGTCTTTGTCAAATGAACTCCTCCCTCAAGGCCTGAACCAGCTGGTACATAGGCCTCACTACGTAGATTTGGCATTGTTAATGTCATGTTTGTGTTTGAGATGGTTTTTTAGGGTGTTCCTTTTTCTTGAACCATTTTTGAACTTTTCAGAGGTGTATTTATGGGTTTAAAGAAGGTTTATAAACAAGATGGTGATCAAGAAACAAAACGGAGAAGAGCTTCAGGTTCCGGCAATGGAACCAACTGATGTTGCCACACAAAATGGTTGCATAGGCCCAAAGCTAGCAGTCCAAGATGGATACTCCAGTTGTCTTCTCCGTTGGATCCTATATACAAGACAAACGTGAATTATGCCGGGGGCATCTCCGGCTAAAGCCCCTCCGGCGTGGGGATAACTACTTGACCGTGAATTTTGAAGAAAGAAGTACAAGAAGCTGAGAAAAATGGTGTAGAAATGTAATTGAGACTTACATTTTCTAGTGATGAAGGTTGTTTATATAATTACCCTTGTCCTGTGCCTGTCACATGTCATTTGCCACGTGTCATCTTTCCATTGGATGTATATGGGCACTAAAAGTTAGTGTCGACGACATCTCTTTTATGACAGATTCCTCATCATTTATAACTGATTTAGTGGGACCAAATGTACACGTAAATAATGTCTTTATCTGCTTATAAAAAATTGCTGTTAATCGATATGTCGTGTGAGCACCCCAACCCGGGACCTAACACGTGTCCCGAGCTAAGGGAGCTCAAACTAAGAAATTCCATCTAAATTTTAAAACATTTATTTGCCTTTAAAAGAAAACCACTTTTCCAACTTCCAAATAAAATCAATTGATAATATCCCTACTCAAAGGAAATCCAACTACAACTTTAATAAACCGAAATCTAACCAATTACATTAGAAACCTTAATTAACCTTGTTTAACAAAAGAGTTTTCCATACAATTTACAAAAGAGGAATACTTAATAAATACTCCTAACAGCCGACTCCTATACTTAACTTGTCAAGCCCCAAAAGCAAAGTCCACAATGAAATCCCCGGCCTCACGGGTTCGGGTCACCTGTCTCGGAATCTAAAACAGTAAAGGGAGAGGGGTGAGAATAAATCTCAATGAGCTATTATGATATGCAGCAAGATGCCATACAAGATGCAACATGTAGCATGGCAACACTTAACACATTAGGAAAGCGGTAAACACCTTACGTTACCTCATTTTACCTTTTCCCGTCTGAACAATAAGTCGTACAACGTGGGAGTAAAACTCCACTCTTTGGTGAATTGCCTCCAAGATATTCACCTCTTATAGGACTCATACCCAGAGATCCATATAAGAAAAGATATCTATGATATAGAGTATCCAACCATAACATCGTCCCTCCTTACAACGGTTGCAACGTAAGCGTAAAGGCTACTTATCACTCAAGATCGTTAGCACGGCCTCACCCCCGTGGCCACAGAGTGGGGAAGGGTCACCGGTATGATGTACCTTCAATCACTTATTGAACAAATCAATAATTGATTGGCATCCATCATACCCACCCGAACATAATACGCCCAAGCACATGATAGTTACTTGAGATAAATCCACAAAACGGGATAAACAATATAGCAACATGGTAAAATATACTCATGTTCAATCCAACATCATAATGCAACATTTAAGTAATACACTATGCATAGCATCATCAGTAAATATGAATGATAACAATTAAATCCACCAATGGGATAACCATACAACCACATAATAAACATATCCACACTCGGAATAACAATGCAACGACTTGCCAAATAACCCGCACCGGGATACAATAAAATCAACATACCATATACTCCAAAAATGGGATACAATACCACCATACAACACATAATCCACACTTTGGGATGCCACATAACAACTTGCCAAATAGTCCATACTTGAGGATATTAAGATAACCATAATATCAATATTTCCATAACTTGGACACAATGTCACAAGGTGGTACACACCCATTACTAATTAGCTTAATTGTGAAACCTATAGCTTCTACACCAATTTGAACTACTCACCAAGGACATGGAGTAAGTAAGGCCACTATATATCGTAAACCATTCCTACATAGTCATCGTGCAACCCCGAATAACCTTAATAACGTTCAAGATCTATTTCCCCAAGTTGGAACTATTTTGGTGAAGTCACAAATCAAGCCTCTCAACCATTTTCGGGACAATAATTAAACTACTTCCACAATTCCATTTTGATCCCTTAAGATGTCATTGTATAGCCAAAGTATTCTACTTTAATCTAGGTTAAAGAGATTTCATTTTGGTTCGCGTTTGATTAGGTTTGAACAGCTCTAAAGTTGATATCTTGAAACCAGGACAGGGCACGACTCGTCCCTCAGGGCACGACTCGTGCCCATGAGACCCCCTTCTGAACCTGGCGTCCCCCTATAGGTCACGACTTCCCTTCGTCCAAGGGACGACTCGTCCCTCAGCCCAGAATTTGTAAAACCGCAGCAACAACAACCATTCCTCAAAAATCCCAAGGATCCAACCAAAAGCATTCTAAGTTATAAATAAAAAGGGACATTTCCAACTTTGTTAACTTCAATCTACCCATTTAACTCCATGAAACCATGTCTTAAACCTAGATCAATTCAACTTCCATAACCCATAAAATTTCTATAAACCCAACAAGCTCTCAATCAACACCTTCAAGGGAACAAACACAATAATATTTATTTTCATGATCATTCAAAGAAAGAAAGGTCATAATAACTCACCTTAGGGTTTTAGGATGAAAAGATGATCTTCAAAGCTTGATTGATTTCCTCTAGATGATTCCACTTCAATGATACTCCTAGACTTGAATTTGGTGGAGGATTTGCTTGGCTTCAAGAAGAAGAGGTGAGGCTTCCATGGAGCTCTCAAGGTTTTCTCTAGGGAAATAATGGATGAATGAATGAAGGAGGAAGAAGGAGGGTGAGGAGGGTAATGGAGAGGGGGGAGGGGGGCCGGCTAGAGGGAGGTATGGGGGAGGAGCACTTGTCAACCTTAGAGAGAGCAAGACCCCTTTTGGCCCCCCAAGGAAAATCTCCTAAGGCTTTCACTCAAACCATTTAAATTTAACTCATTTATCCAATTAATTCATCCTACTCAATTTACCTCCTTTTATTATTTATCAAATTTCCATTTTATTATTTTCCCAAAATGCTTTATTTAATATCCAATAAATTCTCCAAAGATTTTAATCTTACTTCTCACCCAATTTATCTTAAATTAAGAATTTAAAGACATAAAGGAACACATAAAATAAATATAAATATTAAAAGCATCTAATATAATATTAAAAATTGATGCCTAGGGTTGGGGTCGTTACACTCACTCCCCCTTAAAGAAAATTCGTCCCGAATTTGATTGTCGCTTACCCTAAGGATCTGATAGCAAGGGTTACCTTTCACACATTCTAACTTAACACTTTTCCATTAGATTTTTCCATTGCATAATTCTACTATACACTTTCTTAACCCGAATACTCTAGGACTTCACTCCCCAATTAGTCTCTTCAACACTATGATTTTTCCAAGATTTTCCAATTTCATAAGTAATGTGATACTACAACTTAATATCCCGAGAATACTATACCATCATCACTAACCCGAAATTTCACGACCTCAAAGAAAGTATATTCAAATAAAAGTATTACATCTCATGTCTCCCAATACATTACGATATCACATTTAAACTTCAAATACTCGATAAGCTCCCCCAAATCGGTCTATAAGTCGACTCACCAACATTTCCTAAAACTTCAAATGGATTAACAAACTTTGGCGCTAAATTACCTTAGACCTTGCTTCATTAACCTCATCCCGACAAATTGGAGATCAACAATATCTCACTGGACCACGCCTCATACGATTTTATCTCAAAGCTAGAATGATACCTGCTATTTACGCAACTCGCTAAGGTTAATTAAACTGCTCAAGTTGAAGGGAAATCTGACACACAAACATACCTATTCTTCCAGAATTTTGGGTAGTCTTCAAATCTCTTTCTTTCGACTAACTAAATCTTTCAACTCTTAGGATCGGTAACTAACCCCGGAAGGGAGCTTCAAAAGATAAGATTCCACTTAAACCACACAAACAATTGTAACCACTCTCGATAAATGATAAGAGAATTCCGCTTTACCTAAGTTAACTTCCTTGAATCATTCGCTATTACTTTCCCATTTTGCATAACACTACACCCTGATCTTCTTTTAAATATACACTTAATATTTCACAAGATTCTCACATCCACTAGGTAAGGTAAGGGTCGGGTCCAAAGCCAACCTATTTTCCATCACTACAATATGATTCATCCTTATTACATCCTACACCATTTACACGTCCTTTAGAGTCAACTAAAGCAACGACTCTACAATTCTTAAGAATCCCTTAAATTTCTTCGGTAACACTTGCCAACTTAAAGATCACTGACTCAATCCTTACAAGATCCTATGGTAACATCCGAGTTTAAGACTATAGAACCCAAAATTTTACAATCTTCTCGAGCCAACTCATACTAACCAAACTTTGCATGCCGGGACTCCTCACAAGGAATCATTAACCCAACTCTCAATTTATTTTCACGCTCCTCCCGAAACTTTAATTACACAAGGGATCATCAATTCCAATTACCCTAAAGCCATCAAAATAAGGATTACAATTCTGCTTATTCTACTCAGAACCAACACATGAAATATACCGACGGGAGCACATTTACCACTTACTTACAACTAGCACGTAAAATTTTTGGAAAAGACTCCTTATGCAAGTCTAGCATATACCAATTACCTTCCACATCTTATTGCAAAAGCTTCACCTTAAATACCCATATATAACAAGAATTTCACATTAAGGTTTACCTATATCAAATACCAATATAAGCAATTTAGGCATGGAAAAAGGAGGCTCACTTATTATGATAGTCTACCAATACACAACAACTACTTAACCCTCCAGGTCAAGTATAACTCAAAATCATAAATTAATAATCGTACCAAACTAACGGGCAATACATGCTCAGTCATAACCACATCACCATCGTGGTAAACCAAAGAAGGTTCGAGGTATTCTCTCATAAGAGCAGAATCCTCTAACAATAAAACAAATTCTCAACAATGTATGTCATATATAAGCAAAATGTGATGCCAAACATAAATGATATGCAACAGGGATCTATAAAATATGACCCCTAACTTTTGAGACAGGGAATATACCTCTAGCGACCTCGAGGGATCTATCTCTCCCGAACCCGAAACACCTACTCGACCATAGACCTTCTCTCTCGGCTCCCCTTCGTTATCTCTTTTGGTACCACCTCTTTGTCGTCCCACCTTCTTGCTTGCTGAAGCTCGCTCTGTCGAAACTTTGGACAATTCCTCCTAAAGTGTCCCATTCCCCCACACTTGATACACTTACCTTGCTTACTCCAACAATGATCTTCGGTATGTCCAATCCTCTTGCAAAATTTACAATTCATCCCATACCGCTTGGATTTTGGCCTAGATAAAGAAGCTACGACAAACTCTCCACTCACACTTCTGAAGTTAACGTCCTTGGGTCCTCTAATGATTTTGGATCCTTGTCCTAAATACTTTGGCTTGTTTCCGATCCCACTTCCGGATCTTCCACTATTTTCCTCAATGTCCCTTTCGATCTTATATGCCTTATCTATGATCGTCCGATACTCGATGGAACCGTCAATCCATAATTTCTCCCTAAACTCGCTCCTCAAACCTCGTTACAAACTTCGAACCCTTTTCACTTCATGCGATACCAAATGAGGGCAACACTTAGCTAATTCCTCAAACCGGATCGAATACTTATCTATCGTCATGTTCCCTTGTTTTAGTCTTAAGAATTCAATCTCCTTCTTATCCCTTGTAACCATCGAAACGAAATAATCCTCGAGCTGTTTGGTGAAATTATCCCAAGTGCAGGCGTATGGTCCCGCTCCCAACTTCCCTTCACGATCCGCCACCACCGATCATTTGGACCTTCCCGGCTTGAAAACGGCATACCTAACTTTCTCTTCGTTGCGACTTTCTATGACCTTGAAAATCTTATTCATTTCTGCTAACCAATTTTCTGCCTTTAACGGATTCGGATATCCATTACAACTCGATGGGTTCATCTTCACAAACCTTTCCCATCCATCACTTTGACATTCCTCGGCCGATTCGGGCGATCCTCTAGTCTCCATATCCCGTACAAACTTCCCGAATAATTTCATCATCACTTCATCCCGAATTCCACCTATACCCAAATCTTCTTCAATTCCCAGAACTTTCCGCCGATCATCCTTGCTTAGGCCATTAGAACGGACTCTGCATAAAACACTCGGCGTCAATTTCCACACATTCCCACTTAGTCTAGACATCTACCCTTGACCTCTAAACTAAGCTCGATATTAACTGTGAGCACCCCAACCCGGGACCTAACACGTGTCCCGAGCTAAGGGAGCTCAAACTAAGAAATTCCATCTAAATTTTAAAACATTTATTTGCCTTTAAAAGAAAACCACTTTTCCAACTTCCAAATAAAATCAATTGATAATATCCCTACTCAAAGGAAATCCAACTACAACTTTAATAAACCGAAATCTAACCAATTACATTAGAAACCTTAATTAACCTTGTTTAACAAAAGAGTTTTCCATACAATTTACAAAAGAGGAATACTTAATAAATACTCCTAACAAATTCTAATTCCTATACTTAACTTGTCAAGCCCCAAAAGCAAAGTCCACAATGAAATCCCGGCCTCGCGGGTTCGGGTCACCTGTCTCGGAATCTAAAACGGTAAAGGGAGAGGGGTGAGAATAAATCTCAATGAGCTATTATGATATGCGGAAGATGCCATACAAGATGCAACATGTAGCATGGCAACACTTAACACATTAGGAAAGCGGTAAACACCTTACGTTACCTCATTTTACCTTTTCCCGTCTGAACAATAAGTCGTACACGTGGGAGTAAAACTCCACTCTTTGGTGAATTGCCTCCAGCATATTCACCTCTTATAGGACTCATACCCCAGAGATCCATATAAGAAAAGATATCTATAATATAGAGTATCCAACCATAACATCGTCCCTCCTTACAACGGCCGCAACAGAATCTGTAAAGGCTACTTATCACTCGGTACGGTCGTTAGCACGGCCCACCCCGTGGCCACAGAGTGGGGAAGGGTCACCGGTATGATGTACCTTCAATCACTTATTGAACAAATCAATAATTGATTGGCATCCATCATACCCACCCGAACATAATACGCCCAAGCACATGATAGTTACTTGAGATAAATCCACAAAACGGGATAAACAATATAGCAACATGGTAAAATATACTCATGTTCAATCCAACATCATAATGCAACATTTAAGTAATACACTATGCATAGCATCATCAGTAAATATGAATGATAACAATTAAATCCACCAATGGGATAACCATACAACCACATAATAAACATATCCACACTCGGAATAACAATGCAACGACTTGCCAAATAACCCGCACCGGGATACAATAAAATCAACATACCATATACTCCAAAAATGGGATACAATACCACCATACAACACATAATCCACACTTTGGGATGCCACATAACAACTTGCCAAATAGTCCATACTTGAGGATATTAAGATAACCATAATATCAATATTTCCATAACTTGGACACAATGTCACAAGGTGGTACACACCCATTACTAATTAGCTTAATTGTGAAACCTATAGCTTCTACACCAATTTGAACTACTCACCAAGGACATGGAGTAAGTAAGGCCACTATATATCGTAAACCATTCCTACATAGTCATCGTGCAACCCCGAATAACCTTAATAACGTTCAAGATCTATTTCCCCAAGTTGGAACTATTTTGGTGAAGTCACAAATCAAGCCTCTCAACCATTTTCGGGACAATAATTAAACTACTTCCACAATTCCATTTTGATCCCTTAAGATGTCATTGTATAGCCAAAGTATTCTACTTTAATCTAGGTTAAAGAGATTTCATTTTGGTTCTAGTTTGATTAGGTTTGAGCAGCTCTAAAATTGATATCTTGAAACCGGGACGGGGGCACGACTCGTCCCCCGGGGCACGACTCGTGCCCGTGAGACCCCCTTCGAACCTGGCGTCCCCTATAGGTCACGACTTCCCTTCGTCCAAGGGACGACTCGTCCCTCGGCCCGTAATTTGTAAAACCGCGGCAACAACAACCATTCCTCAAAAATCCCAAGGATCCAACCAAAAGCATTCTAAGTTATAAATAAAAAGGGACATTTCCAACTTTGTTAACTTCAATCTACCCATTTAACTCCATGAAACCATGTCTTAAACCTAGATCAATTCAACTTCCATAACCCATAAAATTTCTATAAACCCAACAAGCTCTCAATCAACACCTTCAAGAGGAACAAACACAATAATATTTATTTTCATGATCATTCAAAGAAAGAAAGGTCATAATAACTCACCTTAGGGTTTTAGGATGAAAAGATGATCTTCAAAGCTTGATTGATTTCCTCTAGATGATTCCACTTCAATGATACTCCTAGACTTGAATTTGGTGGAGGATTTGCTTGGCTTCAAGAAGAAGAGGTGAGGCTTCCATGGAGCTCTCAAGGTTTTCTCTAGGAAATAATGGATGAATGAATGAAGGAGGAAGAAGGAGGGTGAGGAGGGTAATGGAGAGGGGGAGGGGGCCGGCTAGAGGGAGGTATGGGGGAGGAGCACTTGTCAACCTTAGAGAGAGCAAGACCCCTTTTGGCCCCCAAGGAAAATCTCCTAAGGCTTTCACTCAAACCATTTAAATTTAACTCATTTATCCAATTAATTCATCCTACTCAATTTACCTCCTTTTATTATTTATCAAATTTCCATTTTATTATTTTCCCAAAATGCTTTATTTAATATCCAATAAATTCTCCAAAGATTTTAATCTTACTTCTCACCCAATTTATCTTAAATTAAGAATTTAAAGACATAAAGGAACACATAAAATAAATATAAATATTAAAAGCATCTAATATAATATTAAAAATTGATGCCTAGGGTTGGGGTCGTTACATGTCGCCTCTAGGCGACGTCCTTATTTGGGCGATAACCTTTCTCTTATCCTTGTTGCTTATCTATATCTCGTCATGTGGGGTCCCATTTTGGAGTTATCTTGCCATTCTTATGGGATGGGCCTTACTGGGCTACATGATGAACCTCTTATTTCTCGATTTGTTTCTGAATTTCTTAATATGTTTCCCTTGCATCATAACTTGGGATTATCTCTTAGTATTTGACCCATTTCTACTTGTTGGGCATTGTGATAATGATGTAGGCCCAGACTTATTTTTTCATGATCACATCAAAATCTAGTAGTGATAATTTTAAAATAATAATGTCAATATTCATATTATTTCTGAAGTATGTTTTTTCATGCGAATTTAATAATATATTTGTAATCATAAATTTAGGAGTTATTTGTGTCCGACATTCGTTGAATTAGGTCACTTTCTAAACCTAACCTAATATCCCATTCGTCTCAAAATAAATAGCAAACAAAAGAAACATTTGTATCCACTATCCCCAAGTAAAACCAAAATTATTTTAACATTTTTGAAGATTATCAAGTTTTAAAAAAATAAAAAAAAATGAAAACTTAGCAAAATTTTGCTTTTGTTATAGCATAGATATAGATTGGGTAGTTAAGCAGTAACAATATTGGGTTATTGGGCTAATAGTGATAAATTGTGTTTTAATTTTAGTTGGGCTATATTATGATTTAATTTTAATTGGGCTAATGAAAACTAAAATAGCAGAAATTATTAATTGGTCTTGGGCCTATTAAAAGGATGATCTAGGGATTTTTATTATTTGTATTGTTAACCTAAAGTGGAAATATTTCAATATTGATTCACTAAGTCAGTGACATGGTCATGGGGGATTTAGGGGAGGAGGTGGGAGTATACGTGCCCCGGTCAAATTTTATTTTTAGTTAAAAAAATATATATAAAAAAGTACACTATATATTAAATACACCAGCATATAAGATTAGTTCATTTCCACATTTTCTATTTGCTATTTGCTATTGATAGATCTAATAAATACTCCCTCCGTCCCACCTCAATTGATCCACTTTCCTTTTTGGGTCGTCCCACCTCAATTGATTCATTCCTTAAATGGAAAGTTTTCCATATATTTATACCCTTATCATCTCCATATATTTACAAAAAAACCATTCATTATACCCACTTTAACTTACTATTCCTCCCACTCATTCTCTCTCCTATTAAATATTTTTAACTTTTACATTCTCTCTCCTATTCCCTACCACACATTTAACTTTTACATTCTCTCTCCTCTAATTTCTACCCACCTTAATATTTTTTCTTAAAAATCGTGTCCCACCTCAATGGACCAATTGAGGTGGGACGGAGGGAGTAGTTCATTTGATAAGTTATTAAAATTTATTGCTAAGGATCAGATTTCAAATTGTACTAGATACAAAAAATTTACATCTAGTATGAGAAATGAACAATATTTCAAAATCATACTTAGGCTCCGTTTGTTTGGGGGAAAATGTTTTCCGGAAAACATTTTTCTCATTTTTCGGTATTTGTTTCGCACAAGAAAATGGGAAAAACTTCATTTTTATCTTATTTTCCGGAAAACATTTTCATTTTCCGGAAAACATTTTGCCGGAAATCATTTTCCGGAAAATGTTTTACGCTAAACAAACGGAGCCTTAAATTCTTTTATCATCATATTATTAATAGTTTTTGTTTATTATTCTAGTTAAAAAATTTACCTCTATTATGACAAATAATTTTTTCTTTTAAATATTCTTATTTTGGATTCTTTTGCTCAAAACTTTAACTTATATAAATGAATTTTATTTATTATCCATTCATTTTTTCATCTTATATTGTTCGTAAAAATAAATAAGTTCGAAACATATAAGAAATAAATTTCAAGAAATGCTTCCAAATATGATGTTATCATTAAAACAACAATAACGTAAATATCATATTTTTTTTAAATTTATTAATGACATAAGATTACTATTTCCAAGTAAACAATAAGAAGAAAATAGTGGGTTAAAAATTAACAGATGATTATAATAAGCATATATTTCAAGTTATATATATTCTAATTTAGTCGTATTTAAAAAAAAAATAGTTTGGTCATAGTGTACAGCTGGCCCTGCCACAGGGATAAGTGTGGTCATAGTCTTTTGAACTGAATTGTATTATGTGTTTTTCAAGTGATTTAAAGTGTTTCTACTGTAACGTTTTCATTGACATCTTCATTCCATTCATGACTTTTAAATGTAAAGTGTGGTTTACGAATGAATTTTTTGGTCCAACTAGTTGAGGTTTTGGTAGTTGATGGGGTTCGCAACTCATTTCCTATTATTTTCCAGATAATTAGCAGTCGTGATTGTGGAGCGGCTCGGAAGTGACTGAAGGGATAACAGATTATTAAAGTACAGTTGAGTGTATTATTTCATTAATACGTTCTTGTGTCTGTTTTGGACAAAAGAGTTCTTAGTGAGTGAATTGAAATTTATTGTAATAAGAACCTTTTCGCTTAGAAAGCATTAAATTTTTCACAAAATTTGGGGAGAAACGCGTTTCTCCTTCGCTTATGGAGAAACGGGGCAACGTTTGTCGCGCGACATACTTAGCCACAACAACTGGATATCCTTTCCAAAGCTTCTGGATATCCAGAACATTGAATATGGATATCCAGAAGCTTTGGAAAGGATATCCAGAAACCAAATATTTTTTCTGGCTACCCTTTCCAAAGCTTCTGGATATCCATATTCAATGTTCTAGATATCCAGAAGCTTTGAAAATGATATCCAGAAAAAATATTTTGGTTTCTGGATATCCTTTCCAAAGATTCTGGATATCCATATTCAATGTTCTGAATATCCAGAAGCTGATGAAAGTGATATCCAGAAACTGGCTAAGTATGTCGCGCGACAAACCTTGCCCCGTTTCTCCAGACGCGACGGAGAAACGCATTTCTCCCAAGACCGACTCTAAATTTTTATGGATTTTATTTATTGATTGTTAAGTGAGGCCTTCCAGACTCTTAGGGGCCGTTTGGTTCGGTGGAAAAAAAGTGAAGGAATTGAATGGTCAATGGAATTAAATTCCTGAAGGAATTGGAATGAAAAAAACTGGTCAAACCCCTCCGTTTGGTTGGCACAGAATGAAATGAAATTGTCATTCAATTTCTTAGCAAATCATGTTTGGTGTGAAAATACAAATTATAGGAATGGAATGAAAGCATATAAAATGTCCAATTTACCCTTTTTTAAAAAAAAAATATTTTTTTTGGGAGGGGGGGTTGGTAGGTAGGGGGTATGTAAAATGAGTAAAAAATATTTTTTTTCATGGGGGGTGGGGGGGTGGGGTAGGTAGGGGGTATGCAAAATGAGTAAAAAAATAATTTTTTTTTCGTAGGGGTGGGGGGTGGGAAGTGAGGGTGGGGGTGGGAGGGGGGTAGGTAAGGGGGATGCAAAATGAGTAAAAAAATATATTTTTTTGTGGGGGTTGGGGGTGGGGGTGGGAGGGGGGAGTAGGGCAGGGGTGTTTTAAAAAAAAAAAAATTGTGGGGGTGAGGGGGGGGGGGTAGGTTAGGGGCTGGATGGGGGGTAGGCAGGGGTCTTTAAAAAAAAATTTGTGGGGGTAAGGGGTGGGGGGGTAGGTGGGGGTGGGGGTGGGGGTGGGGTAGGGCAGGGGCTGGGTGGGGGTGGGTAGGCAGGGGTAGTGGTGGTTTGGGTTTGGGGGTATTTTGATCAAAAAAAAAAAATTGAATTCAATTGCCAAAGGAATGTGCCATTCCTCCCATATATGGAAGGAATGAAAATCCATTCCAAGGAATGGAATTTCATTCCGTCGGGAATGAAAAATTTTTCATTCCAACGAATCAAACGGGGCCTAAGAAATGAAGTCAACGAAATTCTCCATTCCTTTCCAATCCATTCCCTCACTTTCCATCAAACCAAACGGGGCCTTAGGGTTTACTCTTGGGTTTGCGATCGTGTCATGCCCTTGACGTGTGCTTCTAGTTTGGGGCATATCAGAGCAAAACCTTGTTCTCTTAACTTAACGATTGCGAGCTAATTCGGGGTATGATTTGTGTATTGATTGACCTTGTCATCAGAAACGACAAGTGTTTGTGCGAGGGAGATTGTGATTTCCATCACACATCAGAAAAATGTGAAAATTTAGTGTGATAAATAGAAGACTCATAAACTATTAATAAATATCAAATTATCCATTCTACTTTTGGAGGTGTATGATAGGATGTGGTTAACCAAATAAATTAAGGAGATGATTAGTGTATCAGTGTAGCAAATCGAGCTTCTGGGTCGGATTTTTACAAAAAAATATGATTTAATGTTTTAATTTGATCAATCGATCCAAACATTTAAAATGTCATCAATTTGATTTATTATTTCTTAACAAAATCGTTAGAAGACACCGGTTTAGCGCTAAAATGGTTAATTAAAATTTAAACTCATGTTGTGTTGTCCCTACATAAATGTCAATTTTATTTTGTATTTGCAAGAAGGTTAGACATTTTTTTCGAAACAAATGAAAATATTTTATTGATAATAAGATCAAATGTTTAAAATTTGACTATTCGCAAATATGACGGAAGCTAGATCCAAACAGTAAAAGACTAACATTTTCAAAAGTATGCTCTGCTATGCTATAGAGAAAACATCCATACTACCATATTAAATAAATAAATAAATAAATAAGCCTAAGGGGCCGTTTGATTCGGTGGAAAAAAGTGAAGGAATGGAATGGTCAATGAAATTGAATTTCTGAAGGAATTGGAATGAAAAAAAACTGGTCAAACCCCTCTATTTGGTTGGCACGGAATGGAATGAAATTTTCATTCAATTCCTTGGCAAATCATGTTTGGTTTGAAAATACAAATTATAGGAATGAAATGAAATGAAATTATATAAAATGTCCAATTTACCCTTCGATGAAAAAAAAAATACATGGGGGTAGGGGGTGGGGGCTGGATGGAAGGGGGGTAGGACAGGGGGTATGAAAAAAAAATAGGGGGGGGGGAGGGGTAGGGGCGGGGGTATGCAAAAAATAAAAAAAAAAAAAAAAAAAAATCGTGGGGTGGGAAATTTGGGGTGGATGGGGGGATAGGGCGGGGAGTATGCAAAAAAAAAAAAAAAATTCGTGGGGGGGGTGGGGGAAATTTGGATGGGGGGAGGGTAGGGCAGGGGGTATGCAAAATAAAATAAAATTGTGGGGGGTGTGGGTGGAAATTTGGATGGGGGTTGGGTGGGTGGGGGTGGGGGTGGGGTGGGGGCTGGATTGGAGGGGGGTAGGTGGGGGTATTTTGGTCATAATTTTTTTTTTTGAATTTCATTGTCAAGGAAATTGGTCATTCCTTCCGTATATGGAGGGAATGACAAATTCCATCAAGCCAAGAAATTGGCCATTTCAACGAAATGAAAAAATTTTAAAAGTTTCAATCAAACAAAACAGGACAAAGGAATTGAAAGAATGAAATTGAACATTTCATTTCCCCATTTTAATCCCAACCAAACGCCCCCTAAATGACTGTTTTTCTGTGTGTTAAAACATATACTCTCTCCGTCCCGGCCGAAGCGTCACTTTTTACCCAAAATGGCGTTCCGTTTATAGCGTCACCCTTTCCTAAAAAGGAAACTTTTATTAATATTTTATTATCCCATCCACTATTCCCTCCACTAATTCTCTCTCCTCTACACTCACAACACTTTTAAAATTCACTATTTTCTCCACTAATTCTCTCTCCTATTTTCAAATTACACTCACAACATTTTTTCTTCCCACACTTTTCCTTAATTTGCGCGCCACCCCTAAAAGGGTGACGCTTCTACCGGGACTGAGGGAGTATATATCCAAAAGCATCAGATATAGCAAAATAAAATAAAATAAGCTTGTTTGATGTTGACAAATGAGATTAATTTAATCCAGCCAAACAAGCAAATAGACAAACATCGCCTTATGATTTGAATGTGCCACTGATGTTGAAAGCTCACAAATCACAATAAATATCCCTACAATTTTTATTTTTATTTTTGATATTCAGGTTTTCAGCTTTATTGAATTAATCCTGAACCACCAGATATCGATCCTTCAGTATGTTGGCGGGGAGATAAATCGCGGGATATGTCTTATGCAGTCAGGGTGACAGCACCCCTTATACTCCTGGCCCCAAGGGAGCCCTCCTACAAAGCATTTACACTCTTACAACACCAAATGGCTGCTCCTGCCAACGAGGCATTTACATCACTATTAGAACACCAATTGGCTGCTTCAGATGCTCCTGCCAAGATTCGAACTTCCCACACTGATATTGCAAGTCCAGCAATGCTGCTTCCTTAACTGCATGGATGTGCCCCGGGGGGCTCCAAAGGCTCCTGAAACACATGGCAGAAATAAACCTACAAGATCCCCAGGGGGATCGAACCCTAGACCTCCCCGAAGGGAGGCCGACAACATACCACTCGGCCAGGAGACCATTGGTAATATCCCTACAATTTTAACACCATGTTACCGATATACTCCCTCCTCCGTCCCACCCGAATGGTTTGCACGGGAATATGTAGGAAAGAGAAAAAGTATATAGTGAAATAAATGTTGTGAGTGAAAAGTGATATAGGAAAGAGAAAGTGGGGTAAGGAATAGTTATTGAATATTTATTGTGAGTATGACAAGTGGGTCCACAAATAAAAAATTAATAAAAAACTTTCCATTTTTGGGTTGTGCCCCTTCAAATCAAATAGGACGCCCAAAAATGAAATTTGTACCCCTTCGAACGAAACGGAGGGAGTATATTCTAAAACTTGGCTGAATCTAGAAAGCTATTCTCGTGGACATTTGTTTATATGATGACTTAAAATAAATGTCATATTTCAAGTAAGGAAAAATAGTTAGTATAATTTATAATTATACAAGTAATGTAATCCCTTCGATCCCTTTTCCCTTTTTTAGTTACTATGAATGATTTTTAAATAATAATTATAAGTTAATTTAATTATACTAATACAAATATAAAATATTTGATATGAACTTTACGCGCTAGTTCAACACGAATAGGAAAAAAATGAAAAAGAATGAATTGAGAGCGACTAGGTTGTCTAACTTCCCATTGTTTTCTGTTGGCCCTCAAGTTGCCTAGTTATAGGAGATGTATTTCTAATATCATTACATAGATATGATCATCCGGTTCAAATCGCCGGTTTCGATTCCGAACCGGCGGTTCACGGTTCCGCCACTCCTTGAATCGAAACCGGCCCGGTTTATTCACGGTTCCGGTTCCCGGTTCGAACCGTCCGTACGGTTCCGGTTCCGATTTTGAACCGGCAATTTCCCAAAAAAAAAAAAACTTGGTTTGGGCCGGTCCGGTTCCGGTTTGAACCGCCGGTTCGGACCCGGTTTGGGCATCTCTACCGTCGGATCATCCAAATCAACGGTCCAGATCAGCCAAATCACGGTTCCGGTTCGTGAACCGGCGGTTCCGGTTCCGGTTCACGGTTCCGGTTCCTGAACCGGCGGTTCACCGGTTTTTGAATATACGAACCGTAACCGGACCGAAAAACCGCCGGTTCACCGGTTCAGGCGGTTCCGGTTCGATCGGTTCGATTTCCGTCCGATTTTGGGCCGGTCCGGTTCCGATTTGAACCGCCGGTTCGGACCCGGTTGGACATCTCTATCATTACAAATATTTATATACTCCACCAGTCCTCATATTGGACAAATAACAAATAAGAATATAATCAGAAGTTTGGGGATCGTTCGTAAATAGGATCTAAAGTTTTAAAACTCACAGATAAGGGATCTAAAGGTAAGAAAAACTAGTAATTGAGGGCTTTTTGACAGAGAAATGCTAGATTTTTTATTAAATCAGCATGTATCGTGCACATTTAGATTTAAATGAAATTAATGTTACTATACAAGGAGTAAAATAAATATTTTTAACTTTAAAGGACTAAAAGCAAAAAAATTCATTTATATATAATTCACTAAATTATTACTTTTTTGAAAAAAACATTTCACTGAATTATTATATATATATTTTGAAAAATAATTTTACTAAACTTTAATTTTCAAAAAAAAATCACTAAATTATTTTTTTCAAAAAAGAATTTACTAAAATAGTCTAGGCTAAAATCAGAAACCCTAAAATCACATCTCCTTCTTTCTTTTTTTTAGTGAACCCAGACCACCCAACCTCCCACCCCTTAGGTATCTACAATGGTTTTAACACCCTCATTTTTTTAACATCCTTTAAAACACGACACATCAGCTTCTCTCTTCTCCACCTAATTATTCAACACCTCATTCAATTTTTAACCCCTACAATGGTTTCAACACCCACATTTTTCAACACCCTTCCAACTCATCATCCTATACCCCACCACTTTTATTTTATTTTATATTCTTTATTTTTATGATTAGTAAAATAATAATAATTATTATTATCATTTATAATTAAAAAAATACTTCATACTTAATTAATTTTTTTAATTGCAATTAAATGAATACAAAAAATGACGGTAATTATTATTAAAACAAAAAAATAGTTACAATATAATTAAATACAGTTTAAATAATAATAATTAAATACAGTTAAATACAGCTAATAATAAAAGATGAGTGGTCAAAATTGATGGACTTCAAATAAAATTAAACACAGTTAAATAATAATAATTATTATTATCATTTATAATTAAAAAAATACTTCAAACTTATTTTATTTTATTTTTTATTCCTTATTTTCAATATAATTGAGAAATTTATATTGAAAACAAAGTGTTTTTTTTTGTCCAAATCAAATGAAAAAAGACTATTTATAGAGAAAAAAAATTATAAATTTTGGCGTAAAAAATTAATTTTTTTTATATAAGATAATTGCCTTTGAAAAATTCGGATGAAATTTGAAAAAAAAAATCAGTGACCAATCATCAAGCGACAAGTGGCGAGATCAGGAAAAAAGAAAAAAAATGGAAAAGATCAGCGCCAGAAGGGCCTGAACAGGCTGTGTAGTCCATGCGTCATTTCTGGTCCAATCATACGGTGACACGTGGCAAGAACGGGGCCCAAAAAATATTTCAACACCTGTTGAAAAAATTCAACAAAACACAAAATTTTCAACTGTTGAAAAATTATTCAACACCCCATTGCAAGACATTCAACTGTTGAAAAACTTTTTCAACACCCTAATTTTCTACAATTGTAAATGGTCTAAGATTAAAAAATGAGATATACAATTAAATTTAAAAGTAGGTGACGTGGGTTTTTTTTTTTGAATAAGGGGTGGTATAATTATAGAAATTTTAATTTTATGGTAGACTAATTTAGTGAAATATTTAATTTCAGGTTCCCAATTTTTTTCAAAAAACAATTTTGTAAAATATTTATTTTTTAAAAAATATTGAAATTATATTTTTACGAATATATAATTTACAACATCTGATGTGGGTTTTCATTTTTTCAAAAAAAAAAAAAATTAACTTAGTGAAATATTTATTTAAAAAAAAAACTAATTTAGTGAAATATATTTTCAAAAAAAATAATAATTAATTTAGTGAATTATATATTAGTGAAAAAAATTACTTTTAGTCGTTTAATGGTTAAAATATTCATTTTACCTCTTAAATAGTAACATTAATTTCAATCAAATTCATCACGACACATGTTGATTAAAAAAATATATAACATTTCTGTCAAACACCCCTTAATTGCTAGTTTTTGCTACATTTAGTCCCTTATCTGCGAATTTTAAAACTTCAGACACCATCATCATACGAACGACCCAAACCTTTGTTTCCTTATATGTCATTTGCCCCTCCCCCATATTTGAACTTAATTGAACTTTAGGTATAAAACTATTGCTTTCTTTTTTCTTAAATATGAATATCTATTCTTTCAAAATTTATATTTATAATAAAAGTTTAATTTTTAAGAAAGTTATTAAAATCTTCTGAAATAACAAATTAAAATTCACACTTATATTCATTGAACGAATTAAAATTAATGGGCTAGGCCCAATGTATAAAGCCCAACATCTTGATCATTATAAAGATACAACAAATGAATGGGCCTACCCAACTGCCACAATCCTATCGGCCCACCTACATAGATCAGTCGACCAATATCATTGTCCGACCTTTATTGGTCTCGACCTAACTTCGTCCGACATACGATCTCCTACTTGTACAATACATGTCTAGCCAAGCGCAAAATCAGGTTGAACTCGAATAGTAAAGCGATCTCGACCAAACAGACACGTGCCCTTACCCACGTCGTACTGCCAACTTGCCTCCTCTTCCACCTGGGTACCCCACTATTAGGGCCACACGTTCCAACAGTGTGGCCGACGGGATAGGAATACAGGATAGTAGAGGGACAAGAGGCACATGCCTAACAAAGGAGGAAATCAGCAGGCTAAGAGGAACCAAACAGGTCGAACAACTGCACGCGACATTGCAGGTCCCTCAGTTTCTCACCTTAGTAGGAAGGAGATTTTGCTAGAGCAAGCTAGAGTACTGTAAAGCTTGCTCGAGGTGCAAAACGAGTTACTCGAGCTACCAGATTCTCCTAAAGAAGACGACAGTAGGTCACAAAGGGTAGCTCCTTCTCTGACATCACACAGACGTGCTAATGGAGGCCCTAAGCCGTCCGGAGAAGAGAGGAGAGATGATGGGCCGCCCCTACCCACATCTCTGTTGATGGGACTGGCGACCTGAGGGATAGGCTCAACCATCAAAGGGAACAAGAGGCCGACTCCACTCAGAGAAGGAAACTCGAGGCTGATAGAGCTCAACGTAGGCCGCCCCCAAGAGGAGATTGTTCACTTCGCAGAAGAGATAGAAGAGAAAGGACCCTCCCAAGAGATGAAAGGCAGAGGACACACTCGAGGAGGGAGCACCACCAAGAAGAGAGACAGAAATCTAATTCTATCTCCCATCCAAGAGGCGACATGGATGTATGGGAGCTTCTAAATCAGAAAATGAGGTTAGATGACATGGAGGCAGACCGGAATGAGTCAAGTGGTAAGGTCGAACGAAATAATTGTAGTTTTTGACCCTTAACCAAGGGTATGCTCGACGACAAAGGTCCTCCTGTAGGGTTCAAGTTGCCCGTACTAGAGAAATATTCTGGCACGACCAATGCATTGAACCACGTGCAACACTTTGAGGTCACTATGTGTTTGGTCACTTCTAAGGATGATGTGCTATGCAAGGCATTAACTAGCACCTTCACACGTGAAGCACTGACTTGGTACCCCGATCTATCAATTGGCTGCATCACCTTATGAAGTTATATGAGGAGGAAGTTCTTAGAGAGATTCTCAATAGCTGGGGCCCGCAAGAAAATAGTTACAGACCTTAACAATATGACTCATGGTAAGACAGAGAGTGCCATGAGTTATTTTACACGGCTTAAGGAGTTGGTCGATTAAATCGAGGAAGACCTTACGGATAGGGAGGTTATTAATTGCTTGAGAAATGGGGTGTCCTTACCTGATTTGGATTATGAGCTCCAAATTAGGAGAGCGACCACGAGGAAGGAATTGTTTGAAAGGGCCTATGATGCGGCCGTGGCTGAGGAACACAAATAAAGGAAGAAAGAGAGAGGTTTGAAACACTCAGAAGCTGGTGAGTCGACCAAAGGAGGATCAGCCAAGACTGACAACAACAATAAGGGGAAAAAACAGAACTAAGGCGACTGATAGATTTCCTGAAAGCTTCACCCCCCTTACAGTCAGCCAGACTGAGATTATGAATACGATCGACCTGGGACCTCCATCCCATATAAACACCCAAAATAAGTTAGGGAGGGACAATGGCAAGTATTGAGAGTACCACAAGGATACGGGCCATGCGACGGAGGAATGTATGAGTTTGAAAAGGATCATCCAAAAATGGGTGAATGAAGGCAGGTTGGACAGATTTGTAAAGGGAGATCATCCTCCAGTAGGGGATCGACCATCCAGAGGGGTAACAGAGCCAAGGCAGCCTACATTGACGGTTGTACCCCTGGCAGGATTTTGGTCGACACAGGGGCCTGTAAGAATATTCTCTACTACAAAACTTTTTTAGGCATGGGTCTTACATATGTCAGGTTGTCAACTTACTCAGATCGACAGGAGGGCTTCACCAACCACAAGGTCGAAGCCAAGGGTCAGATAGAGCTGGAGGTGGACATCGGACAACATCCTTTGAGGACAACAACAAAGGTAACATTTATAGTCATTGATGTTATAAGTGATTACCATGCTATTCTAGGAATCCCTGGACATGTCTCCCTAGGAATGGTGCCCTCCATCCCACACCAAAGGGTCAAGTTTCCTACCATGCTGTGAGTTGGATGCGTACTGAGCATGGCTAGGGAATACCTTGATCATGTGCAAAGATCTAAGAAGGAAAGGGAACTATAGATAGACACTCCAGAAGCTAGCTGGAAATTTTCAAATTCTATCACCATGACCTCCAGGTTGGCACCAATTCGATGTGTGGAGGAAGAAGTAGACCTGATGCTAGAAGAGGCGACCTATCCCGCACATGACACAGTCATGACTGAGCTGACACATCCCTCATAAAGCACAAGGGCCGCTGTAGATGCAGATTTGGTCGACCAAATCATCATTGGCGACCTACGCCGCCTCCACGTCAACCAAAAATCGGGGGCCACTAGTGGAGAGGTAGCTGTCAAGCTAGATGATAAGATTGAGGCAGAGGCTCCACACTTGGGTGCAGAGGAAAGAAAAGGGTAAGAGAGACCATTATTGAGACCTTGCAGTTTAGGGATGGCCAGGAGCTAGAGCCAGTGGACAAGCTAGAGGAGATAGAGACAACCCGTCTTACCTCGAATAGAAAATCAAGATTGGTAGATAGTTATCACTTGAAGAAAAGGTTGAGATAACCACCTTAAGTCACCCTCATTCTTAAACAGGTTCGACTGAAGACTTAAGTCAGTCTCGTTCTCAAACAGGCTCGATCAAAGCCTTAAGTCAACCTCGTTCTTAAACAGGGTCGATTGAAGACTTGAGTCAGTCTCGTTCTCAAACAGGCTCGACTAAAGCCTTAAGTCAACCTCATTTTTAAACAGTTTCAACTGAAGACTTGAGTCAGTCTCGTTCTCAAACAGGCTCGACCAAAGCCTTAACTCAACCTCGTTCTTAAGCAGGTTCGACTGAAGACTTTGAGTCAGTCTCGTTCTCAAACAGGCTCGACCAAAGCCTTAAGTCAACCTCGTTCTTAAACAGGTTCGACTGAATACTTGAGTCAATCTCGTTCTTATGAAAGCTCGACTAAAACCTTAGTCAGATTCGTTCTTACTTGTGCTATTTCGACAATAAAAATGAAAGAACATGAATAAAGCAAAAATGATTCAAACTCAACTAGCATTAAGTACTTAGTCCCCCAAAAATGGGCCAGGACTAAACAGAATACGAAATATTAAAAGTTAAAATGCCTCCCAAAATGGGCTAAGGCATACATATAATAAAAGACAATAAACATGAAATTGTTTTATAACTTGTTCGTTACAGAAACTAAAATCAATAGATCAATCTTGACGATCATCATCATGCTGCTCTGGCTGATGCTGTTGCTACTGCTGCTCCTCAACATCTTGGAATACTTGGTCTTGGGTGACCTCATCCTCCTCATCCACCTCTTCAGCCTCCTCAAGCTCCTGGTGTATGGAATTGAAGTTCCTTGGCTCAACTGGTGCGAAAACCCAAGGCTCTAGCCCATCCACTACATTTTGCTTGGCTATAACTGCCAAATCGTTGTCATTATAGGGAACAAGAGGATGGCCGACACGAGCTACCTCATCATATCGATCAGCAAAAGCCCATTGAGCTAACTTCTCAACTGGCAGCTCAACTGTGGGATCTAGCAGGGGTCGATGGGCCATGTGTTGGCGCCCAACATCAAAGAAATCCCTAGCTCGAGAGACAATGATGTTGTAGCAATCATCACTATTACTAAAATGATCAATGACATCCTTCTCCCTAGCTTAGGCCTCTTCCTCCCATTTAACCCGGGCAGCCTGCTGGTCCTCACTCATCTTGATCATTTTGTTGTTGAGATCTTGGACCATCTCAGTCAATTGGCCCAATTGCCCCTCCAGCTTGGACTTTTCTTGCCGTGCTAGAGCCGCCTCCTCCTCCAGTTCCGCCTTGGTTGGAGCTCAAGAATCCACATAGGCTTGAATGGGAGCGAGCTGCTTCTTTGTTGCCTTCAAAGTCATATAGGCTTCATCTCTCTCCTTCTCAGCATTGAAGTGAGCGACCTGGAGAGCCCGACACTGAGAGTTAGCGTCTTTTAGCTTTTGCCTTAGCTCAACAGCCTCCCTAGCTTTGCTGGAGTAATTGGCTGAGGTAATTTGCTCCTTTTCAATAGCAGCCCTCCAGCTTCCCTCAGCTTGCTCCGTCAAAGCATGAGACTGCACAACAAAAAGAAGACAGTCAGGATAATGATGACCAAAGTAATGATGATCAAACAGAATAAAGAAAAAGTATAGAAGTGGTACCTCGGAGGCGAGCAGGCCAGACCTGTCGCTGTACTCCTCAGGGCTAAGCCCCTCCTCAATGTATTGGGCTAGCAGATACCTATCAGCTACCCTCCTCATAATGATTTTTCCCAAACCCAGCTCGGGGTATTGAGTATTGACGACTTAAGCTGTTGACGTTTGTGAGATGAGGGACATCACTTAGATTTTCCACTAAAGCTTGCACATCTTCAGTGCTTCTAGTGGAGGGAACTTGAGGCGGAGGATTGCTGGAAGTCGAGTCTGCAGCCCTATAAGTCCCAGCATGATCATGTCCTAGCTCGGCACGGGACCTCTTCCTAAGCCGAGTAAGGGGAAGGTTGACCTCAATCTCTTCTAGCTCCTCTACGTCGATCTCTAAATCAACAATATTTTGGAGATTAAACCCCGTTGATCCCTTCCTGGGCTCAAAGCCCGATGCATTATAAGTCGACACGTCGACCTCCCCTTCACCTCCATATACCTCCACCTGAGGTTGAGGCTCAATGGGATCCACTTGCCCAGCTCCATCGATTGGAATCATCCCCACACCTTCCTTGGGGAGCAGCTTGTTTCAATACATAGTCTCTTTCTCTCTGTTGCACGAGCATTGGCCGTCCCATGGGCCTTCTTATTCCTCCTCCTATCACCCATGTCGACTATTCTATTCATTTGAGCCTCATGTTCAGCTGTGAGAACTGCATGATTAAAAAGTCAATAGTTAGCAAAGAAGTATGCGAGCAAAATGACAAGAAGAATAATACAAGTACTTAACCGCCATAATGGAATAGGCCTCTGCAGTGGACTGATTTCTTTTTGCAGAAGTGGCACTGGGATTCAAAACTCTTCCTCTCATGAATTACCCAATCGGTTTACCTGAGGCTTCTAATAATAAGGACCAAAGGAGTTACCTCTCCATCTCCTCCTAGCATTATCCCTGCCTGGATAAAGAAGTCCTTGTCCGACCCAAGGGTAGCCCAACTTATGGTGCTCCTCCGAGCCACCAACGTCAACCTACTAGTAAGCTCATCGCTCCACACTGGGACCAATTAATCCTCATCCTTCATTGGCTTAGAATCAACCTCGAGCAAAGTAAATTCCCATCCCTTCTTGCTCTCAGCAAAAATCATGTGGCTGTTCCACCCTGAAACTTTGTCAGACAAGTTTATAAATAATTTGGGGGCCTTAGATTTGGCCGGTGTACTTATCCCGAAGGTCTTCTCATTCATCACAATCTTGATGAACCTCCTGAAAACGTGGATACAAAATTCGTACCCAACAAACCTACTCACCATGGCAAAGCACAGCAACACCCTCATTCTGTTGGCACCAAACTGCATGGGAACAGCAGCCAAACACTCAAGAAATTTGCATATGAAGGGATCGAGGGGAAGACGTAGGCCGGCCTCAAATTGACCATAATAGAAGGCCACCCTAGTTGTGCTCAAGCCCCAATGGATCCACGACTGGGCTTTTCTCTACCTCCAGTGAAAAGGGACAGTTGGAAATCAACTCGAGGTACCTCGAAGAAGTCATGGAGGATTTTGATGCGGGAGTAGGCATTCTTCCTCCCTATTGCCGGCTTGAGGGCCACATACCCCCTTTCGTTGCGGCCTGACACCAAAGTCGAGCAAAATTTATCTACGATAATCCCGGAGGAGCTCGACGCTGTAGAGTTTGAAGGTTGTTGACCCGCTATATCTACAGAAGACACAGAAACATGGGAATCAGACCTAGTTGAAGTATGTTCCGAGCTATCTAAGGGTGACCTAGATTCCCCTAGGAATGCTAACCTCTCACGAGGGAAGGGTAGTTTATTGGACTTAATGTAAAAGATAATAAGGTGATCTATTAACTTATTGACGAGACGGAAGTGAATAATTCCTGGATCATCCGCCTCCAAGTCCCCCATACTTTCACCTGCGGGAAAACCTATATCACCATAAAACAAGCTCTACCCATATAAAATGGTGATACACTTCTCTCTGGTCAGTTCTCTCCATGTGCTGTCTAATCGTTTGTAAATCCTAAGGTTAACACAATTATACCCATACCTAGCCCCTAGCTCGGAGCCGAAGGTACTAGCCATGGCAGAATAAAAATGGGAAGTTTGAAATTAAACCTAGAACAAAGAAATTGAAGGGTACCTTGTTGATTTTGAGAAGGGTAGAGCTCAACGGTGAAACAGGAAAGCTAGTCGGCGCCGGAAAATCTATTCTAGCTGTTTGCTCTTGCTGGGTTTATGAATGCTTGGAGTTTGTAAAGTTTGAAAGGGTTTGGAATCCTTCCTTATATACCACTCCTTTTCCTTGCCTGAATTGGAAGGGTTGGAGAAACAACCGTTCGAATGTCATAGTAAAATCTTAACGTCAGTTCCCAATGCAGTTGTCCAATCGCCAGAACTGTCCCATTAAGGCGAAATTTACGGCACATTAAACAGCGTATCCAACCGCCAAAAGTCAATCGTCGAGAGCGACCTACATCTATTAAGTCGACCCTCCACCGGCGCACTACGTAAGTCATCACAAATTTTTCCATTAACTTTCTGGTCGACAAAGTCAACTCAGAATGTTGGGGGCCACTGAATGAAATTAAAGTGATGGGCTAGGCCCAATGTATAAAGCCCAACATCTTGATCATAACAAATATACAACAAATGAATGGGCCTACCCAACTGCCATAATCATATCGGCCCACCTACATAGATCAGTCGACCAAGCTCATTGTCCGACCTTCCTTGATCCCGACCTAGCTTCGTCTGAAATACGATCTCCTACTTGTACAATACCTGCCTAGCCACGGCACGAAGTCGGGTCGATCTCGAATACTTATGCGACCTCGACCAAATAAACACGTGCGCTTACCCACGTCGTATTCGTAACCGTGTTCTACAATCTCGGAGACCGTTGCGCCAACTTTATCTCCGTGATCTAATGGATTCATAAACATCACATATCACCACTATATATATCACACAACATCTAACGTAAAAAAGGTAATGTCATCTTTACTATTTGAAATTTAAGTCGTTGAATACAATTTCATACAAAATTAACACTATATCTAATAATCAAGTCAGATGGCATTAGCCGTATACAATTACGGCTAGTCGTTTGCTCGTTATTTCAGGTTATAGTTGATGGATTACAAACTATTTCTTTACTAAGGCTGATACGGATCGTTTACTGTATAATTATGCATTAAAGGTTTTTAGATACTTAGGCCGCTAAAAATGCTTAAATTTCATCAATATTCAAATATCTCTCAAAATAGAATTTGGATTTATTTTGGTATGGAGGAAGTAAAATTTAATTATTCTCATGAAATATAAAAAAAATTGTTATTGTTCTCTATTTAAAATTTATCATTAATAATTTTGATTTTCATAAGAATTATTATATTTTGGTTACTTACCCTTTTACTAAAATCTAATAAATTCGATAAAAAAAATGCGACATTAATATATTACATAATGATTAGTATTTTACAACTGTGTTATTTAAATATAGTGTGGAGGTCATAAATTTTACCGTAAGGTCAAGATAAATGTATTAATTAGAAGAGAAACATTTGACAATAGATGAAACAGCTAAAAATGTGGGTTATGAGTATAATATGGTTCCCTTTTTTTTTTTTTAATTAACCTTGTAAGAATGTACAATTGCTAATTTTAAAATGGAGGGACACTAATCTGCACCAGATAATTAGAAAGTCTTCTTCATACTTCAAAAAAAAAAAAAAAAGTTGAGTAGAGAAATAAAAAACAAAAGAAGGTTTGAAAACAAAAAGGGAAGGCGCTAATTGGGATGAACCAGCACAAATTCCACTCGTAATTTTAATTATAGAATGGGGCCTTTACTTTTCTAGTACCCAAGTGATTGATTGTTCCCTTAAAGGTGTTTAATATTATTATATACCCAAAGCATGTTGTACTCTAGATGAATTAAGCCACGACCTCCGTACATATAAATAACACTTGTTCTTGAGCAATATTAGTCAATGTATAAAACTCAAAGAAATAATTTCTCCGTCCCAAAATGATTTTTTCTATTTTTTTGTCGTTAATACGAATGAAATTTGAGCAATAATTTTAGGTTAATTAGATTATTTTAATGAAAAATCTAAATTATGCTACTGATAATATTGTTGATGATGTTTCAATAGTATTTTAGATTTTTATTAAAATAATCAAATCAATTTAAAATTAGTGCTTAAAGTTTATTTGTAATATCATCAAAAAAAAAAATTAAAAAATTGATAAGATCATTTTGTGACGGAGATAATAATAGTCCATGTACAATTATAATTAATTGCAATTGGTCCCTTTTACAGTTTCGTTCGATTTTAGAATGTCACATGAACTAAGATGATATATAACAAGAGTAAAATGGTTATCATAATAAAAATAGTAGATGAATTGATTAAGGAAAACAAATATTTTATCAGGAAATGGGCACTAATTGTCGTGTTTATATTTTTCTCATCACAATATTAAACATGATACTATCTATTCTATAAACTCGAGATCAATTTAAGAATGTTTGTTGCCATTGTGGTGGAGTTAGCGAAAACGTGAGTTTTATGGGAACATAATTATGTTTTCTTATTTCAAAAGACTTCTATATGGTAAGAAGATTTTGGGACTTTCATGGAGATTTATAAGTATCTTACTTTTATTAAGAGATTGTAATTATGTAAATATCTTTTATTTATGTACATAGTTTTATATTAGGACTAACCTACTAATATTTGATTTCCTTGTGAGTGTGTTATATGTTTTCATATAGAAAAAGGAATCTCACAAAGGAAGAGGTCGATTGCATGAAGATCTTCTCAATGGTGCATTATAAATACAAGGCATTCAGCACAAAGAGAAGCTACGGTTTTAGAGAGAAAAACATACTTACTTCATAGCATTCGATTGAGTTATGTTTAGGTTGTGAGCTTACATCCGTAACTCACATCTAGGTTTTCATAAAGTTCTCTTGTTTTACTTCTGATTGAATAAGTCCTACTTGGGAAAGGGGAGTTGTTCATATCATAGAAGGTGATTAGAACTTGTTTAGTATTTTCATATTTTAGTTTTTCACTTATTTGTTTTTGTAAGAAACAAAAGTTTTTATAGTGAAAAGTTTTTTGGGCGTAAGCCTAGTTTGCTGATCACACAGATCAGTAAGCGTAAATAACTCTTGAGTTATTGCCTTTTATTTACATTTAATTGTTTTATTCCGCTGCATTATCTGTGGATGTGTGGACAGTTGTGAGACACATCTGTACTCACATCCTTTGCCTATTGCGTGATCCAAGTTTCCTAGCTACACGAAACTTTCAGTTAGGGTATGAATAGTGACCTCACACTAAAAGAAAATTGCTTATTCACAATGTTTTAATCACAACATTTTTGAAAAATGTTGTTGTTGAAATGCCTAATACAACGTTTAAATAGAAAACGTTGTAGTTATTGGTGTATGACAACGTTTCTAAAATAAGCGTTGTTAAATGGCTTGACTACAACGTTTTGAACGCAAACGTTGTACCTATTAACCACCTTTGAAGTTGAAACGTTGTGATTGTCAACAGCGTTTTGGAAAGAAACATTGTAATAGGGTTTGTTATACACTAAATATATTTGAAAAAAATATTAAAAAATTAAAAGGTGTCTGAGCCCATCTCTTTCCCCTTTCTCTGCGAAAACGACATTTATCCACTCTCTCTCTCTAACAACTCGACTCCATCGCAACCTCCATCATCAAGGTCGCGAGAGGCGCAGCCGTACTAACCATCACTCTTTTGCCTTCATCACTCGTCGATTTAATGGGGTCAATGGTTTGAGCGAGTACAGACTACCCATTGCTCTTTTGCCTTCATCGTTCTTACTGTGTCCAGTGGTGCAACAACAATCATTAGTTTAACACTGGACTAGAAGTCGATTAATTTTCTTTCTACCATTAACGAGTTTAGTAATCCCATCTACCCATCCCTAATTTTAGAGTTTAGTTTCAATTTCAAATTTAGGATTTTAATTTTAAATGTTGATTTTTTCTAGTGTTCACAAGTTGACTAATGGCAATCACATCTACCACAAAACTGTCTTTCGCTGCCACCACTGCGAAGGCACCTTGATGTAGCACTGTGTCATCTCTCTATTCATCATTTCCTTTTTTGTTCTCAACTATTGGTTCCTCTCCTCTACTATGTTAAGAATGAATGAATATTCATTTTATTTTTTACCGATTACATCGTCGACATAAGTGATTACTCAATTCATTTATTAACTCTTGTAGTGTTCTTGGTGAACTTATAATTCGTATTGGATGGATAAAGCATGGGTGAATCTGACGAGGTTTTCACTCTAAGCTCAAATAGTAGTTTGGTAATTGCATGTTGTTTTGTGCTAGCTATGTAATATATTTTATTTTGTTTGTAGGCCAACTACGGATTATAGGGGAAGAGTAAGAAATTTTGTAGCCGTAAGTTTGGAAGGCTAGGAAATCCCTCTAAAATTTGATATCCTTATACTATGGATTACCAGACTAGTGATAATGTAGTCTCACACTTGGCTATGTTTGGGATGAATAAGACATATAATATTTGGATTTTTCACGGGAAAGAACTGTTAATGTTAGATCATGTGTTGTCATGAATGTCATCCCAAGTGTTGCAAACCAGTGTTGCCACTGGTGTTGCCAAAAGTGTTGCCATTTGGAATTGGCGACACTGAGTTAGTTACTGTATTTTTCACAAATATTAATGGGTAAATTAATGTTTATATAACAGTAGTTAGTCACCTTAAAATGAGCTTAAAATCAGCAACAGAAACAGCCCAGGCGTTAATCACGAAGAGGAGAAGAAATTAACAAATAAACATGTGTTTATTTGTTTAATTGATGACCAAGCCAGGAGATATTTTATTCAGCTATTACGGGGAGAACAAGTCGAGTACAAGGCAACCAAAGCTAAGAGGTACAAGCAAGAGAAGCAAGAGAAGACTAGGTCTCCTACAAAAGAGGCGAGTGGCATAAATGGAGGAAACAAACTCCAAAGCGTTAGGCGATCATTTGAGTAGGCTCCAAGACTTTGTGGCCTATAAATAGTGCGGTGGATCTTCATTGAAGATCATCCAATTCCCGTAAAACGCAAATCCGCACAAGAAAAGTAGAATTACGCTCTCAAGTGTTGCCATTCGGTGTCGGCAACACTTTGTCCAACACTCGAATATTTCATATAGATTTTTATATTTTTGTGAGGTTTTTGAGTGTTTATTTCTTGAGAGAATTCGTGTATGTTGTTCCTTATATCGGGGTTCGTTTATCATTAAGGAACAACCTCGACCTTGTATTGAATTCATATTATTAATAGAAAGGTCTTGCCTTTTAGGCACCCATCAAGTTATATATTTATATAACTTGATAAAAATTATATTCTTGTGTATTGCTTTAATATTTCCGCTGCAAATTATATTTATTTCTATTGATTTGTGCTTTTCTAGAATTGGTGAAAGTGTCGTCGTTAGTGTCATTAACACTAAGGACAACACCCGTGAGTTTCATCTCACCTTGTGAGTTTCGTCTCATAAGTTTTTAGCCATAGACAATTTCAATTGGTATCAGAGCCTAGCACTTGATATACTAAGTGTTTAGATCCTTTTGTCATGGCTTATGATCCTGCAAACCCTAATCAAAAGAGATTACCGGTTTTAGACGGATCTAATTATGCTTATTGGAAGATTCGCCTACGCTCGCATATCAAATCAATTGATCTTCGGGCTTGGCGATCTATTTTAAATGGTTATTCTGTTCCAATGCTTCCTCCGGATGACGATGGTGACGTTCAAGTCAAACCTGAATTCGAGTGGACAATTGAAGAGAATAATCTTGCTAGTTTCAATGAAAAGGCACTGAATGCCATCTACGAATGGGTTGACATGCATATGTTCAAGCTCATTCAAAATAGTCCCTCTGTAAAAGATACTTGGGATACTTTACAAAGATTTTGTGAAGGAGATGGCAGTATCCAAGAAACAAAGCTTAGAGGTCTCACTAGTAGATTTGAAAGATTAAGAATGGGTGAAAACGAAGACATCTCGTCTTATTTTGAAAAGTTGATTGATATTTCAAATGCTTGTCAAGTATTAGGGGAGCCTTTTACAAATAAACAACTTGTTTCAAAAGCTATTCGTACTCTTCCCGAACGTTTTAATATTAAAGTTTCAGCTATTGAAGAGGCCCATAATCTTTCAACAATGGACATCAACTCCTTAATGAGTATTTTGAAAAACTTTGAGTTGAATCTCAATGAACAAACGGAGGCTTCTAAAGGCAAGAATATTGCCTTAAAAGTCGAATCTTCGGACACATGTGTGGACGATGAAGATGAAGTCTTCGAGGAGTTAGATGAAAATACTAGTGTAGCTTTACTTGCAAAGAGATATAATTCTATGGTTAGAAAATTTAACAAAGTGCGAGGTAAAGGCTAAGGATCAAACGGCCAAAACCTTTAGTTTTGTGCCAAGGAGAAGTCCTCCTCCAAATCAAAAGGATATCCCACCAAGGCGTGCATCCTCGGAAAAGATCCGGTCCGATCCTAAGTACATTGAATCTATTCAATGTCATGCTTGTTCCGGTTGGGGTCACTATGCCAATGAATGTGCTAACACCTTGAGAAAGGCGGGCAAAAACTTGTGGGTATCTCTTAGTGATGGAGAGGAGGAAGGAACGGAGAAAGAAGAAACAGACGGAGCAAGTAGTCATGATGGCCACGGTAGAGGAGCTACCTTCGGCGAGAGTGTTACTTCAAGTGTCGTTACGATTTGACAACACTTGACACAACATTGGTGACTTCTTGAGAAAGTGTTGCCCCAAGTGTCGTCCGGGAATTGGCAACACTTGGCACAACACTCGGCGGGTATGATTCTTTAAATGATCTTAATTTGCATGGTTCAACCGATTTAAATTCGAGAAGAGATTATAAAGGATGATCTTGATAAAGATGAACTTATTTGTGAATTAAAAAACCTCTATAAATCTCTCCTCGTGGAATGGAAAAAGGAGAATAAGATGGTGGTTTTCTTGAAAAAGGAAAATCGGGATCTTAAGAACTCCTTGACTCGGCTAGAAGCTCAACTCGGTAGGAGAGACTTGGATCTTGATAAAATCAAGGCCAAACTCAACCTAGCCGAATCCACCTTCAAAAACTCAACACGAGTTCATCCAAATTGGATGAAATACTCAAATTGAGTAAGCCTCTGAAAGTGGTCTTAGGTTCCAAGAATCACTTGAAAGTATTACCTCTTCCTTGTTTGATGTTGAAACTAAAAATTGTTTTGTAAAAGAGCGTGTCAAGGAAAAGGGTAGCACTCCTAGTGATTCCTACGATCAATCCAATGAGTGTGGAATCTTGTCACAAATTTGGACATTTAAAACCGGTGCATTTTCCTACAAAAGAAAATGTCCGGTCTTCAAGTGTCGCCTCAAGTGTCGCCGGTTTCTCGGGGCAACACTTATGGCAACACTAGGTGAAACAGAAATCCAGATTTTCAAAAAGGGTTGGTTACCCAAGGAAAAGCGAAATGCTATGTTGTTTATACGGCCTTAAGGACTAACATTGCGGGAACTTGGTACTTTGATAATGGTTGTTCACGTCATATGGTAGTACAAAATCATTCCTAGCAGTACCAACCTATTCAAGGAGGCTCGAGTGACTTATGGTGGTGGAGGCAAGAGTGAAATAGTTGGTAAAGGAACACTTGGATATTGTTGGTTTTCCTCCTTTGAAAAATGTCTTGCACGTAGATGGTTTACTTGCTAATTTAATTAGCATTAGCCAACTATGTGATGACAATTTGGAGGTAAAATTCAATAAAAATACTGTGAAGTGTTTGATAACACTAACTTTTGTGTCATAGTTGGAATAAGATCAAGTGATAATTGCTATCACGGTTGATAATAAATCGGTGTGCAATTTGACAAAACTTGATGATATTAGGTTATGGCATCAAAAGTTAGGTCATTCTCATTATAGGAATCTTGAGAAGATTATCAAACATAATGCCGTCAAAGGTGTTCCTAAACTAGACCTCAAAAACACCGTGATGTGTGGTATTTGTCAAAAGGGTAAGCAAACTCGTGTTGCTCGCGGTGTTGAACAACACAATGAGCAACACTCGGGAACAACACATTGTTTTTGAAACTTCCTACATACGGACTTGATGGGTCCTATTGAGGTAGAAAGCTTGGGAGGTAAGAAGTATGTTTATGTGATAGTTGATGATTTTTCTAGGTTTACATGGGTGTATTTCTTAAGAGAAAAATCTGAAACTTTTGATAAATTTACTCACTTAGTCTCTAAAATCAAAAACATGTTTTGTTCTCCTATTTTCGAATAAGATCGGATCATGGTAGAGAATTTGAAAACATCTCCTTTTCTACTTTTTGTAGTAAAAGGGGATACACCATGAGTTTTCGGCACCCAAAACACCACAACAAAATGGTGTTCTTTGAAAGGAAAAATAGGACTTTAATGGAAATGGCTCGTGTTATGCTAATTGCTAGAAATATTTCTAAAGGTTTTTGGGCCGAAGCATTAAACACAGCTTGTCACACTACAAATAGAGTTTTCTTAAGACCCGGTACAACTATGACACCCTATGAGATTTTAAATGGAAAGAAACCTACGGTTCACTATTTTCATGTGTTTGGGTGTTTGTGCTACATTTTAAATGACCAGGAATACTTAGGAAAACTTAATTCTAAGAGTGACAAAGCCATCTTTCTTGGCTACTCTCAAAACTTGATCATGCTTATCGTGTCTATAATTTGAGGTTAAAAGTGATTCAAGAATCGGTAAATATTGAATTTAACGATTACTTGAGTGCCACAGAGAACCGGTGATGATATACCTCGACTCTACTAGAAGAAGTCGAACAAAGAGTGGAACAGAATCGATTCGGCCATTGCGGCCACGATGATTCAAGTGTTGCTCCAAGTGTCGCCCACTGAAACGGCAGCTTTTTGAGGCAGCACGGGGAGAACGAACAGTGTGGCTGGAAATTACGAGAGTGATGACTCGGAAGGAGAAGATGGATTGGTGTACCATCAAGGCGGGAGAGATCCCCGGCTCGAATTAGAAATTATCATCCCATTACTCAAGTAATTGGTGATGTTAATGAAGGGGTTAGAACAAGGAACAAGGAGCCGGTTGATTACAGGAGATATGGTTAGGTATGTGTGTATGTCCTTCACATACTCTCGAGGTAAAACACTCTGTTTCGTTTCCTCTGTTGAACCAAAAAATGTGATTGAGGCCTTAAATGATAAAATTACGGATTCAAGCTATGCAAGAAGAGCTTGAACAATTTACAGTAACGAGGTTTGGTGTTTAGTTCCACGTCCTTTAAATACTAACATTATTGGAACTAAATGGATTTACAAAAATAAATCTGATGAATTGGGTAATATTGTTCGTAATAAAGCTCGTCTTGTGGCTCAAGGCTATACACAAGTGGAAGGAATCGACTTTGTGAGACCTTTGCACTGTGGCTAGAATTGAGTCAATAAGACTTCTTCTTGCTATAGCTTGTTATCTCAAAATCACATTGCACCAAATGGATGTCAAAGCGGCTTTCTTGAATGGGTACTTAGATAAAGAGATCTATGTTGAGCAACCCAAAGGGTTTGAAGACCCATTCCACCCGAGACCATGTATACGAGACTTGATAAGGCCTTATATGGCTTAAAACAAGCTCCTCGTGCATGGTATGGGCGTCTAACAAGCTTTCTTCTTGAATATGGATTTGTTAGAGGAGAAGCCGATAGGACATTATTTATTCTTAGGGAAAATAAAGAGCTTGTCATTGCTCAAATCTATGTTGATGACATAGTTTATGGTTCCACATCTAAAACATGTTTACAAAATTTTGTGGAAGCTATGACATCTACATTTGAGATGAGCATGATAGGAAGAACTTAATTATTTCCTAGGATTGCGAGGTGAAACAATCGAATGATGGAATCTTCATCACTCGAGCAAGTATGCTAAGAGTACGGTGAAAAGATTTGGATTGGAGAGTGCCAAGAGCTCTAAAATACCTATGGGATCATCTCTTAAGGTAACGAAGATCGGGCGGGGAGGATGTTGACCCAACTCTGTATAGATCCATGATAGGTAGTCTTCTTTATCTTGCGCCGGTCGTCCCGATATAATGTTCGGCATAGGTGTTTGTGCTAGATATCAATCTGCTCCTAAAATTTCTCACCTAAATCTTTGTCAAGAAAATCATCAAGTATGTATGCGGGACAAGTGAATTGGGAATCTGGTTCACCAAAGACAATAATACCAACTTAGTTGGTTTTAGTGACTACGATTGGGCGGGGGATATAGATGACGCAAGAGTACTAGTGGGGGTTGTTTTCTTGGGTAATAATCTAGTGTCATGTAGTACGATCGCAAGCAAAGCTGTGTTTCTCTCTCATTGCTGAATGCGAATATGTGGCGGCAGGAGTTGTTGTTCACAACTAATATGGTTAAAACACATGCTTGATGACTATGGTCTTGATAGTAATATCTTGACCATGTATTGTGACAATTTGAGTGCTATAAATATTTCCAAAAACCCTGTACAACACTCACGCACTAAGCACATTGATATCCGCCATCATTTTTTAAGAAATTTAGTAGAAAGGGAATTGATCCAAATAGAGCATATTGATACAAAACATCAACTTGCTGATATTTTGACCAAAGCCTTGGACCATGAGAGATTTTCAAGTTTGAAAAAATCTCTTGGTCTATGTTTTCTATAAATCTGTTAGTGTTGCCATCAGTGTTACCAACACTGTCAGCAACACTTTGTATGAGTTGTACATTATCTTTAAAATTAAAAAAAAAAATATATATATAGTTGTTTAATCCCAAATGGGGGGCATTTACTGACCTTTCTGTTCTAGTATGTGTACATTCTTAAGGTTAACATTTTTTATAAAATATCCCTTTGTGCTAAAAAGTGACAAAGTCACTCATATTGTTGTTGATATTGAAAAAGGCAAAGCTTGTGGAAATTCCCAAAGGGAATATAATGTAGTGTTTTATACTAAGTATTAGGGGCATGGAGCTCGCTACTACAGTGTACCCTACTTGAAAGGTATAAAACTTACTAATTGTAGCTTTACACTTTAATAAAAAACTCGGGACACGGAGCTCGCTACTATGATGCTTCCTTGTAAATAAAGAAAGTGTAAAGTGTGCTTATAAATTGCCTAAGAAAGTATAGATATGTATGTTGAAAAATTATCAAGGGGATTTTATTTAAAAATGTTGCCTTGAGTGTCACGCAACATTGCTAGTAACACATTAGTAGATGCTACACTAATTTTTTATTTTCTTGTTTTTGTTTTTGTTAATTAAATTTTAAATTTCCAAAAGTCTATTTGCTTATATTTAGAGTTTGTGAAATTTAAAAGGTTTTTAGCAAAAATTTTTATTTTTGTCAATCTAAGTGTAATTTTGTAATATCTATTTTTTAAAATTCATCTCGTTGAATTTTGAAAAACACAATTTTATGGATATTACTAAAATTATGTTTAGTTATTATTAAAAAATTAAAAATTAAAAAAAAAAATTAAAAAAAAAAAAAAAAAAGGATTTTTTTAAAAATGGCGGATAACACTTGAGTATTGTTGGGATTTTTAGAGATAAGTGGAGGTTTAATTAATTTGACCTTGTCAAATCAATTAAATCCCTCCACTATTCACTCTTAAAACCCCCTCCTAAACCCTCTCTCTCTCACCGTATTCTCTCTCTCTCTAGGCGGAATCCCAAACCCTTGCCCCAGTTCTTCGTCTTCCTCATTCTTCTTCAATCTTCCATGGCTAGCCCCAAAAATTCACCCCAAATTTCATCACCCATGGAAATTTCGCCTCTAGCTCACTCTAGTGTTGCCTCAAATGTCGCCGTTCCAATGGAGATATCTCACTGCGACTTTTCGGCCACACCCTCAACCTCGCCTCATTAGACATTGTTGTACATGATCCTTCCAAAATTCCCATTCCTATTAATCTTCCAGAAGCTACCTCCATAGAGCTCGCCTTCGCCCCTCAAAAGAAGACCAAGAAGAGAAAGGCAGTTGATGCCTCTTCGTCTTTTAGGGAGTGGAGTGCGTAGACAATCTGAGAGGATCAAAACCTTGTTCGGGTCGAAGATTCCTTCCAACACGTTGATGATCCAGTAAATGTGGAGGATAGCTCGAGTTCTTCTCTCTCAACATTTCGTCAGGAAGGTTCGGACCCGGCTTTTAAAGAGACAAAGGAGGCCCTCGTCATCTTCGATGAGGATGAAGAAAGCTTGGTTGGAAGATGAGGGAAACTCTTCTTTGAAGCCCGGTCAAAATGAAGAAGAAACAGAAGAATTTCATCAAGTGTCGCCCCAAGTGTTGCCGATGAAATGGCAACACACTGAAGCAACACCTTTGCCAAGACCAAAGCACGGTCGAGTTCTCCTTCCTATTCTCCTATTTCATGGCTGAGGTACACTCTCCTAATCCCTCTCAAGATGAAAAATCGGATTATGAGTCTTTTGGATTTTATGAACGTCCATTTCTTTCGGAAGAATTTTATAGTGATGCGAGTCTTCATAATTTTGTTGAAAATTACGAGAAGAAAATTACGAATGAAAAGAATATATATGTGACTCAATTGAGGAGTTAGGTGTGTATCGGTTTTGGAGGATAGGATGTTTTTACCTACGGTGACTAGAGTGTCATCGTATATTGAAAGTGTGGTTAGGAATTTCTATGCTCATCTTAGGGATAATATTGATGATAGGAATACCCCTCATTATGGAAAGATCTTTGTTAGGGGCATTATCTTTGATTTTAATCCTTTGATTATCAATAGAGCCTTCGGCCTCCCTAATGTCGAAGATGAGAGCTTGGAATATGATCCTAATGCCTTAGCCACCTTTTAGCGAAGGGAGAATTACCATTTAGTGCGATCATTTTAAGTCTACCTATCTCACTTCTTTGTTTAGCGTGCTACACAAGTTATGTATAACAAATTGGCTTCCACGGCAAATGAAAACACATAGTAACCTTTGAAAGCAAGCTAATTTGTTGTATAAATTAGGAAAGAAACAAAGAGTAATTTTTGGGAGACTTGTATTCGGCTCACCTTCTTTGCATGGGCCAAAAGAAAAAGACCTCCTCTTTCATTTTTCCTTCCCTTATTTTCCAAGTCCTAATGTACCAAAACCTTAAGCCTTGGAATGGTGATAATCTTTCTGAAAGACACATGTGTATTATCGAATTACCAAGCACTTTCTTGAAGGTGATAGGCACGGGGGGGAATTTACCTTGGGTTTTGGTTACAAATGCTCCTCTTTATTCTTGCCCCTGCACGAGTGTCGCCCAAGTGTCGCTCACCGGCGGCAGCAGCAGCGCCTTGCTCTGTTATGGTTGATCTTTGCGATGATTCTTAATTTTTCAATGGTCAAGTGAAGCACATTATTTCGATAATTCGAGGGTGGTTGGACATGCGCAGACCGACATGATGAAAATGGTGGATTTAATTTCTTCGAAAATAGGGGAGATAAGCCGCCAAGGCGTGATGATGATGATGGAGTTGGAAATGGTGCTGGGCCAAGTGGGACAGCGAGGGAGGTGAAGGAGCTGGAAATGCGGTTTAAAGATGGTTGGTTTGAATGGTGGTTGATTTTGGTGGTTTGGAACAAAAACAATTTTATTTGTTTTATTTTTGGTTTGTAATGCTTAAACAAATTTTATTTACATTTTATTTTTTTCTTTGTTTAAATTTGGAATTTTCTTCAAACTTGGGATGGATGTTTTTGTTGAATGATGGAATGGTTGGTTTAAGATTTTAATAATTATTTTGGTTAGTTATTAATTTCGTATTAAGGGGGAGATTTTGTAAAGATTTTGATACTTCATTTGCTTAATGGTTGATGTTTTGGATTGAAAAATATTTCAAAACATTGCGAAGCTGAAGGTTTATGTTGCCTCTATCAAAATCTCGTGGCATTTTTTTGTGGTTTTAGTTAAGTTTGACTAAGCTGTTTTTGAAAAGATCATCACATTGGTATTTTGTGAAGAAATCGGTAACTATGGGGGAGATTGTTAATGTTAGATCATGTGTTGTCATGAATGTCATCCCGAAGTGTTGCAAACCGGTGTTGCATTTAGTGTTGCCAAAAGTGTTGCCATTTGGAATTGGCGACACTTTGAGTTAGTTCTTGTATTTTTCACAAATATTAATGGGTAAATTAATGTTTATATAACGATAGTTAGTCACCTTAAAATGAGCTTAAAATCGGCAACGAAGCTTGACCCGGGCGTTAATCCACGAAGCAGGAGAAGAAATTAACAAATAAACATGTGTTTATTTGTTTAATTGACATTAAGCCAGAGATATTTTATTCGGCTATTCGGGAGAACAAGTCGAGTACAAGGCAACTAAAGCTAAGAGGTACAAGCATAAGAGAAGCAAGAAGACTAGGTCTCCTACAAAAAGAGGCGAGTGGCATAAATGGAGTGAAACAAACTCCAAAGCATTGGTGATCATTTGAGTAGGCTCCAAGGACTTTGTGGCCTATAAATAGTGCGATGGATCTTCATTGAAAGATCATCCAATTCGAAACGCATAAATCCGCTGACAAGAAAAGTAGAATTCATGCTCTCAAGTGTTGCCCCATTCGATTAGCCGTGACACTTTTGTCCACACCTCTCGAATATTTCATATAGATTTTATATTTTTGTGAGGTTTTGAGTGTTTATTTATCGAAGAGGAATTCGTGTATGTTGTTCCTTATATCGGGGTTCGTTTATCATTAAGGAACAACCTCGACCTTGTATTGAATTCATATTATTAATAGAAAGGTCTTGCCTTTTAGGCACCCATCAAGTTATATATTTATATAACTTGATAAAAATTATATTCTTGTGTCTTGCTTTAATATTTCATTGCCAAATTATATTTATTTCTATTGATTTGTGCTTTTCTAGAATTGGTGAAAGTGTCGTCGTTAGTGTCATTAACACTAAGGACAACACCCGTGAGTTTCATCTCACCTTGTGAGTTTCGTCTCATAAGTTTTTAGCCATAGACAATTTCAAGAACGTCCCAGTACTTCCTCAAAAATGACATGTGTCAGATACATACAGTGGGATATAAGATTGTGGAACTTGCATAGCGCACCGAGTATTCGGGCTCAAGTCGTTATATATAATTCATCCCATAAAGAGTCTCCCACTTTAGCTGTAGTTTGCTACATCTTTACATTAAAATCTTACAACATTGGGTTCATGCATGGTCCATGCTACTGATTGTACATTCATCCCAAACCAAAAATGCACGTGCAATGGTGAGAGCCTTAATCATCTTATGGCTTGTACTGCCTATAAGATAAATAGGCTGTGATTTTCTTCTTTTTTGAAGTTTGAATTTGTTAAGTTAGTTAGTATTAATTACAATCCATTGAAATGAAAGTTAGCCTATCGATTTTAAAATTAAGCCATAAATGGGAAATGGAGGTGAAGGGCTGACTTTGGTCCTTTGAATTTATGGTAGTTTGTAGTTTGACATTCATCTTCAGAAGAGTTAGTACTTAGGAGGAATTCTGTTTGCTTGTATTTATTGCATTTCTTAATTTCGGTTAGTTTTGTTCTTCATTTCTTTCCCATGTTCTATTTTTTTAACATGCGTGATGCAGTCATAACCTATATGTTCAGTTTATACGCATATATCGGTGTAACTTGTAAGTTGTCTTCTGTTTGGCTTAAAGCTTATAGCTTAATGAAATGGCTAATAGATGGCATAAGTGTCTAATGGTCTACAGGAGTTAGAGAAGAAAAACGAAACCCCGTCATCCTCCATAAATAAATAATAACTGTAAACTTTGAAACTTGATCAAAAATGGTAATTCCTTATGCTAAATGATGTACATATTTCAAAAGGATTCTATTCACGAAAAATCGTGGATCTACCATCAGTTAATCTTTCAGTTGGATGATGTTATTTATTGGATTACAAGGCAAATGACAGATGAATTGAGAAACTTTTAAGAAAATATTGTAAACAATATATGACAACATTTTCTACAACGTTTATAATAAGTTGTCTTATACTGGGCCCTATTACAATGTTGGATATCACAACGTTTCAAAAAACGTTGTAAAATGTCAATAACAAAGTTTAAAGGGTGTTTTTGTTGTAGTGTCATATAATGATCAGAGTCCAAACCATTGGCGGAAGGATTTCAAACCATAACGGCGAGAGTTAGCTTCAACGCTTCAGTGAAATGAAAGTCAAATAACGGCGAGAGTTAGCTTCAACACTTCAGTGAAATGAAAGTCAGATAACGACATGTAAAAAGTGTGCTATACAATGTAAAAAGTGTTTTACATAATGTAAAAAAACAATGTAAAAAAAAACAGATTTTTCACATTCTTGATGTATGTTTTATATGCGATAATAAAGAATATAAATCACATTTTAGTACAATAATGAGTTTTTATATTTGTTCAAAATTTACATTTAGTAGTAGATTTTTCATATCGTGCTGTCTTATGTTAAGCGTTGAAGTTTAAACTCCGTTGTAGCAGACCCACATCTCTAGTGAAGCCACGCACGTGGGAAGGGAGCAATTGCTTCCCTTTGTTTTATGAATCACAAAATCTAGGGAGAGACACGTATTTTTTAGTGATTAGCAAAGACGTGATTTTAAATGTGTGGTAACATTTTTGTAAATATGTGAAAATTCGTGTGCGGTGACATTGTTGTAAATAAGTAAAACTTCGTGCGCACACAAACCTTCTGGACATCAAGCTAAAAGGATTGTGGTTATCAATATTAAAGCTTTCTGGATATCAACATTAAAAATTTCTAAATATCAACATTAAGGTTTTTAGATATCAATATTAAAGTTTTTATGAATATAAATTAAAAAATACATTTAAACAAAATCATGGTCAATAAACCTTCTGGATATCAAACTCAAATGTTTTGGATATTCAGCACTGTTTAACCTTGATATCCAGAAGGTTTGTTGGTTATAGACCCAACGTGTAGCAAACCTTCTTAATATCAATGTTAGAGAATTCTGGATATCTAGAACCTTTGAGGTTGATATCGAAAATCTTTGAAACTGATATCCTGAAGAGTTTTTTATGGAGTGTTAAATGATGGTCATTAGTAGTGTTTGTTGATTTATATACAGAAGTTTTTAATATTGATATTCAGAAATTACCGAGGTTGATACCCATAAAGTAGATTTTTTTTCAAAATATAGATTTTTAAAAATTTATATACCAAAATAACATCCTAAAAATATTATGTACCAAAATAACACTTTTTATGGAATCCAAAATTGATAATTCCGAAATAAGGTAATCCGGTAGTATCAATTCCGGAATACTGAATAAAGGATAAAGGGAATCGCACCTAAAAAAGGGCGACCGCACCCAAATGGAAACAAGGAGCCTGGTTGACTTTTGGTGAATTTTGGTTTAGTTTGACTACATTGCACAACATGGCTGAATGGCCTGAATGGCCTAGGCGTTTCTTTTTGTCTGGCCGGCTGTTTGGTGTCCTCTTTTGGATTCGCTACACATTATAAATACGTTATATTCTCTTTCAATTTATTATTATTATTATTATTATTTTTATTATTAATAATAATAATAATAATATTTAATATTATTATTATTATTATTATTATTATTATTATTATTATTATTATTATTATTATTATTATTATTATTATTATTATTATTATTATTATTATTATTGTTATTATTATTGTTATTATTGTTGTTATTATTATTGTTATTATTATTATTATTATATTATTATTATTATTATATTATTATTATTATTATTATTATTATTATTATTATTATTATTATTATTATTATTATTATTATTATTATTGAACAGACTAAAAGTGACGAGCTAGGTCCAGCGAATAAAGCCCAATCGTTTATTTACTATTGCCACCACATTCTCAGTGGGCTAGGCCCAAGGCCCATCAATAGGATCAGTTGACCTAAGCTCATTGTCCGACCTACAAAGTTCCTAACTACCAGCGCCTGCAAAGTTCTCTTTATTTACATTCGTACATTTAAAATACGTTTTTATGTAGACCGACTCTTTTTGAATTACTAGTAAAAGCTCGTGTTCGAGGACACGTGGTATATATTTTTTTAATTAAAAGTGAGGGCAAAATGGGAAAGAGACAACTTAGTGAGGGTAAAATGGAAAAAAAACTTTTGACACTATTTATACTATAGAATTCAAATTTTAGGAGGAAAAAGTTATTTTGAAAATTAAGGGTAAATTGGAAATAAAGAACCTTGACAGAATTTGAGGGGCAAAATGAGAAAAATAAATTTGATACTTTTCATACATAGTACTGTTCATTCATGATAGTCGCCATTTATACTATAGATATCACATTAGCTCTTTAAAATTTTATAAGTATTGGTCTTCAGCTTTAAGAATTATTATTTTGTCCCTTTTGTATCAAGAAAAATATTATGTTCAAATTTTGTCTCCCTTTTAACCGGATTTAGGTATTAGATTATAATATTTTATACTCCCTCCGTCTCAATAGAAGCTGTCCAAATTTTGCCTTGCACGCAAATTAATAAAATGAGTGGAAAGAAAAAATGTTGTGAGTGTAATTTGAAAATAGGAGAGAGAATGAGTGGAGGGAATAGTAAATTATAATGGTGTTGTGAGTATTAAAATAATGTAGGAGAGAGAATGAGTGGAGGGAATAATAAAAATTCCTTTGTCAAAAAAGGATAGTGAAAGCTATTAACGGAACACCCAAAATGACAAAATGGGAAGCTTCTATTAGGACGGATGAAATATTTAAGTAATTAAATGATATCCACGAGCCTATATAGGTTTTCGACCACTATTTTATAAGATACACATACGTAGAAATTAGGTTGTCTTTTTTATAATATTAATGTGATCATGCACTTTCCTTTCACTCACAGTCACATGTTACTTTCCTAATTAGCTCCCCCCTCACACCATTTATAGTACTCCGTATTTCCTTAACCAACTCCCTCTCCCTCCTTTTTCCCCTTCACATTTATAGAAACTTCTGTTTCTTTGTCTACACAATCCCTCCTCCTCAATGCTACCGCATACTGCTTCCGCCGCCGTATAACCGCCGCCACCACCATCATCCATGGCATCCCATGACTCTCAATCATTCCAGTGGCACTACGAAGATCTCGACGACCGGAACTTCCAAATAAGAGGCCGTACGCTCTTCTTCGTCATCGTTCTCTTCTCCCTAATAATCTTAGTTACTCTGCTTTTTCTCTACACCCGTTGGATCTGTCGCTCCACTGTTCTCCCCGTTTCTAGTGACTCAGCCGCTCACGCGCCGTCGGCTTCCGGAACCCGAGGGTTGGATCCTGCTACAATTGGGAGCTTTCCGATTGTTCTGCACAGGCCGTCGGCGGCGTCGATTATAGAAGTTGAGTGTTGTATTTGCTTAGGGTTATTTTCGGAAGGGGAAAAGGTTAAGGTATTGCCGAATTGTAATCATTATTATCACTCTGAGTGCGTGGATAAGTGGCTTACTTCTCAGTCGAGTTGCCCGCTCTGTAGAGCGACGCTCCGAATAGATTCTCCGGTTTGACTTTTTTAGCTTACTTGGCAGAATTCAGGTTAACAGTTACTGAGAATCATTTTTATTTTTAATATTTTGATTTTCAACACATGTAAGTAAGTTTAACTAGGGGAGAAATTATAATAATTTCACCTAGAAAATCTAAGCATAATGCTAAAAATAGCTATATCTATATAGATTCGCTGCTATAATTAAATGTTATTTTATGTCGAACACACATAAAAAAAATCAATTATTTTAGTGAAGAATATTTTCTATAAATTGTCAATTCATGGAATTCAAGAATGTTTCATAGCGGCCAATCTCAGACAGTAATTATTCTCTCTTTACCGGTATGCAATTTTGGAACTTGACGGATTTAGAGTTGGGGAAAAGTGGAGGTGGTCGTGCTATATTTCTGTCACGCATGTAATATTTTTGGGAAAAATGATTGGTTCATATTAAAACAATTTCAAAAAACATTTGTTTTAATGTCGATTGATTATTTCGGTTGTAATCAGATAAATAATCTTTACAACAGTTCCAAATCTAAAATTTTACGCAATTTAAATTTTCTGAAACTAGTCAATGTAATAAAGTAATGGATGGGATGGGTTTGTCAATTTGATTAAAAGAAAATCCAAGTAAGATTGAGTTGACGTAAAGAAATAAAAATTGATTGAGTTGAGTAAGGTAAGTGAAATCTTAGGCTTTAAGTATGTTGTGTTGAAGGTGTTAGGCAGGTAGACATGAACAAATGAAGTGTTTGCCCACAGCTTTGGAACAGACTCCAGTGTATGGCTACAATGCCGACAACCACATGCATACGCAAAATTCCTTTTAATTTTATTGCCCAATGCCCACCAATTAAAAAACATATAGTTATCGCTTTCTTCGAATTTTTAACAAATATTAAAATGACAATTATTATTATAATTTTATGAAAAACGTACCAAATATGTCCTCCTATGGTATATTTTTAGATCCTACATTAGATTCACTCAAAAAGTATAATTAATGACATATAACAAGTTTTTATTAGTAAAGGGTTTTGCCCGATAACGACATATGTGTTGGATCAAAATTTTAATTCTAAAAGGAAATTAATTTTGAAACGGAGAGTACAAATTCTATGGCCCTCGATCGTTTCATTTCATAAATTTTATCACTACATAGACTATTTAGGCACACTATAAATTGATTAAAAGGAATAGAGACATGAAACTAAACCTCAAATGAATGCTAAAATATACTCCAACCTTAAACAATAAAAAAACAAACCTTAAAGACGACAATGAAATTAATCCCTCAATATGTAATGGTGCAGAAATATAATCCACCCTTTCTTTTTCAATTTTTGGTATTTGTATTTTGACAGTTTAATAGAGTAAATTTTATCAATAAGGAGCCATACTTAAGAGACTATTCCGATAAATATATCGTGAGATCCCGGTCTTTTCGGTCTAGTTGTCAATATAGGTATATTTGGCAAGGTTCTAAGACTACCCACAACGGTAACTTTGGCTGCGGGTCACGATCTAAAAAAAAGAGAAAGTCAGGACATGGACGGCCAGCCAACCCAGGTTGGGGTCACAAAAAATGTTTTGATTTTGTACACATGTCACCCTTTCATTGGGTGGCATGTGTTTATATAAATTAGACTTGGCAATCGGGTCAGATTGAGTTGGGTTGAGCCGGGTTGAAGCGGGTAACGTGTTGAGACGAGTAATACCTGTTACAACCCATTTAAGATACGGATCGAATGAGGCGGGTCGACTCGGATAATCCGATAAGCTCAACTCTTTTTTTTTTCTTTTGAAGTACTCGGCTAGAAAAAATAATTTTCAAAAATAAATTAATTTTTTTGACCCGATGGTGGGGGTGTGGTGGGGGCAGGGGGTGGTAGTAGTGAGTGGGGTGGGGTGGAGGGGGGTTTGTTTTTTTTGAACCGATCGAGGGGGGGGGGTAGGGGTGGGGCTGGGGTGGGGTGGTTAAAAATAAATTCAAAATGTTTAATTTTTTTTGACTCGGGGGAGTGGGGTGGGGGCGGGAGATGGGGTAGGGGTGGGGCGGGGGAGAGTAGGGGTAGGGGTGGGCCGAGGTGGTTAAAAATAAATTTAAAATGTTTAATGTTTTTTTTTAATTGGGGTGGGGGTAAGGGTGGTTAAAAATAAATTTTAAATGTTAATTTTTTTTTTTTACCCTGGGGAGAGGAGTGGGGCGGGGGAGGGGATAGGGTAGGGGTGGGGTGGGATAGTTAAAAATAAATTTAAAATATTTAATTTTTATTGACCGGGGGAGGGTGGGGTGGGGCTGGGGTAGGGGTGGGGCGGGGGCTGGGAGTAGGGGGTGGGGCAGGGGTGGTTAAAAATAAATTTAAAATGTTTAATTTTTTTTTCCCTAAAGTGGGGGTAGGGGTGTGAGGGTGGGGTTGTTAAAGTTTTTTTTTTTAATGATTAATTTTTTTTGACCCAACGGGGGGGGGGGGTGGGTGGCAGGGGGTAAGGGGTTGTTAAAAAAAATATTATAATGGGGGGGGGTGGGGGGAGGGAGATGGGTGGGGTGGGGGCAGGGCGTAGGGGTGGGAGGGCAGGGGGTTGTTAAAAAAAATTAAATGATTAAATTTTTTCTTATCCGATGGGGGGTGGGGGTTGGTGGGGTGGGTGGGACAGGGGGTTAAAACTATGTTTATTTTGGTTCATCTCACTATCAATATATATATAACGGGTTGAGACGGGTTGACGAGTTGACCTGCTAAATTTAACGGGTTAAAACGGGTAACTCGTTTCAACCCGAAATTGTTAATGAGTTTGGTTGGATCGGGTAATTAGCGAGTTGGTTGAGCGGGTTCTTGGGTAATGGATAAAAATTGACAGGCCTAATATAAATATATTTTTAAAACTAGTATATTTTAAAGAATAAAATGATACGTATTTTAGGTAAGTTGGAGTAAAGAAAAATAAACATTTTATGAAAAAGTTGGGTTGGGTTAGGTCACTGATGTGAGTATAAATTATATAAGGTTGAGAGTTGTGTATATGGAAGTGAAAGAAATTAATATTTTATTTGAGTTTGGGTTGAGTTGGGTCACTGATGGGGATAGTCTAAGGCGGTGGAGTCAGTACTATCGACTAGGGGCCTAAATGGGGTATAAGCGCATCTTAGGCGGTAACGAGAAATTAGACAAATTTATAAATATATTTCATATAAAATTTTATTGATATATTTATTTGGTGAAAATTTGCAATTTGAGAAGAATGTAATATACAAACACAACACATATTATATATTCACAATACATACATATAACATATTACGTTAAAAAGAAATGGAGTGCGTCTGCTGAGAAACGCGTTTCTCCATAACTATGGAGAAACGTGTTTTTCATAGCCAGAAGCTTTACATTTGATAACCAGAAAAAAAAAAAACCCAAGGCCAAGACCAAAAGCTTCTGGATATCCAGAAGCTTTGCATTTGATAGCCAGAAGCTTTGCAGTTGATATCCGTAAGCTTTGTATTTGATAGCCGAAGGATGTGAAATGTATATCCGTAAAAAACCCAAGGCCAAGACCAAAAGCTTACGGATATCCGAAGCTTTGCATTTGATAGCCCGAAGCTTTGCAGCTTGATATCCGAAGCTTTGTATTTGATAGCGAGAAGGATGTGAAATGTATATCCGTAAAGCGTTAGGTGCATATCCGTAAAACCGTTAGGTGCATATCCGTAAATGTGTTAGGGCATATCCGTAAATTGCTATTGAAGGTTTTCGATATCAGAAACCTTCAAATGTATATCCAGAAACATTTTGAAGGTTTCTGGATATTCATTTGAAGGTTTCTGGATATCACTTTCATATGTTTCTGGCTATCTAGCTCATTGTCGCGCGACATGTCGGGACCCGTTTCTCCATAACTTATGGAGAAACGCGTTTCTCCCTAGATTTTACGAAAGAAATGAGATGGTTTAAAAAAATGAGCACTCATCAAATACATAAAAAAAAAAAAATCTTTTAAATCACGTCCAAGATTTTATGCAAATAAATTAATGAATGGTAAAGAAAATTTGAAAATACTCACTTTTGTATAGAGTGGTTAGTGAAGTAGTGTTACTACTACTTATCTCACATTGACTATCTATCAAACTAAAGGGGACATACTCTATTATAAATTACTTATCACACATCGACTATCTATCAAAATAAATGGGACCTTGATTTTGAACAAGTAATAGCCACACACGGTGAGCAATGAAAGGTGAGCAATTAAAGCTTGCCTTTTTGGGTGAGCAATGAAAGGTGAGCAATTAAAGCTTGCCTTTTTGGCATGCTTAGTTACCGCCATAAGCTTGCCTTTTTAGCACGCCTAATCAACGCCTAATGGCGCCTATTCAACACCTAATGGTGCCTAGTCGACGCCTAATGGCTTCAACGCTTAATTTGGCAGACTTTCTTATAGGCGCGGCGTTTGGTCACCGCCCAACGCCTCGCCGCCCGCCTAGAACGATTTTTAGAACACTGATATTTGGAACCACTATTGCGTAACCTTGATACAGCTAGCTTGCTCGAATATTTCAATAGTTGACATATTCTCTTAATAGTAATTGATCGTTAATTATAATTAATTTGATTAATATGAGATTCGTTTAAATTAAAATTTAATTGAAAAGATGTGATTAAATTTTAACTGTTGGCTTATAATTTCATAATATCGGTACTGTTCGAGCTCCCTCCCCGAGGTGGCATTTATGTTATATGTTTGTTGTACTGTTGGTTTTGGTGTTATCTAAATTGGGATCGCCTAATTTTGTGAATTAAACAAGCACATTTGGAATTCCTGACACATATAGGGGAGCGACCATGCGAAGCTGATCGCGCGACCACGCCAAATTACTGGACAAAGCGAGCAATCGCGCCCCGCGGTTGCCTGTTCTGGAGAAGGCGCGATCGCGCCCTATAATGGGGTGATCGCGCCCTATGCCGAAAAAGACCTGTTCAGCAGCAGATTTGGCTTATGATTGTAAAACTCTGCATGGTTAGTAGTAGGGCATATAAATAAGCATACCCCTAACCATAGTTGTTGTTGCTTTTGCTCATCTGTTTCTCTATATATAGGGTTTGCAAAGTTGTAAATTCTTTGCCAAGAATTCGTGCATTAGATTAGATATTGTAATTGGTTGATTTTCAAAAGATAATAATATTCTCTCACTCTGCCCGTGAAACGTAGCCAAGTTGGTGAACCACATATATTCTTGTATTGTGTGATTATTGCTTGTTTTCTATCTTCTACATATACTATGTTCTAAAATACTAGTATCAGAGTCGGTCAGGTTGAGTAAGGTATAGGGTTGTTCCGCTGCAGAAGAAGATGGGATCAGAAATTGAATCACCGGTCGACAAGTTTAATAAGAAGAATAGTTTTTCTTTTTGGCAAATCAAGATGAAAGTCTTGTTGAATGACAAGGGCTTGTGGGCTCCAGTGGTTGCTGCAATCGGTGATCGTCAAGATCCAAAGGGCAAAGCATAAGCCGTTGCCACCGTTGCTGTCGCAGCTGGAACAGCAGAAGGTTCGGAGAAAGAGAAGAAGATAGAAGAGAAGGAAGAGGCAGATTTGATCGCGCTAGATAAGAGGACTCACTCTAAAATCATTAGGTGTCTAGATGATGATGTTCTAGCGGATATTTCAGATACCGATTCCGGATGTGCTTTGTGGCTTGCGTTGGAAGCCATGTATTTGACACGATTATTGACCAACAAGCTATATCTGAAGCAAAGGCTATATTCTCTCCGAATGCAGGAAGGTACGCCCATTAGGGATCACCTAGATAAAGTTACATCTTTATTACTTGAACGAGATAGAGTACTGTAAAGCTTGCTCGAGGTGCAAAACGAGTTACTCGAGCTACCAGAGTCTCCTAAAAAGGACAACAGGAGGTCACAAAAGGGTAGCTACTTCTCTAACATCACACAGACGTGCTAATGGGGGCCATAGGCCGTCTGGAGAAGAGAGGAGAGATGATGGGCCGCCCCTACCCACATCTCTATTGATGGAACTAGCGACGCGAGGGATAGGCTCAACCATCAAAGGGAACAAGAGGCCGTCTCCGCTCAGAGAAGGCAACTTGAGGCTGATAGAGCTCAACGTAGGCTGCCCCTAAGAGGAGATCGTTCACTTCGTAGAAGAGATAGAAGAGAAAGGACCCTCCAAAGAGATGAAAGGCAGAGGACACACTCGAGGAGGGAGCACCACCAAGAGGAGACAAAAATCTAATTCTCTCTCCCATCCAAGAGGCGACACAGATGTATGTGAGTTTCTAAATTTGAAAAGGAGGTTAGATGACATGGAGGCAGATCAGAATGAGTCAAGTGGTAAGGTTGAACGAAATGATTGTACTCTTCGACCCTTGGCCAAGGGTATGCTTGACAAAGGTCCGCCTACAGGGTTCAAGTTGCCCGTACTAGAGAAATATTCTAGCACAACCAATGTGTTGAACCACATGGAAGACTTTAAGGCCACTATGTGTTTGGTCTCTTCTAAGGATGATGTGCTATGCAAGGCATTAATCATCACCTTCACATGTGAAGCACTGACTTGGTACCGCGATCTATCAACTGGCTGGATCACCTCATGGAGTTATATGAGGAGGAAGTTCTTAGAGAGATTTTCAATAGCTGGGGCCCACAAGAAAATAGTTACAGACCTCAACAATATGACTCAAGGTAAGACAGAGAGTACCATGAGTTATTTTACACGGTTTAAGGAGTTGATCGATTAAATCGAGGAAGACCTTACGGATAGGGAGGTTATTAATTGCTTCAGAAATGGGGTGTCCTCACCTGATTTGGATTATGAGCTCCAAGTTAGGAGAGCGACCACGAGGAAGGAATTGTTTTGAAAGGGCCTATGATGTGGCCGTGACTGAGGAACACAAAGAAAGGAAGAAAGAGAGGGGTTTGAAAAACTCAGAAGCTGGGGAGTCGACCAAAGGGGGATCATCCAAGACTGACCACAACAACAATAAGGGGAAAAACAGAACTAGGGCGACTGAGAGAGTTCCTGAAAGCTTCACCCCCCTAACAGTCAGCCGGACTTAGATTATGAATACAGTCGACCTAGGAACTCCAGCCCCCATGTACACCCAAAATAAGTTCAGGAGGGATAATGTCAAGTATTGCGAGTACCAAGAGGATACGGGCCATGCGACGAAGGAATGTATGAGTTTGAAAAGGATCATCCAAAAATGGGTGAATGAAGGTAGGTTGGACAGATTTGTAAAGGGATATCGTCCTCCAGTAGGGGATCGACCAGCCAGAGGGGTACTAGATCCAAGGTAGCCTAGATTGACATTGGGGGTAATAGCTGAGGAAACAAGCAACACTGCCCTCAAGCACAAAATTTTCCAACTGAGTAAGGCTTCATACGTCCCACCTATGGATTGTGTACAAGATGAGGTTATCAGTTTCTACCCTTACGATCTAGCTACCAGTATGACAGCAAGGGAGCAAATATTAGTCATTCCAGGGCTCATTCATGACTATACCTTTGGCAGGATTTTGGTCGACACTGGGGCCTGCAAGGACATCCTCTAAAACATAACTTTTTTAGACATGTGTCTTACAAATTTCAGGTTGTCACCTTACTCAGGTTGACTGGAGGGCTTCACCAACCACAGGGTCAACGTCAAGGGTTAGATAGAGCTGGAGGTGAACATCAGACAACATCCTTTGAGGACAACAGGTAAGGTAACATTTATAGTCATTGATGTTATAAGTGATTACCATGCTATTCTAGGAATACCTGGACAGGTCTCCGTAGGAATGGTGCCCTCCATCCCACACCAAAGGTCAAGTTTGCTACCATGCTGGGAGTTGAATACGTACTGAGCATGGCTAGGGAATACCTTGATCATTGGCTAAGATCTAAGAAGAAAAGGGAACTAGAGATAGACGCTCCAGAAGCTAGCTAGAAATTTTCAAAGTCTGTCAGCACGACCTCCGGGTTGGCACCAATTCGATGTGTGGATGAAGGAGTGGACCTGATATTAGAAGAGGCGACCTATCCCTCATATGACACAGTCATGAATGAGCCGACACGTCATTCAGAAAGCACAAGGGCCGCTGTAGATGCAGTTTTGGTCGACCAGATCATCATTGGCGACCTATGCCTCCACGTCAACCAAAACTCGGGGGCCACCAGTGGAGAGGTAGCTATCAAGCTAGATGATAAGATTGAGGAAGAGGCTCCACACTTGGGTACAAAGGAAAGAAAAAGGGATAGAGAGTGTAAGTACCCCAATTTGGACCGCTCACTATTCGAGCATACAGAAAAAACCAAGGGCAAACTTTCGGAGGTCATAACTCCTTCATACGAATTCCGATTGAGACGTGTCATATATGATTGGAAAGCTCTCGACGAGAACAATCTTTCAATTACAAAAAAAAAAACAAAAAAATAGTCAGCATGCAGTAGTGTCCGTGTGGACACTTTTGCAGGGTGAAAACCATGATTGCAAAATCCTCTTAAAGTCCACAAGATTCCCTCAAATCCCGGAAAACCAAAAAATTGGGATTGCAAAAGTGTCCGCGCGGACCACTTTGCAATTTTTCCAAGCCTATAAATAGAGGGCTCCTCCTCTCATATTTTTCTCACCACCCTTTTCTCCTCTCTCCCCTAGCCTTCTGGCTCCCCTCTCAGCCCTTCCGAGGCAATCCCGATCCCTTTCGATCCTTCCCAGGGCCTTCCGAGCCCTTTCGAGGCACTCTGAAGCCCTCCAGAGCCGCCCCGAGGCGCTCCCAAAGCATCCCGAAGCTCTGCCAGTCCGCCCTGAGGCGCTCCCGAAGCATCCCATAGCCCTGTCGGTCCATCCCGAGCCATTCTGAGGTATCCCAAAGCCCTGCCGAAACATCCCGAGGCATCCCAAGGCACGCCGAACCTCTGCCTGAATCCACCTAGCAATCCCTAGGCACGTCGAACCTCTGCCCGTATCCACACAGCAATCCCGAGGCAAGCCGAACCTCTGCCCGAATCCACCCAGCAATCCCGAGGCACGCCAAACCTCTGCCCGAATCCATACAGCGATCCCGAGGCACGCCGAACCTCTGCCCGAATCCACACAGCAATCCCGAGGCACGCAGAACCTCTGCTCGAATCTACACAGCAATCCCGAGGCACGTCGAACCTCTGCCCGAATCCACACAGCAATCCCGAGGCACGCCGAACCTCTTCCCGCACACACCTAGCACTCCCGAGGAACGCCGAAGCTCTGTCTGCAGACACCGGTACATCTCGAGGCAATCTTGGTCCATCCCAGAACACTATTCACACTCAATTAAACACATTCCTTAGCGGAAGATAGACACGAACCAACATTGGTAAGGCCTCCTTCCAAATCTATTTCAATTCATTTCAATACTTAAATACATAGCATACAATGTAGACATCACTTTCAAAATGCATTTTTAAAAGCACACACACACACAACATTTAAAGAAAGAGGGGTATCAAAAGACTCGTGTATATGTGGCGACTCGGGTGAGCTCTACTATTCTCTTTCCGAGGCGTAACTTGACATTCGAACTCAAAAATCTCATCACACAACAACTTTTAAAAACAAAGCAGTTTCTTAATGTTTTGGGCTATATCAAAACTGCGTGGCGACTCTACAAAAAACAGCGACACCTCCCAACAACTTCGAGATGCCAGGTCCGCGCGGCCGAATCCGGGTAATTTCATTTGGCGACTCTGCTGGGGACGTTTTGTTTTAAAAACTTAAAAAAAAAAGATTTTTAAAACAATGATGAGGGTCAAACTTTCATTTTACCCCTTTCTTTAATTGTTGTGTGTGTGCATGTGCTTTATTTTTTCCAAAAAAAAAAATAAAAATACAAAAAAAAATGCATCATAATACAACTGTGTACATACATTTAAAAATTGTGTAAAAATTTCTGTTTTACTCAGAAAAAGAATTTTAGTGATCGCACACTACGCGCACTCTTATCCTGTACACTGCACACTACAACCCCAAACCCCGGATGGTCTCAGATGCAGTTTGATTGGCCTTCCTACGCCTTTTGAGCGCACACGGGATCATTCCAAACTTCCCATCCTAGCCAGTGTCAACCATGCACGCTCACGTCACACTCTGTCTAGACTTGGTTGGTTTTTACCCAGTCCGTGTCAAAAAGCCTGGATATATATCCCATGACCGGCCATTATCTGAGTCAAAGCCGAGAAATCAAGATCCCTTGCGCAAGCAAGACGATGAAAGGTCATACTAAAATCTTGACCCGATCTTGATTTCCAAAGCTACACCGAGACAATGCTCCGTCCCGGATATACATCCATGCCCACATGACACCATGTCATCAAGTCTTTAATACGTCATCCATAACAATATGACCTAGCCAAAACCTAACGTCATAGATCCCTTGTGCAAGGAAGGTAAAGAGAGGTCATGCCAAACTCTTGACCCGATCTTGACTCAGGTACTGGCTACGTTCACTATTCATATGGCAGACGCCTTAAAACGAACATGACAGGCTCGGTCTTTAGGTTCGTTGGTCTTTTGACCGGTGGAAACCGCTTGCCCTATAGGACCCTCGCCCGGGGCTTTCCACCCTGGGAGGTCGAAATACAGGTGCAAAATGAGGGGCTTATAGCCGCAGTGATGGTTTCCACTGACCTAGTATATAGAATAGTTGCGAAAAAGAAGAGCAATCTTTTCCAACCAATTTAGGGTTCTGAGAAAACACGTTTTAAGTAAATTAAAACAACAAAAAAAAACATAAAATAAAATAAAAGGAAACGGCATGTCGCATGAGCTTTCCCCCTTTATCCAAAAAAGGCCTTCCCAAGTCTAAACCTTACCCTTCACCCCCTCCAGCGAGCCGAGAGTGGTTGAGAGTCCCTGGGTGCCGTCTTTTCGATATTGAAGTCACAAGGTCCGACAGCCTTTCTGGTTCAGCTGACAAAACGGTCCGTTACTCTCCCATGGCAGGGTTGACAGATAACAGTGAGGGAAACGGAACTCCGTCCCCGGGAAACTTCCAAACATTGGAAGAAGTTTGGCAAGCTTTCAAAGCTCTTGAGAAACGCCAAGAAGAGCAGCATGCTTAGATCGAAAATTCCATGCGTCATCTTGGAATATTTGCAGTCCCCCAATCGGATGGGACTTTCATAAAAGACAAGGGCATGCCTGCTCCTTCAGCTTTTCAGAATTACCAACAAGTCCCTCCTTCACAAAGCTACAGGAACCTAGCAATGCAAAGCAACTCCCGCTCAAAGCATCATTCGAGCCTCAGTCAAGCAGCTCCGATTTTCCAACCTCAGCACAACCAGTTTTTCTGGCCCCGCTCCGCAAACTCAATATCACCAGCACAACTATGGGTCCGCTCCCTCAGATCCTAATGCCTCCCAATATCCCCCGGGATCCAATCCTTTGCCTCCGTATGAGCCTCGAAGCTGCAACTTGAAGTCACAATGCCTTCCAGGGACGAACATACCGAGCGGACACCTCGATGTTTCAAACATGCCGGAGTGCCTCTCGGGGCTCATGAAACATTCCCTCAATTTCCAAACACGGACCAGCACGGCCTAGATAATCATGCCCCTGGATCCGGTCTTGGAAATCAAGGGTACAGATAGGCATACACCCACTTGCCTCCCCAGGATTCCCGAATGACGATTCCATCAACAAATTCACCTCCATCACTAGGAACTGGAAATCTAACCCTGCCTAAAGACCCCATGTGGCTTGGTTGGTAGAACATGCAAAAGAGATGTAAGGGAAGAGTGTCCTTAAGCAAGAGGAAAGAGGTTACCAAACACCTCCAAACAAGAGGAAAGAGGTTACCAGAGCAGTTCACTACATTCAGAACCGGACCCCAATGAATAACGGTCCCCCTCAAGAGAAGCATTTTCAGCACTTTGATGATTTCGGGATTCCCTTGAGCCAAGTCCTCGAGACACTAGTAAAGAGAAACATTCTCAAACCCTTGAGAATTTCCAACCAAAGACTCGCATTCCTAACATGGACATGAGAAAACGTTGTGCCTTCCACAACTACCCCGGTCACACAACCAAAAATTGCTTCGTGCTAAAACAAGTGGTCCAAGGACTAATCGAAGAGGGAAAGTTGGAATGCCCCCGCGGTCCCATCACAGTCGAAAACCCTTTTCCTGGAAATGATGGGGTAAGCTAAGTCCTCTACAAATTCCCGTGATGATTGGGGACGTAAAGGCAGAACCTGGGGCTTCCACGATGAGAAATTCAGGAAAGAAAACCCAAGAATGGTTAATCCCCAACAATCCTTTTCGGCATCGGGGCACACCAATGGGTGGATTGAACGCTCCCAAGAGATAAGGCAGTTCGAGACAGGCCGAGTAAGTGGCAGCATAAAAAATGGCGTAAAGGATAAATTTATCATTTATTATCTCCGGGGAGCGTTCAATCCACCCAATTGGTAGGAATCAGGCTAGAGGGGGGTGAATAGCCTGTTAAAAATTTTTCTTACAACTCTTAAAAATCTTTTGAAAATGTTGAGTGTCTATTCTCAAGGGCTAACCGATGAGACTAGTTTGCACAATGGAAATGATATCGGTTAGAGTACTCACTCAATCGGTTAAGGAGTGGGAATTTCAAAGAGTTAAAATATTATGCAGCCATTAAATTTTCCAAGTGAAGACAAACAAGTAAGCAGTGACTAGAAACAACAGGTTGTGACCGGTTGAGAGATTATCAACCGTTTACAACAATACAAATAATAACCAAACACAAAAGGAAATGACACAGTTGTTTGAAGAGGTTCACAGTGTTAAATAACTGCTACGTCCTCTACCAAGTTTGGTCAAAACTTGGATTTGTGGAAGTGCAATATTAATGATACCTAACTATTACATATTGCAAGCCCAATGATTGAAGGCTGCTAAAAGTAAAGTGACCACTAATGGATCATGCTACAAGAATGACCAAGTGTTTTCTAGAGATGTGTTCACAAGTTGAACTGATTTCTCTAGGGTGTGTGTGTGATTCAATCAATGTGTTCCAATCATAGTCTTGTTTGGGAACACAACATATATTGATTGATGGTGCTTAGTGTTTGTCCTAACAGAGATATGGTCTAGTGTTTATGAGGGACTTGAATGCCTTGAACTTGAATGCTTGAAGGTTGGTAGTTCTTGGCAACCCACTCTCAAAGATCTTTAATACACCAACCTTCTTCAATGCTCTGGGGAAGCTATTTATAGTGAACTTCAATATAGAGCTATTGTCTCAGAAGAGGTTGAAGAGATGACTTGGACTGGCAGGCATTTAATGAGGATATCTTTTTCATTTAATGCCTGAGATTTGATGAAGATATTTTCCATGAGTAGTTGAAGGGATATGAGTACTGGTAACTTTGACATTCCTCTTTGAGATTCTGACAGGTTACAGGAATGTCTTCTCAGCATGCTGCTTTACCAACTTTAGCTAATGTTGGGGGTTGGGTAGTTGGGAACAATAAATGTATCAGCTGAGAGAGAACCTTGTAGGATAAGTTGGACTGGTTATCAACAACTGATAGCTTTTGACCGGTTGACTGTTTCAACCGGTTGGGAATTGATCGGTTAAGAGAGGGACCGGTTGAGGCTGTCAACCGGTTAGACAAACTTCTCAAACAAGTAACCAGAATTCAATCAAGGAAAATCTTCAGGTCTTCAAGTCTTCAAACTTTGAGAAAATTACATTTTTAAAACACTGGCACTAGCACTAAGGGGATCCTATCATACATAGAAAAATTCTAATTGGTCTAGTTAAAATTAGGGGTCCTCAATAATGCTTATTATGATTGGGATTAAGCAATTCTAAACTAAACATATATTTGACTAACAATCTCCTCCTAATTGCTTAAGTCCAATCACCCTAGGTTAACATCTTTCTTAACTCAGTAAAAGAATGACTAAGAGTTTATCTATTTAATATGTCATTCCCTAAGTCAAGTGACAACTTGATGTTACCTAAGTAAAGCTTACAACTAAGATGAAAGCTTAAGAAAATAAAATAAAGGGAAATAAATCTTGAATGAATCAACCTGCAAAGTAAGACGAATAGTAGCAGAGAAGACATTCAAAACATATAAAGAAAGTACAAAAAGCAAAGCATTTAAAATAACAAGTTTAGGGTTCAAAGAAATCTCATTGATAAAGGCTGCAACCGGTTAGGAAGAATTGAAAGACAAAACATCATCGGTTACATTCTCATTCTTCAGCAGCAGGTTCATCGGTTGGAACTTTGTCTTTGGATTCTGCTGGGGTAGCCGATGAGATCGCCGGTTCAGACTTTGATTTCTTGGCAGCTTTCTTCTATTTCTTGTCCTCTCTCTTTCTCTTTATCTTTCTCTTCTCTGACTTCTCTGACTTCTGATCGGTTAGCATCTTCTTTAAAAGCTCATTTTCAGATTTAAGCTTAAGCCTTTCAGTGTTTGATTTTCTGAGTTGAGTAGCTTGATCGGTTAGCTTCTTCTCTGCTTCCTTAAGCTTGAGATTTGACTTCTTTAATTCATCGGTTGCTAGCTTTAAATTGTCTTGAACTGAAGAAACATGGTTTAACAACTCCGGTTAAGGCAGTGAGCTTGGTAGCCAGATCAGTTATAGCTTCATCCTTGTCAAGCAAATCAGCTACATATTTAGCTAAGTCCTTAGCATAGCCATGCTCCATTCTTTCTAACCTCTTGTTCTCCTCCTCCTGATTGGACTTAATCATTCCAGCCATCAGGGCATCGTATAACCCACAGAGATCACGAACAACAACTGGTCGGTTAAGTTCATCTTCAGTGATCAGTTGAGGGTCATCGGTTGGAGAGGGAACAACATCAGCATCATTTGAAGAATCATCGGTTGAGGAACTGATAGGAATATGTGAGTATGCCAATCCAATTTGTGACCCTTTTAGGTGCATTTTAATATGATAAAATTCCACTAAGGGCATTTTGGTAAATTCCCGGTCCATTCCGAAACATTCGGAAGCTTTTTATAAGTTTCTCACTAAGAAAGGACCTACAAGGAATTATTGGCTTTGGACCTTGAAGGAATTAGCCCGGAATGTTCCAGAACCAGTTGCTGGGGCCAGAAACGGTTATTGGCTCATCCCGTCGTACGACAACTTGAGCCATGGAAAGCCGGAGCAAAGGGTCGTGCGACACCATAAGGAATTTTCCCAAATCAGCTTTAAATAAGAATTTTATCTCATTTTGTAGGAGGACGGCACATACTCTCTCTCTCTCTCTACTCTCTCTCTATACGCAAAGCAGAGCCCTCACCATTGCCGCTCCCAAAATCGTCTTCCTCACTCATCTCTCCGGCCATGACCTTCACCTGGTTTCTCCCTCTAATCAAACGGCGACCTATTTCCCCTCCAATGGCTCCGACCAGTTCTCCCTATCTCCTACAACGCCAAACCTAATCAACCTTCATCACTGTTCTCTCCCTCTCTCTACCCAAACCAAAGTCCTCCTTCTCCGGCGACGGTGGTAACCGTGTCTCCTACTTCAAATCTCCCTAAATCCGTCTACACCACTTTCCTCCCCTATTTCCAGAACCCAAGTCCGTTCATCGCCAACAATTTCGGCCATTCTCACCTACTAGCTCCGCCCCTGTTCTTGCCCTTAGCGTCCCTCCGTCGAAATCAAGCTCTAACCATTATCTCCATTCAACACATATTCACGCACATACGTCTGAGATTTCAAGGCAGCTCTCAGTCTGAAGCCTAGATCTGATTTTTGAAGCTGATTGAAGACTCTCTATACCGACATGGTATAGAGAGCGTGAACACTACGAGGGTAACAAATCCTAACCTTCTCTCTCTATTTTCTGCGTAGTGCAATTGCCGTGATTTAATATTGTTGTGGTGAAGAATCTGGGCATTTTGGCTTTGTTACAATTTTAATTTAGTATGTAGTATGCTCTGATTTGTTTGGATATTCTGATCATTGAATTTGTCGTGGTGATGATACTTGTTTTGTTCATGTGATTGTGTGCGTAGTGCAATTACCGTGATTTAATATTGCTGAGGTGTAGAATCTGAGTATATTGATTTGGTTGTAATCTCAGTCAGCATGTAGTATGCCTTGTTTCGTACAAATTCTCTGATCATTGCATTTATCGTGGTGATGATTCTCGTTTCGTTCATGTGATTGTGTTCATTTTGCATGAATGGCGCTAAGGTGAGCATGGATCGTCTCATATCCACGTTCATCTAAGCTTGGATCTCTCTGAGGTCATTGGGACCTGTTTCATACATTTATCATAGTGATTATGCGTGCTCTTGTATTAATGTCATGCGTTGGGCATGAATTGCTAAGGTGAGTATGGATTATTCCATATCCACACTCATCTGCAAATTGATCTCTCTGAGGTCGTTGGGACCTGGTTTCTACCTTCGTTAATCTTGGATTGCTATTCATTGTTTCTGTAATCAAAGCTTTGTAAAACCTCTGCAAAAGGCCTTGTCGTGTCACGCGACACAACCTGCTCCCAGGTCCTATGTCACGCGACACAATGAGCCCTCTGCAGCAGGTTCAGTTCAGTTGTAAGTTGTTTGTCCTCCTTGTAATCTGGGACGTGGCCTCCCGGGGTAAATGGCTCACAAGTTGTAATCCCCCTTCTTGATTAATAAAGCAAAGCATTAAAATGCATTTATACATATATTTTGTCTCACACAATTACACACACTTATTGAATGTCTTGAATGTTGAACATAGAAAGACTCGTCTACGAACGAGGCGTGTTGGGTGAACTCTCGGTTCTTCCCAACACGTAACCTGACCCCCGAACCCATTTTCTCTTTCAAAAGGTTTTCAATGTTTCCTTAAAAACGGCGTGGCGACTCCCTATTTTTTTTATTGGCGAGCGTTCATTCAGTGGCGACTCCACTGGGGACTTGAAACTTGTTTTTCAAAAAGTGGGTCAAACTTTTGTTCTTGTTCAACATCCATTTCATTCATGTGTGTGTGCTTGGTTGTGTGACATTTTATGTGCTTAAATGCATTTCATGTGCTTTATTGTCTTTGTGCTCCATTGTGTACTTCTGTTGTTCTCTGTTGTTCTCTGTGAGGCCTGGTTTGAGTGTTTTGCTTGGAGGCTGGAGCTGATTCATTGTTGCTGAGGATTCTGGATATGTGGCTCTTTTGGTCACGCGACAGAATATGCCCTCTCAGTTGTGTGTAGCGCGACAGTTCTTGCCACTCGGCAGGTCTTGGTTTCCACTCCAGTTGTGATTGTGGAGCAGTCCCCCATGATCAAATTATGATCATCATGCTTATTATGCTCTGTGGGGTTTAGTGTGTGTGTGTTTATTTCTTCCCCTTTTCAAATAAAAAAAATAATAAAAAAAATAAAATAAAAAAAAAATCATTTTTCGCAAATAAAGGAAGATAGTCATCCTCACACTACATCACGTAGATCTAGAACCCTCGGGTGCGATTGACGGCATCGCGGACGGCCATGAAATTCGCCTACGCTTGAGTACCTGAAATCAAACCTATCCCCCTAGCGCGTTATAGGTGGCACCACACTTTCAAGCCTACCCAAAAGTTGGTTTTTGACACAACATTTTCAAAATGTACTAAAATGACTTGTTTCAAAAATTTATAATAGGCTTTCGTACCTATCCCAAAACCTAGCACGTGTGGGCATGTTGCCAATGCAACGTGATTTCACGTATGGACATGTCGCTCTCGTGATGTGTCCTAATGAGAGATCATGCCGCATTGTCACCATGCACCGACGAGAGGTCATGCCGGATTTTTTCCTTAAAATTCTTCAGGAATACCCGTCATGCTGCCCAAATTTCTCCAGAAATTGGGATTGCTCGTTCGTCCCATAAATTCTTTGGTTTTATTTAGGTATTATTGCCTATTATTAATTTTTTATCAATACATTTGGTGTATTTTCGAATGATGTGTCCCTAGGTTTCCCCAAGGTTTAGGATGCGTGAATAAAGGCTTATTCTTTCCTAATGGTTCATAGGACTTAAAAGCCATCGATTTCTACTTGAACATTAATAATATGTTGCATGAGTCCGTCTCCCCCATATTCTTCCCTCTCCCATTACCTTCGCAAGGTCCTTTCCTCTACCACCTTACCGACCCCTATCACCTCTGCAGGGACTATGGCAAGTTGGGTGCGTGCTCCAATTCCGGGTGCTCGTTTGATTCGTGTCTCTAAAGCAGTCGCAGTTTCTGCAAAGTGTTCATCTGTTTTGGTATCCGAGATGTCTGGTGCAGAGAATATGTCGCCCACCCAGTCTGGAGGTTCATTCGCTATGGGTCAGCCGGGGTCGAATGATTTGTCGATAGAAGAAATGAGGGTTTCCCTTGAAGCCATCGTGGCTCGTGAGCGTGAGGCTCAATTGCTTACCCAAGCTGCTAAGGCTAGAGAGGATGAAGCGCATGCTAGATTTGTCGAAGCAATGCGTGTCCGGGGTATTGCTGTGATTCGTCGTGCAGATGGGTCTTATGAAGAGATTACCGAGGTTAATGACACTGATCTAGGAGCCGGGAATGTTTCTCTCCCTTTTCATCCTACCTATGGTGCTACATCTCTTCCCATTTCTCAAATGTATGGGATGAATGTGAATGCACAAGGCAACACTCCTTCCCTAATGTCTTAGGCTCAGGCTCAGGGTGCACAGTTCAGTTATGCTCAGAATCAGGGTCTGCCGGTGAACTCTCAAGTTGGTTTTGGTGGACCACAACCGAGCTTCTACGATTTGACATCTTCCCCTCTGCCTAATGCCTCTATGCCTCCAAATCAGTATGGATTGCAGTTTCCATGTGTTTATCAGCCTCAGTTTCAGCTAAACTCTCAGCGTTTTTGGATCCCAAGCTCTCAGCAGCAAGGAAGCTTTCAGTATGGTCAATTCCAAGGTCCTCAAGGTCCTCAGTATCCTTTCTCTGGAAGTCAGTTTAATCGGGAAGGATTTCTCCGAGCTCCTTTTGATCAACCCCAGTTTCAGGGCAGTTTTTCTCAAAATATGATGGGTGCATCTCTTGGTTTCGAATCAGTTCAGTATCCAGGGTTAGTTCCATATGTGGCTGCTAGTGCTCCATCTCAAGGTCCTTTGGTCCAGAATGCTCAGTTTCCAAGTTCAGTCGGCTTGTTTGATCGTGGTTTGAATGTACCAAGTACTTTTGGTTTGTCATCTAAGGCTTTTCCAACAACACATGCTTTCGAGAATCCTCCCTTCCAGCTGGCCAGCTCTGTGCTTTCTTCGACTGTGTCGCCTACTATTCCTCAGCTTCCGGGGATGACCCCAGAAGTTGCTACGCTGTTGAAACAAATGCAGCAGCAAATTGACAAGCTGACTGTAGGATCAAGTGGGCTTAAAGTGGTTGATCCAGGATAAGTAAAACCCCTCCCTCGCAAGTTCAAAATGCCTAAGATGGAGTTTGATGATACGGCATGTCTGAAAACTCATGTTGACACATATGTGATGACTATGGGGGGGCTATGGGTTGTACTCCCGAGTTTATGGCTCAGCACTTTCATCTAACGCTCAAGGGTCCTGCCTTGACATGGTTTTTAGCTTTTAAGTCAGAAGCTCGAGCTACTTGGAGTCAGATCACTGAGGCCTTTCTTGAAAAGTATCGTGGAAACCTTGAGTGGCGCACAACCCGGGATGATATGGTTGGCACAATCCAGAAAAATGATGAGTCAATCATTGATTTCTTCAAGAGGTGGAATGCCAAATTGAATGAGCTCTCCGAGCCAATCCCGCTGCAAGATCAAAAAGACATTTTTCTATCATGTGTGAAGCCAGTCCTTCGTGAGGCTATTGGAAAGGGTTGGTATCCCGATTTGAGAGAAATGGTAGGCATGGGACCTCGTAGCGAGAATAGAATTTTCAATCTTACTCCAAATGCCAACGCTAATGATGGTGGCAGTTATCGCTACAGGATAGAAAATCCAACTCCCATGGTCTCGAAAGGGAAAGATTTAGCCAAGGACAATAGCGTCAACAACCTTCAAAGGGGAGACACTGGTCAGAGCAGTGGGAAGTTTCAGCCTCGTCAGCCAAAGAAGTATGATGATCTTGGCATGACTACTGAGGAGGCATTTAATGGTTTGGTAAAGACTGGGCTGATCAAGCCTTTGGATAATTATAACCCGATTAAGGCAAATCCCAATCTGGATGCGAGCAAGTACTGCCAATACCATCAGTACCCTGGACATGTTACCAATGACTGCGTCCCTTTGAAGCTGCTCATCCAAAGGCTTATTGATGAGGGGAAGATTGAGAAGGCTTCTCGCCCCAATATGGTTACCAACCCTCTTCCGTGATCGTTACCAGAACCCAGGGCCCTCCCATCTAATGTTAATACAGTCAATCAGTCTTTGTAGGTTCTAGATAGTCTGTTTGTTTCTTTAATGAATGTCCTTCATTGGACAAGAGTCTGTTAAGTCCACGTCGGAATAGTCTTTTTTCTTGCAATAATAAAAGTCTTTGTTTCTCTTCTTGCTAGACTCGAGACATCACTTGCACACCCACATTACACTTGATTGAAATGGTCTTATTCCACATGATCACTTGTGCTGCTCAACCATTAATGCTTTGAAATGGTAATATTTAAATTAATCGGAGTGGGAAAATCGACTGATATCATTCTCAAATTGGGGCTTACCAACTCCCGATCTTGCATCTCATATGCTCACATCTCTTTCATCGTGCTCAGCATTTCGTTGATCAAGAATTTTCATTAATCTGTCTCAGTTAAGCTTAAGCAAGCAATGAAGACTTAATCTTATTTAGGTCATCCGATAGGGATTGCGGTTGAAGCCTTTCACCCATAGGGAAGCCATTACCTCGCCCTCACTAAACAATACCCTTTCATTTCAAGATCAACATGTTTTGAAACCCTGTTTAGCCATCACCTATGCTCCTTGCTGAGAGAAGTCCAAGCCATGCCAAGAAGTTAGTCTCGAGAATCGGCTGTGCACAAAATATTCAAGTCATGAAGAAAGGACAGATATAATCCTCAGCTCCTAAGGAAGCCTTCCAAATTCTCAAAAGTAGGATCTTAAATCCTCACAATTTCAGATATAATCCTCAGCTTCTCAGGAAGCCTTCCAAATTATCAAAAGAAGGATTTTAAATCCTCACAATTCAGCAAAAGTCTTTGACTTCTCAAGAGGCCCTCCAATGTTCAGAAGGAGCCCGAATTCTCGAAAGTTTGCAAAAGTTCTCTATAGCTTGGATCTTCTCTCGTCATCAATCCACCAAATGATCCCAAACCATCCTCTCGCTTTTAGAGGATATTCCCATTACCATTACCATTACCCTTGCCTTTGGCCAAAGTCAAAATTTGACCTCTCATTCTTAGAGGCAATCAATCTTCCTCGCCGTAGATTTCCCAAACACATCCCTAAAAAGCCAACCTCTCATCTTTAGAGGTTCAGTCAGTAAAAGGCCTAGCCGGCCTCATCTCAAGAGGGCACGATGCAATCAATTTTCCAAATTACCCGATGGCCGATCGAAGCCTTGAAGCCCAGCTACAGTTCCTACCGGATAGCAGTTTCATTCTAATCTCTTCAAAAAAAATTTCTAATCTCTTCAATGATCTAAATCAAATTAATGCTTCATTGTTTGCTTAAATTGGAATCTAATCCATCTTGGTTCAAAATCATCAATCTAAGATTGTGCAAATTCAATCCATTCATTTGGCACTTCATGTGAGCATATTTCATTTCTCTTCCGCAAACACTTGCCGTGGATGTCCCACTGGGGCTTCGCATCCGTGTCTTTCATCGACACTCCAAGGGGACATGTTCTTCAATTATCCAATTCTCAGAAAAATCCTCAAAGGTCCTCAAAATCTCGAAATTTCATATTCCTCCTCCTTTCAATCGGGATAAGCCCGAACTACGGCGACCTGAGCTCCTCGCCAAGAGGGGAACGTAGGCAACCATAACTGGTCCGGTCGAAATCACAAACAGATCTCAGAAAATCCGGTCTCCTCAAGAACCATTCCCATACACTTTCCACCCTTCAAAGTTTGATTCTCGATATCAGTGGGCTTTCTCCTCATGATTAATCAAAATATTTGTTCATATCAGCTTTGGTGGTTGAATAACCCGAACATCAATAAAGGGTTTTAAGCAGCTTTGTGATCATCATGAATAAGACAGGTTTTCAAGTGTCTCGATAAGTCTTCTCTTTCTACATTATAGGAAGATAGAGCCAAACACTGTTTTCGGTCAGCAGGGGCTTCCATACACTTTACCACACCTTGTGATGCTTAAACTCTCCCAAAAGAGTCAAACCCAAAAGTGAGTGTGTCACAGAATCGGGATCTATTCCCACCTTCGAAAGATGTGCCCCTGCACGTAAACTTTTCCGAGTCTTGTCCAGCGACTGATTGACTGCGGTTTGAAATGATGAGTTGCCCCTTTGGCCACAAGATGACTCTGTCTGCGATAAAGCTGCATGGAATTTCCTCGAGCTGGGGATTTGGTTAAGATATCCCTCAGGCTCTCCTTACCAGACTTCCCTCCAGGTCCGCTTTGCACTATCAACTGGGGCTTCGCCAAGCCGGGATCATTCTCTGCACATTCTCTGTTGTTTGTCTCCTCGGGTGCGTGACACACTTTGTTCTCATCAGCAACAACCAACCTACTACAGCCAGTACTCCCGGGAGCATCCCCGACTTGCCTAAGCTGCACCATATCATCCATCACTCATACATTTTCCCACCCCATGGGAGAGGGTCCAACCCATACACCATCATATATACACATTCGTTCCATACACAATCCATCATAGCACAGCTGCCACATACATACCCGCTCGTCAAGCCGTGCAAAATCCCCACTTCCTTTCCATTCCCAGCTGAGATGGACTTGTGCAACAAAAGATTAATAATGCATAAGCAAAAGGTAAGATAAAATGCAAAGTGCCTAGAGTGTTGTGTTTCCCCCGCAGGGTACAATAATCAGGTGATCATAATTTGATCGTGAGGACTGCCCCTTGAATCACAATTTTGGACAAGGATTCCAAATCCTGCTGGTGGCAAATCCCGCCTTTATCATCGTCATTAGTCTCGTTATCTTCAGATTTACCAGCATTACTCGTCAAATGGAGTCTCATTTGCCCCTAGTCTCCAATCATTGCTCGTCAAAAGGAGTTTCAGCTGCCCCAGTCTCCAAGCATTACTCGTCAAAAGGAGTTTCAGATGCCTCAATCCTCATGCAATAATGCCCATCAGCTTCGGCAAGGTATAATCCATAGCCCGTGTTGGACAGAGGATTAGCATTGCCCGTGTTGGATGGAGGATTATCATAAATTGCCCGTGTTGGACGGAAGATTATCATCATTTCCCGTGTCGGACGGAAGGTGCATTTTAAATTGCCCGTGTTGGACGGAGGTTTCATTACCATTCCCGTGTTGGACGGAAGTTTTATCATCAGTTCCCGTGTTGGACGGAGTGTTCTTATCAAATTATCCCTGTTGGACGGAGGTTTCATTACCATTTCCCGTGTCGGACGGAAGGTTCATCAATTCCCGTGTTGGACGGATGCAAACCGCCAAATTCCCGTGTTGGACGGAAACTTATTCTCAGATTCCCGTGTCGGATCGAAGGTTCATCATTTCCCGTGTTGGACGGAGGGTTCTTATCAAATTGCCCATATTGGATGGAGGTTTCATTACCATTCCCGTGTTGGACGGAAGTTTTATCATCATTTCCCATGTTGGACGAAGGGTTCATATCAAATTGCCCGTGTCGGATGGAGGTTCTTTATCAAATCCGTGTTGGACAGCAATTCATTAAAAATCCATGTTGGACGGAAGTTTTATCATCATTTCCCGTGTTGGATGAAAGTCTTATCGTCAAATATCCCGTGTTGAATGGAGGATTATCATTTCCCGTGTCGGACGGAGATTCTTCATCAATATCCTGTGTCGAACGAAAGGTTCATCAGTTCCCGTGTCAGACAGAAGGTTCATTATCAGATATCCCGTGTCGGACGGAAGGTTCATTATCAGTTCCCGTATCGGATGGAGGTTCACCAAATGCCCGTGTTAGACGGAAGATTATCAAGAGCCCGTGTTGGATGGAGATTGATCATCAGCAAATGCCCTTGTCAGACAGCAGTAGCATCAGTTTCCCCGGCAGCTACAGGTAAGCACAGCAAAGGTATGAAAGCACATCTCTACCCTTTCTTGCATCTTGTTAGTTTCGTTTCCGAACTACGATTTGGCTTGATTCCCTCCTAGGGATACGTTGGAATCCTTTCTCAGAAGGTCCAGCCATCCGATCTCCCCAGATTATCGTCCAGCTCTCCGCCTTATCCCCTGCCGCTCATTGGGATTGGGTCTTATTTATCAACAACCTCACCTCTTCCATAAGTGACGTTACCGAGGGGCTCTGTGAGTACGCCAATCCAATTCGCGACACTTTTAGCTGCATTTTAATATGATAAAATTGCACTAGGGGCATTTTGGTAAATTCCCGATCCATTCCGAAACTTTCGAGAGCTTTTTATAAGTTTCTCACTAAGAAAGGACCTACAAGGAATTATTGGCTTTGGACCTTGAAGGAATTAGCCCGGAATGTTCCAGCACCAGTTGCTGGCGCCAGAAACGGTTATTGGCTCGTCCCGTCATACGACAACTTGAGCCATGGAAAGCCGGAGCAAAGGGTCGTGCGATTCCATAAGGCATTTTCCCAAATCAGCTTTAAATAAGAATTTTATCTCATTTTGTAGGAGGACGGCACATACTCTCTCTCTCTATACGCAAAGCAGAGCCCTCACCATTGCCGCTCCCAAAATCGTCTTCCTCACTCATCTCTCCGGCCAAGACCTTCACCTGGTTTCTCCCTCTAATCAAACGGCGACCTATTTCCCCTCCAATCGCTCCGACCAGTTCTCCCTATCTCCTACAACGCCAAACCCAATCAACCTTCATCACCGTTCTCTCCCTCTCTCTACCCAAACCGAAGTCCTCCTTCTCCGACGACGGTGGTAACCGTGTCTCCCACTTCAAATCTCCCCAAATCCGTCTACACCACTTTCCTCCCCTGTTTCCAGAACCCAAGTCCATTCATCGCCAACAATTTCCGGCCATTCTCACCTACTAGCTCCGCCCCTGTTCCAACCCTTAGCATCCCTCCGTCGAAATCACGCCCTAACCTTTGTCTCCGTTCAACACATATTCACGTACATACGTCTGAGATTTCAAGGCAGCTCTCAGTGTGAAGCCTAGATCTGATTTTTGAAGCTGATTGAAGACTCTCTATACCGACGTGGTATAGAGAGCATGGACACTACGAGGGTAACGAATCCTAACCTTCTCTCTTTGTTTCTGCGTAGTGCAATTGCTGTGATTTAATATTGATGTGGTGAAGAATCTGGGCATTTTGGCTTTGTTACAATTTCAATTTAGCATGTAGTATGCTCTGATTTGTTTGGATATTCTGATCATTGAATTTGTCGTGGTGATGATACTTGTTTTGTTCATGTGATTGTGTGCGTAGTGCAATTGCCGTGATTCAATATTGCTGTGGTGTAGAATCTGAGTATATTGATTTGGTTGTAATCTCAGTCAGCATGTAGTATGCCTTGTTTCGTACGAATTCTCTGATCATTGCATTTATCGTGGTGATGATTCTCGTTTCGTTCATGTGATTGTGTGCGTTATGCATGAATGGCGCTAAGGTGAGCGTGGATCGTCTCATATCCACGTTCATCTAAGCTTGGATCTCTCTGAGGTCGTTGGGACCTATTTCATACATTTATCGTAGTGATTATGCGTGCTCTTGTATTGATGTCGTGCGTTGGGCATGAATTGCTAAGGTGAGTGTGGATTATTCCATATCCACACTAATCTGCAAATTGATCTCTCTGAGGTCGTTGGGACCTGGTTTCTACCTTCGTTAATCTCAGATTGCTATTCATTGTTTCTGTAATCAAAGCTTTGTAAAACCTCTGCAAAAGGCCTTGTCGTGTCACGCGACACAACCTGCTCCCAGGTCCTGTGCCACGCGACACAATGATCCCTCTGTAGCAGGTTCAGTTCAGTTGTAAGTTGTTTGTCCTCCTTGTAATCTGGGACATGGCCTCCCGGGGTAAATGGTTCACAAGTTGTAATCCCCCTTCTTGATTAATAAAGCAAAGCATTAAAATGCATTTATACATATATTTTGTCTCACACAATTGCACACACTTATTGAATGTCTTAAATGTTGAACATAGAAAGACTCGTCTACAGACGAGGCGTGTTGGGTGAACTCTCGATTCTTTCCAACACGTAACCTGACCCCCGAACCCATTTTCTCTTTCAAAAGGTTTTCAATGTTTCCTTAAAAACGGCGTGGCGACTCCCTATTTTTTTATCGGCGAGCGTTCATTCAGAATAGCAGAAGGGTCGGTTGAAGGAGCAGCAGCAATGGTTAATACTTGAACAGTCTGATCTTGATCAGTTGGAGGCTGATCGGTTAGGACTTGAGCTTGGACAGGGATAGAAGGATCATCGGTTTAAATTTGATCGGCTTGAACTTGATCGGTTAGAACTTGATCGGTTTGAACTTGATCGGCTTGAACTTGATCGGTTTGAACTTGATCGACCTGAACTTGATCGGCCAGGACTAGAGCTTGGTTGGTTTGAGGTTGATTTTGAACAAGAATAGGAGATGAAGGATCGGCTGGAGGGCTGGCTTGACTGGTTGGAGGAGATGTAGAATCTTCATCGATTGAGGATGAATTAGAGAGTAAGGAAATAAGCCCACCGGTTTCCAAACTCATTTCAATGGCACTTTGAATGATGGGAGCTTCTTCAAAAGCTGATGCAAGTAACTTAGCAGCCATGGGAGCATCAAATCCCAATTTATTCTAGGGTTCATTCACAAAATCATGAGTTGGGGCACGTGTAATAAAACCTTGCAAGTATACAAGTACCGAAGTAGCAGTGTATAAAAGTAAGGGTCGAACCACATAGACTTGTGTGAATGACAAGTGAATTTAATTAGTGTAAACGAAACAAGGGGGATTTTGTTTTTGATTGATTAAAATAAACTAAATTGAAAAGCAAATAAATTAAACTACTGAAAATAAATCAAAGATTGAATTCAAGATTGACAACGAGATTCACGGATTGGGTTTCACAATACATTCACTTTATGCTATTTTATCTCTTAAAGAAGACATCAATTTATTCTGGGGTTCATTCACAAAATCATGAGTTGGGACGGTTTGGTGTGCGATTTGCAACTCAAATATTCTTCTTTTATTATACTTCCAGTTACATTTAATATAATTAATCCAAGAAAGCCTTAAGATCGAAAGAATATTTGAACCTAAACCAATTGATTTCAGTTACGTCCTCAATTAGGTCTAAGTAGTAAAATATTGGTCAATGTATCTATGCCCGAGTTACTGTAGCAATGGATACCCACAAATTCTAGGTCCAAAAATATCTTAACATAAATATGAAACCCTAGAACGGATTAAAACTATTTTACCACTCTAAAAAGAAATTGAATTAAGATTGAAAAAATATAGCATAAAGATCATGTAATGTTAATAATCAATCCGTAAATCAAATAAATTAGCTACTCATAATCATAATAAAAAATTACAAAATTAAAATAAATTAACGAAACATGGACTCGAATCGTAATAATAAAAACAATGTTGTTGTTCTTTATTTCCTGGGAATCATCCTTTTCTTCTTCAAAACCAATTACTGCAATTATATATATGCATAGGTCATCAACGCGTGTAACAGCAGCCTAGACCAGGCCCAATTCGCTCCAATCCGCCTCCGATCCGTCGCAATTCACCCCTGATCCGCCACCTGGGCGGTCGCCCAAACTTGCCAAGCGATCGCCCACTTGAACAGTCCCTACCTGGCCGTGAAAATTAATTTTGTGCGGCCGTCCACTTGTCTTCAGAGACCGCCCACGTCCAAACAGCTCCTCGGCCAGTTGCTTTGCCTTGGCCCCAAACTGTCTCGGCCACATCTACTCCGTTGGCCGGCCAATGCCTTTGCCTTTGTCTTGTCCTCATTTTGGTTTGGATTCGGTTCGCAATAATTACACAGTCGCACATTGGTCACTGCACTTCCAAGCTTTGCACTTGAGTCCTTGAATTTTTATATTTTCACTTTGGCCCTTGAACTTTATAATCTCAAATTCCTCCCCAATTTTCCATAATTCCATTTTAGTCCCTAAATTTCCAAAATATGCACCAATCTTCTATTTTCCGCATTATTGCACATCGACCCCTGAACTATCAAAACACTAAAATACACATTAAATTTCCAAGGTTTCGAATAGAAAATAAGCTAGGAACATAACTTTTGGATGGGTTAAACCACATCCATCAAATACCCCCAAACTTACCTTTTGCTAGTCGTCGAGTAAAACAAAACTTAAACAAAAACAAAACTACCCTAACAAATAAAAAAAATAATCAACAGAAAATAATTTTTGATATGTTCTCAATACATACAAGGTTGCCGGCCAAACCAGTCTCAGATTCTCACATAATATGCTAAACAAGTGCCAATAAGAATTTACAATTACATTAATCATCTAACCCACAATTTTTCACCTCGACCTGAATGATGAATGAAATATGGGAGATCATGATCACTAAGATAAGATTGTTTATGGGTTCACTAAGACATGATCTACATCACAAAAAACAAATGATTCCATATACAAGGATACTCATATGCATGATTACGCACTTGTCAACCCGATTACTCAATATTGAACAAAAATATGGCTCAGAGTTAAGTCCACAACAATTGTGGGGCTAGGTTCACGGGTACAAACGAAGGAATGGACATACAAATACAAGAATGTGGAACTAAAAGCCTTCTATTGCATGTTACTCCATCCGAAATTTCAGCTTTCTGCTCACCTTCGTTTCCCCAATGCTTCAACCCCCAAACTAGACTTTGTCATACTTTATACACGTGGGGTTGAAAGCATTCCCTCACTCAATATAGATCACTTATCAATCATATTTCACAAAATAAGGGGGCAAGCTATTTCGTTTCTTTTTTTTTTCCTTTTTTTCTTTTTTTTCTTTTTTTTTTTCGCCCCCTTTTATACAATACTCCCTCCGTCCCGGTTCACTTGGCACCAACTTTTTGGGTGTAGGAATTAAGGAAAAGTGATGTAAGAAAGAGAAAAAGTTAAATGTTGTGAGTATGAAGAATTAAATAGGAGAGAGAATGAGTGGGAGGAATAGTTATGAGAGAGAATGTTGTGAGTGTAAAAGTGAAGTAGGAGAGAGAATGAGTGGAGGAAATAGTGAATATTCTTTTCCATTTTGGGCAGTGCCAAGTGAAGTGGGACGACCCAAAATAGAAATTAGTGCCAAGTGAAGTGGGACGGAGGGAGTATACATCATATTCCCAACTTTTGACCTTCCTCACTCATTCCCTTAAATTCCCATGTAACACCCAAAATTATCTTTTCTAATTCCATAATCTTGCAAAGGTAGGATGAACCTATTCTAGGTGTCAAGGGTTAGGGAGTAGGCATCAAATGAAGGCAAATGTTGGTCTAGATGTTCCATTCTTTCTAAAAATTCTCAAAATGGGATCAAGTGATAATTTATATATAAACAGTGACGAGAAAGTTGACGGCTCACAAGAGGGTTGTCAAAGAAATAAAAGCCATAAATATCAAGCAATCTATTGATTTGTTATTGACAAGCGTGCAACCATGTTCTAAGAACCCCGAGAATGTCATAGTGAACCCATAAAGGACACCTAAATTAATGACCTTGATCAAGAAATATGATGGAAGTGAATGCTGGTGCAATTGTGTTTTACATGTATTAATGCAATTCTAATAAACAAATTCAAATTGGCACAAACTAGCAAAACTCAATAAAAAACCCTCAAACCATCACGGACGTTGGCCAATTTCCGAACATATAATGAGAAATTTTTTTTCTAATTTTTCTATTTTTTTGGAGGACAAATTTTTTTAATTTTTCTATTTTTTTGGAGGGTGACACTATATACACTCCCCTATAAACCCACAAACTGGGAGAGATATCTACCCCCAATCTCAAAACATGCTATGTCCTCATAGCAAAGAGAACAAAAATATGCCTCGGGTTCAAAGGAAGATATGACACAACAAAGTAAATAAATAAAGCAAATAAAACATAGCATTAGGCTTGACTATTCCATCATCAACTCTGATTGACAGCTGGGGCACTTGAGGCATAAAGCCTACCATCTTGGTCACATCAAAAGACCAATTAAAGATTTTCATATCCAAAACTTTGGCCATCCGATTGTTCAAGGCCAAATACTGGAGATATAAGTTGTCGGTAGACAAGGAGCATTCAACCAGTCTAGGCAATCGGTTGATAGGCTGACCGCCAATCCAGAGGGGTCTTTGAGGATACCATTTCAAAGGGTTGTAGATTGGCTTTTGCTTGGATGGGAAGGTAGAAATCAATTGTTGATCAGCTTTTCTTGTCCTAACCGGTGCATCCCTAACCGACGGCAATCTCCTCTTCAACTTGAGAATAATGGGGACAACATCTGTGCTAGATTCTCAAGTTGGATCATCTTTTGGCAATGGATCATGTACTGGAATTGGTTCAAGGCTAGACCGGCTTACAACTCTCTCATGGGGCTCAAAATAAAGCATACCATTGAGTAACCGAGGGATTGAGGCTTTAGTAGTGAAATAATAAGACAAGACATCAAGTCTTTCTGAGCATCTGGATTTTGAGAGGAGTTGAAACCAGCAGGACGACAAGCAACATCGAATGGATCATAATCAAAGGATTCAGCTGCAGTGAATTCTAAGTCCTCTTCATCATCAACATCAGTTTCAACAGGTTTGTCCTCTCTAACCGGTTCAGCAGATACATTGGTTAGAGGCTTGTCAATCGGTTTCTCCTCTCTAACCGGTTCAACAGTAGAGGCACCGGTTAGAGGCACATCAATCGGTTGAGTAACCGTCGGTTGAGTAGCATCGCCTCCTCCCAAAGTAGTAACCGGTGAAGTATCGATTACCCCTCCTCCTACATTCCTAACAGTTGCCATCGGTTTAGGAGTAGTAAAAACTTGCTCAACCTTTCCCATTCTCTTTGACTGGTCACCACCATCTGAGCTAGAGCTGGAACTTGAACTTGATTGAACATTGTCATCGATTGGTTCATCATCTTGAACTTCTTCACTATCATCTTTAAACAGCTCATCTATTTCTTCATCAGTAACCGATGTCCACTTGGTCTTGTTTGACTGGACTGATGAGAAGAAATCGGCTAAGGCTATATTCCCAGTAGCCTTAAGTTCAGCATCCATCTCCATCAAATTTTCCAACACATCCATTATATTTCTCATCAACTGATTCTTCCTGGGGCTAAGATCAACAGGCTTAGAATCAAAGTTACCCAAAGAATCTTCATCAATCTCATACCTGCCTAGCTGATATAGATCAGACTCGATCAGTGTATCCCTAGCTCCATACAAGATAGCAAAATCAGCCCAGACTGATTGGATCATCATATCCTGCCTTAATCTATCCTGAGGCAAATACACAACATTCCATTGAAGGGGAAGCTGATCAAAGAATTTGTTGTAGAGCTTGATAAGTTTGAGCCTTGAAAGAGAGAGATCAAATTCCCTAAGTCTGCAGGGACGGCTGAAATAAATTCCCTTCTTCTCGTGACTGTTGCCATAGTCAATATAATCATGAATGTTCCCTACTGGAATAGAAGCTTTGTTAATCTCATGAAATTGTAACAGCTTCCTGATAAAAGGTGGCAAATGGTCAATGGGATAAACCTAGTTGGGTGAAGGGGCAGATTGGGGATTGACAGCCTAAGGGTTGTTGTGGAATATATGGAAAGTGGGATTTCGGATCGGTTAGCATCGTCGGTAAGAGGGATTAGAGGCATGTCCGGTTATGGGGATATCATCGGTTTGGATGTCATGTTTGAGTAGTCTTTTGGGTATGAAGGGGATGAAGGTGGTCAAGTCGGTTTCAATCCTTCTTTTTCTTTCTAAATTTTCTTTGGAAAGTTGGAAGGGTGTTTTAGGGATAGGTTTGGATTTTGAGGAGGGTGGAGGAGTTGAAGGCTTGGCAGATTTCTAGCTATTTTTCTTGACCGGTTAGAGATCGGTTGATCATCTTCAGGAGATTTTCTCTTAACCGGTGAGGAGATGATCGGTTGAGAGGGCTTGGGTTCATCGGTTACAGGATTAGGAGCATCGGTTACAGGCTTCTTTGTTTTAGGCTTGGAGGTCTTCTTCTTAACCGGTTGGACATCGGTTGAGGCAGCAGAAGCTATTGGTTTAGCTTCTCTCAGAATTCTAGCTTGATCAGCCTTGTCCAAGTCTTTGACAAAAGATTTTGGATAAGAGGGTTGATTGGCTGATATGGCAAAAATGGAAGGGATTCTCATAAGAATTCTGCTGATGAGGAGGTAATGGCAAGGCCTAGCATTGTTTGGTCTGGTCAAGGGTTTTTCCTTCTGAAATTTTTTGAAAGCTATCAAGATAACTCTATAGATAAAGGAACACCAGTTAAATCTTTTTTGGAGCATCACAGCAGCAATGGCTTCCCACTGTATCATAGTGATACAGTGATGGGAGCTAGACCGGCAGATAATGCAATGGTCAACCAACTCGGCTAAGGCATAGTGCACAGCATTTAGATCAACCTTCTTATTGCCTTCACTGGTAAGAAAGGGATTGGTTCCCCTAACCTGAGACCACGCAAGCTCCATATCTTTCATTGTAACTGATGAGGAACCGGTTGAGGGCAAGGAGGGAAAGGCATCGGCTATAGAGGCCGGTGAGAAGACAACCAATATGCTAGCAACGGTTGAGGAAATAGTAGACACATCACCAGGTTCACACATTCATCTAAATCTCCATTATTGAACAGCTCGTTGACCAACTCATATATAATATCATCATTCCCCTCAGGCATCAAGAAAGGAAGACCAGCAGCAGACAACATTGCTTGCAACAGCTTACCTTCTTCAGATTTGAAGAAGCTTGGGAGAATGTAACCTCCGTAGATGTCTTTCTTGGGTGTTGGTTTGGGAGCCAACTGTAAAAATCAAGAATTAGAACAACATTTTAAGTTAGAATATTTTATAGAATAGACAAATAAAAGCACGTTCATAACTTTGAAAGCTTTTGAGTGTTCTAACAACATCCTAGAAAATTTTTTTAGATTTTAAAAGTTTTACCAGAAAAGATTGAAGGTTGATGATGAATAGATGAAGAACTGAATGAGGGAACGGTTAACCGGTTGAAACTTGGAAGCTTGATTCTTGCATAGAGAGAGAAAATTCTAGGGTTTCAAAAGTTTTAAATGAGAACTTTTGATCTCCTTTTATAGGGGAGAGAGAAAAGGAAGATGAAAGGGTTTGTACTGGATAGAACAAAATTTAAAAACATTTCCACTGGTTTACACAGATATCTAAATATTTTAAACACGATTTTTAATATGGAGGCGTAAAAATAGGTACGTGTGTCCAGCAGTTAAACTATAACACAATAATGAACAAAAAGATAACCTTTTGATAAATTGGAGTGATACAGAGATTACCTTTTTGATCAAAAATTTTAAATTTTGATCAACCCAGAAGGACAAAGTTGGCAGCAGCTTACTGATACATGTCAGGGTTAAGCGGCTGAAAAGATGGATGGGAGAGCAAGGTACAGAGACGAGCCTGTTAAAACGGATTGGGTATTTGAATTCGGCCGCAGTTCGTCGGTTAGGAATTTAGATTGACCGGTTAGGCTAGCTAACCGGTTGAACGCAACTTCATGAGGGCTTGACCGATTATAAGGGTAACCGGTTAGACTAATGATTGGTCAGGAGTGCAATGATCGGTTAAGAACAATTGCCATCGGTTGGAAGGCCATCGGTTAGCAAGGTAGAAATGAGAGAAAACCTTAACACCTTTTTGATCGGTTGAGAGCTTACACAAGTAATAAAGTTAGCACATATATATCAACGAATATCAATCATGCCTAGTTCTCCTCTAAGGAATTCAAATCTTTTAATATCTAAGGGTTTTATCAAAATGTCAGCTAACTGATAATCAGTATGGACATTTAAAAGGACAATATTACCCTTTTCAACATGATCCTTGAGGAAATGATATTTGATGTTTATGTGCTTAGTCTTGGAATGCATCACAGGATTGTTGGAGACTGAAATGGCTGAGGGGTTGTCAGAGTAAATGGGACACACTTCTTGTGGAATTTCATAGTCCACCAGTTGTTGCTTCATCCATAGGATTTGTGAGCAGCAACTCCCAGCAGCTATTGAAATTACCCGGGATCCGGCTCGCGCGCACGGGGGCCCCCGGCATCTCGCAATTTTGTCGCGTTTTGGAAATGGCCCGGATTCGATAGGCAGCGCGTTCGTGCCCCGACATCTGGCTTATTCCGTTTTGCGGTGTTGGAGAATGTCTTGCTGTGTTTTCGCTTTGTAGAGTCGCCACGCCGTTTTTATTAAGCCCAAAACATTGAAAAAGGGCATCAGTTTAAAAATAAACTATTTTTGTGTGATGAGATTTTGAGTTCGGAGGTCAGATGACTCCTCGAGAAGAGAATATTAGAATCTTAGAGCTCACCCGAGTCGCCTCGTAAAAATGAGTCTTTCGGATACCCCTAATATTCTTTAACTGTTGTGTGTGTGTGTATGTTCTTTTAAAAATGCATGCTGTATCGGATGTCTACATTGTACACTGCTTTATTGAAATGTATTGAAATAGTGTAGGAAGGAAGCCTTACCAATGTTGGTTCGTGTCTGTCTGCCGCCGGGGAATAGTATTTGAGGATGGAATAGTGTTCCTAAGATTGACCGGATTGCCGGGAGGAGCCGATTATCTCATGGACGAGTTTCTGCGTGCGTCTGGGATTGTAGGTTGCATTCGGGCGAGGTTCGGCGTGCGTTGGGATCGCGAGGATCACTCGGGCAGGATTTCGGCGTGCGTTGGGATCGTAGAGATCACTCTCGGGCAAGGATTCGGCGTGCGTCGGGATCGCAGGATCACTCGAAGCGAGGTTCGGCGTGCATCGGGGATCGTAGGGATCACTCGGGCAGAGTTTCGGCGTGCGTTCAAGTTGCCAGTTTGACTTGGAAAGAGCCGGGACGCCTTGGGAAAGACCAGTCAAAGAGGTCCGTATGGACCTTATTTGCTTTTCTGATTTCTGAATAATTCCCAAAAGGTCTTTTTGTCCCTTTTTATCCCAGAAAGGTTCCTCCCTTGGTTTGGCTGGGGTTTTTTGGGGGTTTTGAGTGTCAAAGGTCTTCGAGACTGCGTTTGTGAGTCTGCAGTGTTTCCCATGTGCTCGGAAGAGGGTGATCCAGATTGGGGTACTTACAGAAGCCCCTCGACGACGTCACTTACGGAGGAAGTGGAGTCGTCGATAAGATAAGGGTCCTAATCTGGATCGCGTGCTGGGAAAGGAAGTGACCGTGTAGGTCGGTGTGTGAGGACATGGCCGTGTCCTGTTGTGTGACCGTTTAGGTCAGTTGGCTGGACCCTGTGATAGGATTCCTACGTATCCCTTAGCGGAAATCAAGCCTGATCATAGTTCGTGTGTGGGGTGAGTGTTGTTGTGCATGAGGACGGGAGATGTCCTCTGACTGAAACTCTGTGTGTGGATGTGGTGATATCATGTGGGTGACCCTTTAGGTCAGTTGCGAGTGACGTGGTGGCATCTGGGCGACCGCATGTCACGGTAAGTGATGCGGCGGCGTCCAGGTGGACCGAATAGGTCAATGGTAAGGACGTGGTGGCGTCTTGGGTGACCGCATAGGTCAATGGTGAGGACGTGGTGACGTTCTGGGTGACCGCATAGGTCGATGGTAAGGATGTGGTGGTGTCTCCGCGACCGCATAGTCAAATGGTGAGTGACGTGATAGCATCCTGGCGACCGCATGTGTCGATGGTGAGGACGTGATGGCATCCTGGGTGACCGCATAGGTCGATGGTAAGGACGTGATGGCGTCCTGGGTAACCGCATAGGTCAATGGTAAGGACGTGGTGGCATCCTGGGTGATCGCATAGGTCGATGGTAAGGACGTGGTGGCGTCCTGGGTGACCGCATAGGTCAATGGTAAGAACGTGGTGGCGTCCTAGGTGTGCAATCTTACTAGAAGATGGGTAATCTCACGAGAAGATGGTTTGTGGTGTAGGAGGACGTGTCTTGTCCTAATATCATGCGAGGGTATGGTGGTGCCCTAAGGATGTGGTGACCGCCATGGTCGATCGTAAGGACGTGGGCGTGCAGGTGGCCGTATAGGTCGATGGGCCGGACCTGTGGCGACAGATTCCTACGTATCCCTAGCGGGAATCAAGCCTAGCCGTAGTTCGAAGGTTGTGAAATTGTGAGTGTATGCGGGCATGGTGGTGCCACGAGTGCCGTGTGACCGCCGAGGTCACCGCGTGAGATGTAGTGGCCCCACGAGATGGAAATTTTACGATTTTCCGAATCGGGTGGTTTAAGGCCTTAGGGCCGGAGATAGTGATGTGGGAGGTTTATACGGTCTTCCGCACCGAGTGGTTTAAAGCCTTCCAGCCGGAGATAGTGATATGGGAGGTTTATACGGTCTTCCTGGACCGAGTAGTTTAAAGCCTTGCAGTGGAGATAGTGATGTGGGAGGTTTATACGGTCTTCCTGACCGAGTGGTTTAAAGCCTTAGGGTTGGAGATATGTCATGTATGAGGACTTGATTCGTCTTATTGCGGGCCAGTGTTATGCGTGAGGACTCGATTCGTCTCCGAGGCTGCGGTGTGTCATGTATGAGGACTTGATTCGTCTTGACTGCGGTTGTGTCATGCGTGAGGACTTGATTCGTCTTAGGCTGCGGAGTTTGTCATGTATGAGGACTTGATTCGTCTTGGCCGCGGTTTGTGGAAGCGTGGGTGCCTTGTGCTTTGATTGCGAGAGGTGTAGATGCCTCGTGCTTTGTCCGCTGGGGAGAAGGTTGGACTTACGATGACTGCCGGTGTTCATCTGTTGGGGATCATTGTGGCCTTGTAGGGGTTTGCAAGAATTCCCTTTTTGACTTGCTGGGGAAGGCGCTCGGGCTTACTTTGATGACCGGTGCTTGAGTTGCCGTTTAGCATTTCGGAGGCGTTTTGTTTCTTGGAGGTGCTGGCGCTTGTTTCACCGTTTAGTGGGCAAGGTCCGGGCTTACGATGATGGCCGGTGGTTGCGTTGCCGTTTAGCGTTTCGGAGGCGTTTTGTGCCTTGAATAGTCGTCTACAACAACCAAGGCATATCTTCTTCCCCCTAAACTGGCAGTTATTGTGGGGCCAAAGAGATCCATATGTAGAAGCTGGAGGCACTTAGATGTGGACATGTAGGGCTTTCTATGGAATGATTCTTTATGTAGCTTTCCTAACTGGCAGGCTCTGCATTTCCTTCCATGATCAGCAGACACTTGAGGTAGGCCGGCAACCAGATTTGCATTTGCCAGCTTGGATAGGTACTTGAAGTTCAAGTGACTGAGTCTCTTGTGCCATAGCCATGAGTTCTCACTTATGTTCTTAGCTACAAAACAAACATTAGTAACACTCGAAACAGAATTTAAATCTATTGCATAAATGTTACCTTTCCGTTATCCAGTGAGTAAGGTTTCTCCTATAGCAATATCTTTCACATAACAGTTGGAAGAATTAAAAATAAAATGCATACCTTTATCACAAAATTGTGATATGGAGAGAAGGTTGTATTTCAGACCGTCCACCAAAGATACCTTCTGTACAGTAACTGTACCTCTTTTGATGGATCCACGACCGATAATTTTACCCTTATCATTGTCACCGAAGACAACTGGAGGACCATATGCTTCTTCAAGATCGATAAGGAGATCAGCATGGCCAGTCATATGCCTAGAGCATCCACTGTCCATAATCCAATCATCCTTACTAGCATCGGTTGAGGCCATAAAGCATTCCTGAAATAAGACAATAAGCTTATGTCCCCCTTATTCTTTTGGGTCCAAAGAGTTAGTTCCTCTTTGACAGTCATACCTGGCCACCACTTGAGCTTTGAGACTCAGTGGATCCAGATAGGTGCTTCAAGAGACATTCATAAGCCTTGTGACCGATAAATCCATAGTTTGAACATTTATTAGAAGATGGCTGTGAAGACTTGGATGAGTTGATATTCAATCTGCCTAATGCTTCAGAAGGATAAGACGGTTGAGCGGGAACAAAAACCTTGGGTATAAAGGTGTTGGCTTTACCTTTGTTGGTCGGCTGCATGGATTTGGAAAATCCTTTACCGATTGAGGAACCCTTACCGGTTGGAGCAATAGTGCAGCCGGTGACAGATGTCTGACCGGTTGCTCCTTGACCGGTTGAGGTTGCCTTACCGATTGAGGTTTCCAGACCTGTAGCTTGACCAGCAAGTTTAACTCCAACTTTGCTGTCACCATCTCCAAGTGGGACATAGGGATCCAGCTTAGGATCAGCTACCTTAGCCCATTTGGTTTTGTTCTTGTCAACCTTGACCTTGATCTGTTCCTTCACCTTAGGATAGGTGAGTGGGACAGCACCAAAAGTTCGAGGAGAACTTTTCTTTAGCAGATTAGATTGAGTATCAACAAACTTATCCATCAAGTTTTCAGTGACAGACTTAACATCTGGCTTAATTTTGCTGTCATTACTGCTGGAGTTAAATCCTAAACCCGATGAATCTCTAAACATTTGATCTTGAAGGATAGTCTCAACAGCAGCTCTCGGTTTAGAAAAAGTATCAATTGTTTTGGAGAGAGAGTTGTTTCTTGAAACCAAATCAACAATTTGACAGAGACAGATGTTCAGTCTTTCAGTGAGTTCTTGATTTTCTTTTCTCAACTGATTAGACTCTTGCTGACTTTCTTTCAAAACTTTTATCTCAGCTTTCAAAGAGTCATTTTCAGTTGTGATTCTTTTAAGGTCAACAACCATAGTTTTATGAACATCATTTAATTTTTCAAAATCAGTGAAAAGTTCATTCATCACCTCTGCCATCTCAGACTTTGACATATTGGGCATTGGGTCAATTGTAGGCTGAGAGGTTGAGGATGATGGTTCAAAATTAGGATCAAAGTTTGGTAATGAGGAGGTCGATTGAGGGCTTAGAACGGTGAGGGTCTTCATGAATTTGATCGGTCGAGGCTCAAACACAGGTTGATGAGTAGAGATTGGTTGAGCCTGAGTTTGGTAGGTCTGTTGTGTCGGTTGCATCAGAGGTCTGAGAGTGGGAGCGGTTTTGCATTGACAATAGAGAGCTCCACCTATACTCTGAATCTTGAAGTTGTATGGGTTATCAGCCTTAGGTATAGGTTGGTCAAAATATGACAGAGGAGATCTCGTCGGTCTGGTTGTGTCATTGTCAGTTGACAGGTCAATGGAGTTGGGGTGTCTAAAGATTGGTGACTGTAAAGAGATATGTCCATCATCGGTTCCATCAATAGCAACGAAACTAACGTCAGCATCTTTATCTGAGTCATCATTCTCATTCTCAGAATCAGTCTCAAACCAAACTGGCATAACCTTTTTAGTTCCTTCCTCGGCTACTAAGCTTTTGGATCTAGGGGTTTTCTTAAAAGGTTTCTTCCTAAGAAATTCATACTTAGGTTGAGGGCATTTTGAAGCGAAATGACCGGGTTTCCTACAGTTGTAGCAAACTAGCTCACCTTGAGCATTTTTGCCATCGGTTGAGGTTGAGGTTTGGCCTTTTCTTTGGAAATTCCCAGATCTTTGGAATGGTGAGGGTTTGGAGTAGGAAGCTTTGTTGACATGTTGTTGGGATCTCTTGAATTCCTTAAACTTTCTATAATTTCTAGCAAAGCCAGCAAATTCATCTTCTTCCTCAAAAGGCATACTAAGATTGGTATTGGTTTGGGTTTGATGAGGCTGGGAGGTTGAGGGAGAGTCATTTGCAGATTGGCTGTTTAGCATGGAAGAACCTGGGAAGATCTCAGTCTGTGCTGGCAGAGATAAATTTTTAAATTATTTTTGAACTCCACCTAGCCTGTTGAGTTCTTCCTCATATAAAAATAAAGTTGACACAATGTTTTGAATGGGAGTTGTGTTTAAATCTCTGCATTCTTTTAAAATAGCAACCTTGACATGTCAGAAATCTCCAAGAGAATTGAGGAATCTCATATTGAGGTCTTTCATTATGTAAATTCTACCTAGAGAAGCGCAAGAGTTGCTTACCTCACAAAAACGGTCGTACGTTTCCTTTAGAGTCTCATTTGGGTTCTTCTTAAAGGACTCGAACTCAGCTACACTTTTGTAGAGTCGGTTGTCCTTAGCAACTTGATCTCCTTCAAAATATCTGAGTAGACTTTGCCACACTTGTTGAGCAGTCTCATAACATTGTACTTGTTTGTACAGTCTATCATCAAGACCAGAGGTAAGAATGTGCATAGCTTTTCTGTCCATGAAAGCACAAATCTTATCATCTTCGGTCCATTCTTCACGGGGATTTGGAATTTATGTTTCATAAACCTCAAATTCTTGTTCGGAAGATCTATTGACATGATCCATGAGAGGAGTTTTGGGTGCTCTGGGTGTGGTGTTGATTTTGATGGGTGTCATAGGACCATCTCTGACTACAGTCATTAATATGTCACCTATTGAATCCATGTACCGCATAATTCTATTTTTCCACACTGGAAATTCGTTTTCGTTCAACATGGGAATAGTCGCCATGTTCCACGTTTGCATGAGTTTTCCTGCCATCTTGGAATCGGCAATTCAAGCTGTTAAACTTGGAAAAAATATTTTCAGAAATTGACAGCTCTGATACCAATTGTTAGGCCCAATTGGTATGAATCAAGCTAGAGGGGGGGGGGTGAATAGGCTGTTAAAACTTTTTCTTACAACTCTTAAAAACCTTTTGAAAATGTTGAGTATCTATTCTTGAGGGCTAACCGATGAGACTAGTTTGCACAGCGGAAATGATATCGGTTAGAGTACTCACTCAAACTAGTTAAGGAGTCGGATTTTCAAAGAGTTAAAATATTATGCAGCCATTGAATTTTTCAAGTGAATACAAACAAGTAAGCAATAACTAGAAACAACAGGTTGTGACCGGTTGAGAGATTATCAATCGGTTACAACAATACAAATAATAACCAAACACAAATGGAAATGACACAGTTGTTTGAAGAGGTTCACAGTGTTAAATAACTGCTACGTCCTCTACCAAGTTTGGTCAAAACTTGGATTTGTGGAAGTGCACAATTAATGATACCTAACTATTACAAATTGCAAGCCTAATGATTGAAGGATGCTAAAAGTAAAGTGACCACTAATGGATCGTGCTACAAGAATGACCAAGTGTTTTTTAGAGATTTGTTCACAAGTTGAATTGATTTCTCTAGGGTGAGTGTGTGATTCAATCAATGTGTTCCAATCATAGTCTTGTTTGAGAACACAACATGTATTGATTGATGGTGCTCAGTGCTTGTCCTAACAGAGATATGGTCTACTGTTTATGAGGGACTTGAATGCCTTGAACTTGAATGTTTGAAGGTTGGTAGTTCTTGGCAACTCACTCTCAAAGATCTTTAATGCACCAACCTTCTTCAATGCTCTGGGAAGCTATTTATAGTGAACTTCAAAATAGAGCTATTGTCTCAGAAGAGGTTGAAGAGATGACTTGGACTGGCAGGCATTTAATGAGGATATCTTTTTCATTTAATGCCTGAGATTTGATGAAGATATTTTCCATGAGTAGTTGAAGGGATGTGAGTACTGGTAACTTTGACATTCCTCTTTAAGATTCTGACAGGTTGTAGGAATGTCTTCTCAGCATGCTGCTTTACCAACTTCAGCTAAAGTTGGGGGCTGGGTAGTTGGGAACAATAAATGCATCGGCTGAGAGAGAAGCTTGTAGGATAAGCTGGACTGGTTATCAGCAACTGATAGCTTTTAACCGATTGACATAGCTTTTAACCGGTTGACTGTTTCAACCAGTTGGGAATTGATCGGTTAAGAGAGGGACCGGTTGAGGTTGTCAACCGGTTAGACAAACTTCTCAAACAAGTAACCAGAATTCAATCAAGAAAAATCTTCAAGTCTTCAAGTCTTCAAACTTTGAGAAAATTACATTTTTAAAACACTGGCACTAGCACTAAGGGGATCCTATCATACATAGAAAAATTCTAATTGGTCTAGTTAAAATTAGGAGTCCTCAATAATGCTTATTATGATTGGAATTAAGCAATTCTAAACTAAAAATATATTTGACTAACAACAAATCTGTAAGCATGTTGTCAAACGAGAGGAAAACCGGACCCAAGCTGTCGAGAAGGTTTTGACCAAAGTGAATTTGGGAACTGCTGAAGAGCCTACAGAGATGCAAATCGGTGAATTCTCCGTCGATACTTCGCCTAAAGAATATCGAGTCTTCTTCTCCCCCCTCTACACTCTAAAAAAAACACAAAAAAATCATACTGTCAAACCTCGTAGATTCTAGTACTTTTCTCATTCAATCAAGTCCTCCTCAGACATTGTAATTAAGTCTTCAATTTTTCATACGCAAGTTTTCTTTCTTTTCTTGCTAGACTTGAGACATTATTTTGCACCCCACATTAGATTTAATGAAATGGTTTTGTTCTATGTGATCACTTGCATTGCTCAACAAATAATTTCTCAAATGATTAATGCTTTGATTAATTGGTGTGAGAAAGTCAATCGATAGCTCCCCATACACCTTACCATACCCCATACAAAGGCCTCCATCAAGCCATACACTTTCCAAAATCACATCCCTACACTACTACATTTCTGACCTAATGTAACTGTAACGATGTGTTGCCTTTTTCGCGGGAAAAATTCGATTTTTGCGTTTCTTTGAAAAACCAAATAAAACCGGAAAAAACGGAGTCGCCACGCCATTTTAATTTTGAAGGCCAAAACTTTGAAAAAAGCCCGAGATCAGAGATTTAGGTTCGGAGGTCATGTTACGCGTCGGGAAGGACGTTAGTGTGCACCCGACGCGCCTCGTAAAAACGAGTCTTCCAAGCTGAAAATCATTTGTGTGTGTGTGTGTGTGTGTGTTTTGGCCAAAATAAGTTGTAACTGGAAAAAGTAAAAATTGGGATGTCTTTTTAAGAATTTAAACTGATCCCATGATTTTTTGGAGAATTTTTGGTTTGAGATTTGGTACTCAAAAAACCTTTTGAAGTTGAGAAGTCACTTCTGCCAGAAGGAAATGGCAGCAGACACCCGATTTTGAAATGGATTCAAGGGTCCTAAAACTTCATAATCTGGATGAACTCAGAGAATGAAAGTTTCTCTAGACTCCTTGAATAAACTTTGTGTGAAAGAAATTTCCATTTTGGAGAAGATTTGAGGGGTCAAAACCTTCTGGAAACCTCAGATATGAGATCTGGATTCCCAGAAACTGATGAACTAGCCTCTGAAAGAAAAATTGAAAAGAGGAGTTTTACTCACCCAAAAAATAAAGTAAAAATATGTCTGGAAAGATCTTGATGTTGGCTACAAAAAGTGTTTTGTAGTCAACACCAAATTCCAAGTTCATCTGTGTCCAAAAATTAAGACCATGGACTGAGGTCTGGGAAAATTGCTACTGGACAGCAACTTTCCAAGAAAGAAAACAAGATTTTAAGGGAGTTTTGCATCCATGCTTGTCCCCATTTCCCTAGGTTTTGGTTAGTGATCACTAGACATTTTAGTGGTGAATCAACTATACCAAACCATCCTTGGGGTACATTAGGACTAAGCATTTCATTTGCTTGGGGAGGGGGATTTTACCCTTTGAAATCAAGATTTAGTGCTTGAAAATGGTTTTTTAGGGTTTTGAAAGTGCATTTTTGCAAGTAAGCAAGAAGAGCTTTGAAAATAATGTTGATCTTTGTAGAAGATCATCCATGGAGATGGTCTTCCATGGTGATCTTCTTAGATCTAGAGAAAGAAGATGAAAGAACTACATTTTGTAGTTTGAAGATGCATGCATGGATGAGATTTAGGGTTAGGAAGAGGAGGGTTTACCAATCTTCCTTGTGTTCTTGAGTGTTTGGCTTGAGTGTATGAGTGTTTAGGGCTTGAATATGAGAGTGAGTGTATGAGTATGAGTTGGGAAAGATTGGAGAGAAAAAGGTGACAATTCTTGAGAATTCTCACTGTTTTCTCTCTATATTTCGCCAGAGGTTCGTTGCATTTGTGTTGTTCCTCCCTGTTTCTGTGACTGGAGGGCTCAATTTATAGCCCTCTGAAAATAGCAAACGTATCCGCGCGGACAAGGTCAGTAGGCGTGCACTGTTCATTAATTACAGCTCCAGCCTTGGACAGGAAGAATAAAAATTCAAAAAAAACCAAATTAACAGCCAGTTTTTGTGTTTCCAGCCTTTCTATTTATGGTTTTATTCTTTTGTTTTGCTTTTTAAGATGCTTTTCTTGGTTTAACTTCATTTGGCAATGCCCATTCTACCCTCCCTTTGTTAGAAAAGTTGGGATTGTTAGGAATGTTAGTAATTGTTATAACTTTCGTTAATTTTATAACGAAAATTCTAACAAGCTCAAATTGGAGCACTTACAGTAGCCCCTCGGCGACGGCGCTTTCGAAGGAAGCGGGGTCGTCGATAAGAGTAAGGCTCCATATTTGGCGGGATGATCGAGTGATCGGGTGGCTGAACCTAGCGATAGGCTACCTACGTATCCCGTGGGAATCAAGCCGCCGTAGTTCGGGTCTTTGACCACGGAGATGATGGCGTTTTAGGTGCCTCGAACTCCGATGAGCGAGTTCTACAATGGCTAGGCTTGGAAAGAAACTTCTGCTTGGGGATAAGAGATGACCATTTTCGGTCTGATGGGTATCCGCTCTGCTGGGGATAGGAATGACCATTTTCGGTCTCTGCTGGGGATGATTGCGATTTATCGCTTTCTAGTGATAGCGTCTTAGGTGCCTCAAACCTTGGAGATGGCGTTTTAGGTGCCTCGGACCTTGATGATGGCGTTTTAGGTGCCTCGAACCTTGATGATGATAGCCTTTTAGGTGCCTCGGACCTTGAAGATGGCCTTTTAGGCGCCTCGGACCTTGATGATGATGGCTTTTTAGGCGCTTCGGACCTTGAAGATGGCATTTTAGGTGCCTCGAACCTTGATGATGATGGCTTTTTAGGCGCCTCGGACCTTGGAGATGGCGTTTTAGGTGCCTCGAACCTTGAAGATGGTGTTTTAGGTGCCTCGAACCTTGAAGATGGCGTTTTAGGTGCCTCGAACCTTGATGATGGCGTTTTAGGTGCCTCGGACCTTAATTTGAAATGGCCTTTCGGTGGACTTCGTCCGCTTTGCCCGAAGGAGAGGGTGACCGTTTTGGTCGAGGGGCTGGACCTAATGATAGGCTACCTACGTATCCCTAGTGGGAATCAAGCCCTTTCGTAGTTCGAGTACTACTCGAGATCTCGCTGGCTTTTGGGATTCCGTTAATTTTGCTGGGGATTTCGTTAGCCTTTCTTTGGGAAAATCGAGACGTATTCGTCTGGGGAATTGGTCTTACGTTTGACTGCCGTTGGATGATTTTGATGAAAGATACGGGATCTCGTTATCTTTCTCGGGGCACTCGGTCTTACGTTTGACTGCCGGGGGCAATTTTGATGAAAGATACGGGATCTCGTTATCTTTCTCAGGGCACTCGGTCTTACGTTTGACTGCCGGGGAGAATTTTGATGAAAGATACGGAATCTCGTTATCTTTCTCGGAGTCACTCGGTCTTACGTTGATCACGGGGCAATTTTGATGAAAGATACGGGATCTCGTTATCTTTCTCAGGGCACTCGGTCTTACGTTTGGTGGGGAGAATTTTGATGAAAGATACGGTATCTCGTTATCTTTCTCGGGTCACTCGGTCTTACGTTTTACTAGGGGTAATTTTGATGAAAGATACGGGATCTCGTTATCTTTCTCAGGGCACTCGGTCTTACGTTTGGCTGCCGGGACGTAATTTTGATGAAAGATACGGGATCCGTTATCTTTCTCGGGGCACTCGGTCTTACGTTTTGACCGCGGGGAATTTTGATGAAAGATACGGAATCTCGTTATCTTTCTCGGGAGATCGGTCTTACGTTTGACTAGGGGTGATTTTGATGAAAGATACGGGATCTCGTTATCTTTCTCGGGGCACTCGGTCTTACGTTTGACTGGGGGTAATTTTGATGAAAGATACGGGATCTCGTTATCTTTCTCGGGCACTCGGTCTTACGTTTGGCTCGCCAGGGGTAATTTTGATGAAAGATACGGGATCCGTTATCTTTCTCGGGGCACTCGGTCTTACGTTTGTAGGGGTAATTTTGATGAAAGATACGGGATCCGTTATCTTTCTCGGGGCACTCGGTCTTACGTTTGGCTGCAGGGGCAATTTTGATGAAAGATACGGGATCTCGTTATCTTTCTCGGGGCACTCGGTCTTACGTTTGATGCTTAGGAGAATTTTGATGAAAGATACGGAATCTCGTTATCTTTCTCGTGTCACTCGGTCTTACGTTTGGCTCAGGGCAGATTTTGATGAAAGATACGGGATCTCGTTATCTTTCTCGGGGCACTCGGTCTTACGTTTGACTGCCGGGGAGAATTTTGATGAAAGATACGGAATCTCGTTATCTTTCTCGGGTCACTCGGTCTTACGTTTGACTGCCGGGGGTAATTTTGATGAAAGATACGGGATCCGTTATCTTTCTCGGGGCACTCGGTCTTACGTTTGGCTAGGGGTAATTTTGATGAAAGATACGGGATCCGTTATCTTTCTCGGGGCACTCGGTCTTACGTTTGACTGCCGGGGGGAATTTTGATGAAAGATACGGAATCTCGTTATCTTTCTCGGGGAGATCGGTCTTACGTTTGACTGCCGGGGGTGATTTTGATGAAAGATACGGGATCTCGTTATCTTTCTCGGGGCACTCGGTCTTACGTTTGACTAGGGGTAATTTTGATGAAAGATACGGGATCTCGTTATCTTTCTCAGGGCACTCGGTCTTACGTTTGACTGGTAATTTTGATGAAAGATACGGGATCCGTTATCTTTCTCAGGGCACTCGGTCTTACGTTTGATCTAGGGGTAATTTTGATGAAAGATACGGGATCCGTTATCTTTCTCAAGGCACTCGGTCTTACGTTTGACTAGGGAATTTTGATGAAAGATACGGGATCTCGTTATCTTTCTCGGGGAGATCGGTCTTACGTTTGACTGCCGGGGGTGATTTTGATGAAAGATACGGGATCTCGTTATCTTTCTCGGGGCACTCGGTCTTACGTTTGACTGCCGGGGGTAATTTTGATGAAAGATACGGGATCCGTTATCTTTCTCGGGGCACTCGGTCTTACGTTTTACTGCCGGGGGTAATTTTGATGAAAGATACGGGATCCGTTATCTTTCTCGGGGCACTCGGTCTTACGTTTGACTGCCGGGGGTAATTTTGATGAAAGATACGGGATCCGTTATCTTTCTCGGGGCACTCGGTCTTACGTTTGACTGCCGGGGGTAATTTTTTGAATTTTTTTTTTTGAAAATTCGAATGATTGATGTTCTTGGCTTTGAATTTTGATTTTAATGCTTTGCATGTTGTAATGAGTATATGAGTAACTCAAAATGTGCATTTTGCTTGGGAAAAAGAATTGGCATTTTTGCCACATTTTTTTTTTTAATTCGAAAATTACATGTGAAAATTCGAAGAATTGTGATTTCTCTTTTTTTTTTGAAATTGAATATTGCAGGTTGATGATATGCAATGTTGCAATGAGTTTGTGAGTGTCCCAAAAATGTGCATTTTGCTTGGGAAAAAGAATTGGCATTTTTGCCACATTTTTTTTTTAATTCGAAAATTACATGTGAAAATTCGAAGAATTGTGATTTCTCTTTTTTTTTTGAAATTGAGTATTGCATGTTCTTGATGATGATTTTTTTTTGAAATTGAATTTTGATATTGATGAATGATGATGCAATGCATGCATTTTGTTTGAAAAGAATGGGCATTTTGCCAATATGAGATGTATGTATGTTTAGGATTTTTTTTTTGAAAAGTGGGACGGATTTTTCCTCCCGTTGCATGTAAGATGGATGATATGCATGTATGCATTTTTTTTTTGTTGAAAATGGGACGGAGTTTTTACTTCCGTAGGAATGCATCTTTTTTTTTTTTGATGAATGCATTGGGACTTGCTGAAAATTGTTTTCTTTTATGCGAGAAAAATGGGGCTATGCTCATTGTATGTTTGTTATCTTGTCGAATTTTTTTGTAAATGCAAATGCAATCTTTTGACATTTTCTCTCTTCTTCTTTTTTTTTTTTTACGGGCGGAAACCGTTTTGTGACGGAGCTTGGTGAACAAGATGAAGACTCGAGGATTGGTGGAGTACGTGATTGACTTGTGGGATCGGCTTCCGGATGCGGGCAGGAGCTTTGCCGAGTCCGAGACAGATTGTTGTCGAGACGGGGCTGCAGGAGTTTGTCGAGTGTTTGAGGGGTGGTCAAGTTCCCTAAGTGCAAGGAGCTTGATGTTTGCTCTGGCGCGGCCTTGGTGGGACGCGACCCGCACCTTCCACTTCTTACGGGGGCGAGGCTACGGTTACGCCCTCGCCCGACTATCTTTGCGATTACGGGCCTGTCCTTTAATGGACGGCAAAGATTGAGTGGCGAGATGGTTACAGCGATGCCGATCTGCGAGCTCTTCTGGGATTTTCCCTATTCCCAAAAAGGGGATGGGGATGGAGTATGCCGTGGTCTACGGCAAGATCGTGGAGACCATAGCGAGTTATGAGGGGGGAGGAGAGGATAGCGCCGATCGAGATTGCCAGGGCCTTCTGTGGTTTACTTTCTCGAGCACACTCTTTGGTCATGCTTTGAGGGACGGCGGTCTTTGCCTTCTTGGTGAGGTCCTTGGAGGACATGGAGACGGTTGGAGATATTTCCTGGGGGAGGCGGTGGCCGAGCTGCCTTCGCTCTTGATAGATACAGCCGGAAGGCTGTGAGCTCCCTGTACTGCTTCGAGTTTGCTCTGGAGGTATAAGCTCTCTTTTTGCTTTCCCTCTTTCCTTTGAGCACGCACTTCTTTTTTTTGCACTTGGATTGATTGGATTTTTACCTTTCGCAGGTATGGGCGTTGGAGTTTTTCCACGTCACGGTGTGGAGGCAGCCTGAGGCGTACGTCGGGGCGTATCCGGCCATGCAGTCTTGGTCCAAGCATGCCCGGGAAAAGATAAGCTCGGGGCGTACGACTCTCAGTACGCGGATTGCCTTCCTTTGACGGAGGCCGAGACGGATGAGGGGATGATATTCTTCCCACAGGATCGCTTTGAGGTAGCGCGGTGAAGGGCGCCGAGATGCGGACAAAGGTGCGGCGGAGGATTTTGAGGGGGCACGACTTGCGACGTCTACTATCTGGGAGAGAGGGTGACGCGCCAGCATGGCGTGAACTCGCCTTTGAGGACACCGGTGGAGCCTCCCGCCGATATGATGCACCCGAGCGATCGGTCCGTGACCTGGGATGATTACCGAGCAGGCCAGCATTTCTCGGACTTCGTGGCGATCGAGCCATATGCGACGTTTGTCTTGAGGAGGCTGAGGATGCCTCAGGTTTTGGAGAGGGAGGGGCTTGGGATCCCGCGGTACCCTCGGACGGATTTTTCCTACATCCAGGATGGGGTCCGATTGAGGGTGCAGATCCCTCAGCCCGAGCGGCTTCCACGAGCTTTCCGGCCTCGTCCGGGTATGAAGGTATGGCTTCACCTTTTCTTTTGTTTCATCATCTCTAGCATCACTTTTTTTTTTTTGACGCTTTTGCTTTTGTGCAGTTTTCGGAGGTGGTCGTCGAGACACTGACGAAGCAAGTGATCGGGGCTAAGAGATTCATACGGAGGATGGTTGCTTGCGGGGCACCTCAGGCTAGGGCGAGGAGACCACGGCCGGCACCTGTCCGACGGGAGGCTTCTCCTATTCCCTCGGAGACTTCTTCCGAGACCCCTCTTTCTCCTCTCATTGATCACCGCGCGGCACTGCCTTCGGATCACGTCATTCTTGGGGATCCGTACGGGCAGGGACACGTCTGGCGGCATGGTGGGTCGTCTCCGTATGTTCGGGAGTCGGACGCCTTCACCTTCGGATTCGATTTCTTCGGGGATCCGGGTTTACCCTATCGAGTGTGCCGGATTGGTCCCGACGAGCCTCTTTTCGGAGATGAGGACGATTCTGAGCCCGAGACTTTCAGGGCTCCTGACGAGGCGGGCCCGAGTCGCAAGAGGGGCCGGGGGGAGACATCGGGTGCTGGAGACTCCGATTGATTTTTTTTTTTTTGAGATTTAGATTTGTACAGATTATGCACATTTTTTTTTTTTGGATGTAATAATTTAGGATTTTATTTATGTTTGTTTGTTTTTTTTTTTATGCACACTCTCTTTTTTTTTTGGAATGTAATAATTTAGGATTTTATTTATGTTTGTTTGTTTTTTTTTATGCACACTCTCTTTTTTTTTGGAATGTAATAATTTAGGATTTTATTTTATGAATGCAATGCAATATGAATGCAGTGTTGCATGAGCCTTGGTTTTTTTTTTTTTTTGCAAGGGTGTTTGGTATATGGACTGGTTTGGGGAGTTTTTTTTTTGCACAGGTTTCGAGCAACCGGGACGGAATATTCCTCTTTTGGTGTAGCAGCTTGGTGTTGCAGATTTTTCGATGGGGAGCAAACGTATCCGCGCGGATGGGGACTGACATCGACACTGTCCTTTGATTTTGCTTTAAATACGGCTTTGCTTTATTTCAAATTCAAATATCTCCTTCAACCTCCCGGCCCAAACTTGACCATTTTCGGGGAGAAAGAGAAAAACCATGGAAATGGCCAAAAATTCTCCAAAATTGTCCAAAGAAAGGCAAATGTTGTTCTTTGAAAAGTTCAAGGAGTGGTGTAGGGAGATCATGCACGAGAGAAGATCGTTCTTTGAAGAAAGGTACAAGATACGATGCTTGTGGTCTCTCAAAGAATTGGTTCCGGATTATGACCTCTTAAGAGCTTCTTCTTCTTTTTGGGATACTAGAAGGCATGTCTTTTGCCTTTCCCTCAACGAGATTGTTCCGACTGTGGAAGAGTTTCGGGCCTTGCTTGGAGGTCCGGAGGTGGAAGAGATAGCGGTCCCTTTGCCCGGAGGGGCTTCCTTTGCTGACAGATTGTGCGTCCTCCTTCATCTTTCCCCGGAGGAAGCGCAAGGTATGATCCGCGGTCCCGATTATTTCGATATTTCCGGTCTTCCCGACAGATTTAGGGGCCTAGGCTTGGTGGATGATGCCTATTGGGATGCCTTTGCACTTTGTATGTTTGGCACCCTGTTCATGGTTTATTCCTTTGGAATTTGCCATCGGTCTCTGCTGGATGTCGTCGTTCACTGTCGCACAGGCGAGAGATGTCGTTCCTTTGATTCTTGGGGAGACTTTTCATGCTCTCGGCAGTTAGCTACCGGACGACGGTACATGCACGAGGCAGCCCGTTTCTCTTGACCCCATGTGGCGATGGAGCGTTTGGGGGTTCTTCGAGAAACCTCGATATGATCAGGCCTTGGACTTTTGCCGGGAGAGGTGTTGATGTAGATTTTGATGATCGGGGCTCGTGGGAGCGTTGGATGGCGGGTCGCCGGCTGAAGATATCGAGATGGTTGGTGCCTCATTGGCGGGTGGAGACTCGCAGAGTGCTTCAGGACGGGTCCCATGTGGTTATGCTTAGGGGCTTTCTCGGTCCAGTTTCTACATTCCGGCTCTGGTCCTTGGCGGTTTGGCTTGGAGCAGGGTTCCTTTGGAGGGTTTTGATGATATAGCTACCAGGGTGGTGGCTCCTGTTTCCATGGATGATCCCTCGGTGTTTCCATTTCTTCCCCGAGTATGGAGGTACGATGCCTTTCCTCCTCGGGTCATTCTCGAGCGTTCGAGACCGGTGTTCCTGACCACTTGGTACACAGATTGAGTACGAGGGGCATCCGGCCCGGATCCGGCTCGCTGCGCGGAGCCCCGGCATCTCGCATTCGGCTGCCCTTCGGAGGTCGCCCGGGATCCGAGAGGCAAGACAATCGCGCCCTAAGATCCGGCTTATTCCGTTTTAGCGTTGCGTGTTGGAGGTGTCTCGCCGTTTTGCTTTCGCATTTTGTAGAGTCGCCACGCCGTTTTATTAAGCCAAAAACATTGAAAAAGGGCATCGGTTTAAAGATAAATTTTAAAGCTGTTTTTGTGTGATGAGATTTTGAGTTCGGAGGTCAGATGACTCCTCGGGAAGAGAATATTAGAATATTAGAGCTCACCCGAGTCACCTCGTAAAACGAGTCTTTCGGATACCCCTAATATCCTTTAAAATGTTGTGTGTGTGTGTGTGATTTTAAAAATGCATGTTGTATCGGATGTCTACATTGTATTGAAATGTATTGAAATAGAATAGGAAGGAAGCCTTACCAATGTTGGTTCGTGTCTGTCTTCCGCAGGGAATAGTGTTTGAGGTCGGAGTAGCGTTCGGATTGCTTCGGGGATGCGGTTGTCCGCGGACGAGTTTCGCGTGAGTTGAAGCGTAGGCTGCGTTGGGCGAAGGTTCGGCGTGCGTGGGGATCGTCGGGATCGGTCGGGCAGAGGTTCGGCGTGCGTTGGAATCGTTGGTTGGATTCGGGCGAGAGGTTCGGCAAGGTTTGGGATCGCCGGTTTGACTCGGAAAAGAGCGGGACAGGTGGGAAAGACCGAGCGAGGCCTCGGAGTACCACGAGGGGCCTCAGAGTACCTCGAGAGTGCCTCGGGCGGCGCGGGAGCGTCTCGGGAGCGCTCGGAGAGGCCGGAGCACCTCGAGGGGCTCGGAAGGCCTCGGAAGGATCCGAAGGGGCGGGAATGCCTCGAAAGGTCTTAGAAGGGGAGCCGGAAGGCTTAGGGAGGAAGAGAGAAGTGGGAGGTGTGAAAAAATGAGGAGGGAAGCCCTCTATTTATAGTAGTGGAAAAGCGCAAAGAGGTCCGTACGGACCTCTTAGGTAATGATGGATTTCCGGGATTTGAGGGAATCTCGTGGACTTTAAGGGGATTTTCGTAATGATTATATGTCAGTGCAAAGAGGTCCGTACGGACCTTTTGGCATGCAAAGAGGTCCGTACGGACTTTCCATGCTCTTGTGAATGTGATGGCAAGCTAGCTCTCGTCGAGAGCTTTCCAACCATATATGGCACGTCTCAATCGGAGTTCGTATGAAGGAGTTATGACCTCAGGAAGTTTGCCTCTGGTTTTGTCGTATCTTTGGGATGGAGAGCGATCAGTTGGGGTACTTACGAAGCCCTCGGCGACGTCACTTATGAAAGAAGTGGGGTCGTCGATAAGATAAGGGTCCTGATCCGGATCGCGTCTTTGGGAGAGGAAGTGACCGTGTAGGTCGGTGCGTGAGGACATGGCGGTGTCTGTTATGTGGCCGTTTAGGTCGGTTAGGCTGAACCCTGTGATAGGATTCCTACGTATCCTAGCGGGAATCAAGCACGATCGTAGTTCGTGTGTGGGGTGAGTGTTTGTGAGTGCGGGCGTGGTGGTGCCACTGAAGTGTTGTGTGACCGCGAGGAGTCGGTGATAAGGACGTGGTGGTGTCTGAGTGGCCAGTATAGGTCGATGGTGGACCTGTGATAGGATTCCTACGTATCCCGGGCGGGAATCAAGCACAGTCGTAGTTCAGAGGTCGTGAAATTGTGAGTGTATGTGAGCGTGGTGGTGCCCTAAAGTGTTGTGTGACCGCGAGGTCGGTGATAAGGACGGGGTGATGTCTGATATGTGGTGACCGCCGAGGTCAATTGTGAGGACGTGGTGGTATCACAGGATGGAAATTTTACGATTTTCCTAATCGGGTGGTTTAAGGCCTTAGGGCGGCGATAGTGATTTGGGAGATTTATACGGTCTTCGGACCGAGTGGTTTAGAGCCTTGAGTGAGGATAGTAGTTTGGTGATTTATCTGATCTCCGGGCCGAGTGGTTTAAAGCCTTAAGTGGGGATAGTAGTTTGGCTGATTTATCTGATCTCGGGCCGAGTGGTTTAAAGCCTTAGAGTGGAGATAGTGATGGGGGAGGTTTATACGGTCTTCGGACCCGAGTGGTTTAAAGCCTTAGGGTGCTGTGGTGAAGTAGTGAGGTTTGTGGTGAGTGGACGTGGTGATGTCTGAGTTGAAGCTTAGTTCGGGAGTATGAACCTAAGTTGTGACCTAGTTCGGGAGTATGACCTAAGTTGGGACCTAGTTCGGGAATATGACCTAAGTTGGGACCTAGTTCGGGAATATGACCTAAGTTGGGACCTAGTTCGGGAGTATGACCTAAGTTGGGACCTAGTTCGGGAGTATGACCTAAGTTGGGACCTAGTTCGGGAATATGACCTAAGTTGGGACCTAGTTCGGAATATGACCTAAGTTGGGACCTAGTTCGGGAATATGACCTAAGTTGGGACCTAGTTCGGGAATATGACCTAAGTTGGGACCTAGTTCGGGAGTATGACCTAAGTTGGGACCTAGTTCGGGAATATGACCTAAGTTGGGACCTAGTTCGGGAATATGACCTAAGTTGGGACCTAGTTCCTAAGTTGGGACCTAGTTCGGGAATATGACCTAAGTTGAGACTATTCTAAGGCGTACGGACCTAAGTTGAGTTTGATGGGCATTTTGTGGATCCTATATGGAACTTTGTTTGTGGGAATTTTGGAAAGGCATCATGCCGTCTTGGGATTCTTCTTTTATGTAGCATTTATTACGGCTATGTCTTGCGTTTGAAGTTTATTGACATACCTTTCTTTGTGTTTACTGCGGGGAGGAGGCACCTTTGTGAGGAGGAAGTTGAATTGTTGAGGATGTGGGGCACCTCGGCCCAGAGATGAAGAAGGACATGGTGGCGTCTTTGGCTGAATTGCTTGAAGTGTTAGAGGGCGTGGGCGCCTACGATCGAGATTGTTGAAATGTTGAGGACGTGTGGCGCCCGGCCAGAAGTTCTTGAAATGCTGCGGATGCGCTGGCGTTTTGTGAAGTCGGTGAAAGGATGAGGACGCGACGGAGCCTTTGTTCGAACTTGCGGTGAGGGCGAGGTGGAACCTCTGCACGAACTTGGTGAGGGCGAGGTAGCGCCTCTGTCGAACTTGCGGTGAGGGCGAGATGGAGCCTCTGTGCGAACTTGGTGAGGGCGAGGTAGCGCCTCTGTACGAACTTGCGGTGAGGCGAGGTGGAGCCTCTGTCGAACTTGGTGAGGGCGAGGTAGCGCCTCTGTGCGAACTTGCGGTGAGGGCGAGATGGAGCCTCTGTCCCGAACTTGGTGAGGGCGAGGTAGCGCCTCTACGAACTTGCGGTGAGGGCGAGATGGAACCTCTGTGCGAACTTGGTGAGGGCGAGGTAGCGCCTCTGTGCGAACTTGCGGGGAGGGCGAGATGGAGCCTCTGTCCGAACTTGGTGAGGGCGAGGTAGCGCCTCTGTACGAACTTGCGGTGAGGCGAGATGGAACCTGTACGAACTTGGTGAGGATGAGGTAGCGCCTGCTGTCGAACTTGCGGTGAGGGCGAGATGGAACCTCTGTCGAACTTGGTGAGGCGAGGTAGCGCCTCTGTGCGAACTTGCGGTGAGGGCGAGATGGCGCCTGCTGTCGAACTTGCGGTGAGGGCGAGATGGAGCCTCTGTACGAACTTGGCGGTGAGGGCGAGATGGAGCCTCTGTACGAACTTGGCGGGCGTGGGACGCCTCGAGTCTTTGGACAAGGAGAGGAGGGATGGCTCATCTTCTTTTTCCTTCTTCGTTCTTATTCTGTGGACTTCTTGGATTATCCGGTTGAGGAAGGTCTGGGTTCACCGAGGGACGATGATGTGGTGGCGGAGCGCCGAGATGCCGAATTTCTCGTTTGTGGAGGAGGATGATGATGAATCGGATTAGGGCTCTTTTGCTTTTCCTCTTTCCATTGTTTTTTTGTAGAGCAACAGACATTTTGTACTGTAATAAAACACTTGTATTTGCACAAAAGTATTTTATTTAAGATGTAATGACGTATTTGTGATTCCGGGATTGACCTAGGAATTGTTGCTAGCTTATTATTATTTTTGTGCATGTCGCATAGTGGGAATGCATTTGTGGTTAATGGAGGTGAGCGGCTTTGGCAAGTTTTACGGCGGTTGGGGGTGGCGGCTTTGGCGGTTTCATGAGCGGTGGCGGGAAGTGATGTCTCTGGGACGCGTTCGCTTTGTGCTTGATAGCCACTCTTTTCGGGGTTGGCTACCTCGGGATATGTGACGGTGCTCTGTTTGGATGTGGCGAGGCCATTGTCGGGCGGACGAGGATATCGTTCCTTTGGTTTCGGGGAAATCCTTCCACGGTGTAGATCGTCACAGTGATGAGGACCGATTCATGCGGGGAAGCCCTGCTTTGCTTGCATTATGGTTGCGAGATGCTTGAAGCCATGCACGAGTCTCCGGCGTCTCTTTGTCAAAGTGGACATTTGCTCGGTGACCTCTTGTCTTGGACATGGATCGATGCAGCAGGAGAGATGGATAGCATATCTTGGTACGCATCGAGATTCGTTGGTGGGTTTCCCTTTGGGGGATTGAAACTAGGAGGGCTGTCGGGAAGGTTCCTATGTTGTCGAGTTCCGTGTTTGCCTTGGTCCTCTTTACGTGTTCCGTTGCTTGTTTCCGTCGGTTCGGGATGAGGCGAGAGCCTTTCTTTGAAAAATTTGAGATGACATTGCAGCGTGGAGGTAGCTTCTTTACTGCATGACAGATCTGATGCTTTTATGTATTTTACGAGGTATGGAAGTATTCCGCTTTCCCTCCCCGTGGTGCTCCTTAGATGCGGGAGAATGTTGTCTTGACCACCGAGTACCTGGATTGGTATGAGTAGCATATCGGGCGGACCCAAGTGGTTTTGGGGAGCGAGGCGTGAAGCAGTGCAGGGCAAGATTGTCGTCTCAGCTATAGCCTTAGGAGTGCGAAGCTTGTTCTAACCCTCGGGATGTCATAGGAGACGCTTTGTTTGACTACGGGACTCGAGTTGACGGGCGGCGGGGAGAGGTCCCCTTTGCGGACTCGTAGGGAGGAGATCCGAGCCGAGGCACGGGTGAAACGATGCTCACGAGAAGCGGCGGATTCGTTTGACACGACTAGGAGGACTCACGATCTCGGAATGAGGGAGACGAGAACTCGCTCATGTGGAATGAAAAAAGACTCGTTGGGGACGAGGGAAGAAAGGAAAGAGTGACGAAGGGCCAATCGCGAGTAGCATGGAATGACCTTACGAAACACTAAGTATCCATTCATTGCCATTGCGGACACATTGATTGTTAAATGTTTTAAGTTGTCTTTTAGCATGTTGTGAATCGAGAGTAGGCCGTGCTTGAACTCATCAAAAGTGTTTTAAGCTGTGATGATTTGTGATTTACTTTTAAAGCTTTGTCGAGACGCAAAATCTCTTGTTTGCTTCTTTTACGAGCCTTGGTGGCGTCAATTTTTGGAATTTTGTGTATTCCTTAGGCCGAACCAATGAAGGCTGCCTACGTTCCCCTCGGGTGAGAGGCTCGGGTCTGCGTAGTTCGACCCTCTTTTGTGGAAGAAATGACTCGTAATGTACACTTGCGAGGCGTATTTATTTTTGAAAAGGTGGGAACGGGTCCCCTTTTGTGTGAATGCCTTATTTGATGTAGGCACAAAAGAAATGCTTTTGGGTTTGACTCTTTTGAGAGAGTATGAGTGCGAAAAGCTTGTAAAAGTGTATGGAAGCCCTTCGACGGAAAATCGAGTGTTTAGCTCTATTGTCCTATTTTGTAGAAAAAGAAGACTTGTCGAGACAATTGAAAACTTGATTTGTTCACAATGATCACTTGTTTGCTTAAAACCCTTTGTTGATGTTCGGGTTATTCAACAATTAAACTTGATATGCTTTGATTAATCACTAGGAGAAAGTCAACCGGTATCAAGGATCGAGTTGATGCAGTGTGAAAGAAGGTTTGTGTATAGGAGAGGTCATTGATGAGATCGGGTTTGTGGATTTGTATGTGTTTATGATCGGACCATTTACGGATGCCTACGTTCCCCTTAAGACAAGGAGCTCGGGTCGACGTAGTTCGGGTTTGAGCGTGTTTGGCTTTGGGGCCGGGGCATGAATATTTGTGCGGCCTTTGGCGAAAAGGCTCGGAAAGTTGAATGATGAGGCACGGGCCTTGAGGTGATTTCTTGACAAGTCGTATTTGTGATCTTTCGGTGACTCCCTTGCTTCTTGATCGTTGGCTTTGGGTCTTTGACCTCATTTATTTTTGTGAAGCTTACGCTTGAGCTCTTTTTTTTTTTGTAGCACGCTTGAGCTTTTTTTTTTTGTAGCTTACGCTTGAGCTTCTTTTTTGTGCGGCTTACGCTTGAGCTCTTTTTTTTTTTTTTTTGAAGCATTTGAGGGCGAAGGCAAGCCCCTAGCTTGAACTTTCTTGATGCGCACGAGGCGAAGGCAAGCCCCTAGATTGTTGTCGACATGGGGTCAATCTTTTGATCTTGAGTGACCTTTTGTTGTCCTTTGATGTTCTGCCAGTCGTTGACTTGGTCAAAGTGATGGTGGGGACATATTTTGGAAAGTGTATGGCTTGATGGAGGCCTTTGTGTGGGGTATGGTAAGGTGTATGGGGAGCTATCGATTGACTTTCTCACACCAATTAATCAAAGCATTAATCATTTGTGGAATTACTTGTTGAGCAATGCAAGTGATCACATAGAACAAAACCATTTCATTAAATGTAATGTGGGGTGCAAAATAATGTCTCAAGTCTAGCAAGAAAAGAAAGAAGACTTATGTATGGAAAATTGAAGACTTAATTACAATGTCCGAGGAGGACTTGATTGAATGAACAGATACTAGAACCTACGAGGTTTGGCGTGTGATTCTTTGATTTGCGTCTCTTTGGGCTCTTCGGCATTTCCCAAATTCATTTTGGTTAGAACCTTCTCGGCGGCTTGGGCACGATTTTCCTCTCGTTTGACAACATGCTTAAAGATTTGTTTTAATGCATTGTTCATTAATGTGTCTAACGTCTTTACCAAGTGAATCATTATTAAGCTGTTTTGATTAGTTAATTTATCATTTGTTAAAGTGGCAATGAGGATACTCGAAAGGTCGATCATTTATTCAAAGCATAAGGAAGCGCGGTTTATGTTACAAACGCATAATCTTTAGGCGTAAGGCCATCGGACGACTCGAGAGACTCGAACATAAATACGACAGGACTCGGGGTCTTTTATTTTTGAAGATAGACTCTAGGAGACGGGGGTTAGTCCAAGCTTCTCGTCTGTCTCTTCTTGCTGTTTGTGGGTCGCGTTTGTGAAAGTCACGCCGTTTTGATCTGCCACTTGCTCGACTGTCTCGAAGCGCCTTATCTGCAGGAAGGCTCGATCCATCCCTTGGTGTGCCCGATTCTGGAAAGGATTGTTGGGGAATAACCGTTCTTGGATTCTTTCTCTCGAATTCTTCATTGCGGAAGCCCCAGGTTCCGTCTTCACGTCCCATTCATCACGGGAATTTGCGAGAGGACTTCTCCACCTTGATTACCCCGTCATTTCTAGGGAAAGGGTTTCCAAGCTGTGATGGGACCGCGAGGGCGTTCCAACTTTCCCTCTTCGATTAGCCACTTGGACCACTTGTTTTAGCACGAAGCAATTGTCGGTGGTGTGGCCAGGGGTAGTTGTGGAAGGCGCGGTGCTTGCTCATATCCATGTTGGGCTTGCGAGTCTTTGGTTGGAAATTCTCGAGGGTTTGAGAATGTTCCTCTTTACTAGTGTCTCGAGGACTTGGCTCAAGGGCATCCGAGGTTATCAAAATCTTTGGAGCTGTGGTATGCGAGGGGATTGTCGTTCCTCGGGGGTGCTTGATCGCGGTTTACTTGAGCTCAGTTACGGATGTAGTGGTGCTCTAGTAACCTCTTTCTTCTTGTTTGGAGGTGTTTGGTAACCTTTTTCCTTTTGCTTAAGGAAACTCTTCCGTTGTATCTCCTTTGCATGTTACTTGACGAAGCCATATGGGGGTCGGTGGCGAGAGCGGCTAGTTTTTGCAGGATGGAGGCCGAAGATGGAGGTGGATTGGCGAGATGGGATCGCCATTCGGGAGTCTTGGGGAGCGGTTGAGTGTATACATACCCATATCTGGATTGTTGAAATTGGGGCGTAATTGCTGGACCACTAAGGGTTGTGTTTAGGAATTGGGGAAATGCTTCATTAGCCCCAGTGGCGATCCAAATGGTGGAAGGTTTGAAATGTCGGGATATCACTTTGGGATGTCCGTCCACAGTAAACATTGGGATTTCAAGTTGTGGTGCGGGACTCATACGAAGGCACGGGATTGAATTCCAGGGGATATTGAGAGGTGTTAGGATTTGAGGAGCGGAGCCCATAGGTGTGCGAGGTTGGAAAATCAGAGTTGTTTGGCGAGGCTCGAATGGAGCTTTGAGCGGGAGTTGCCTTGCATTGCTAGGTTTCCGTGGATTTGTGAAGGAGGGACCTGGCGATAGCTTTGAGAGGCAGGGGAGCCGATATTTCTCCGTCTTCTATGAGAACGACGGTCCCATCGGGTTGGGAACCACGACGGTTACTGCGACGGCGTATGGCATATTCAATCCAAGCCTGCTGCACTTCTTGGCGTTTCTCGAGAGCCTTAAAAGCTTGCCAAACTTCTTCCATTGTTTGGAAATTTCCCGGGGGCGGGGTTCCGTTTCCCTCACTGTTATCTGTTGATCCCGTCATGGGGGAGTAGCGGACGGTGTGGACCGATTGAAGCTGGAAGAGCTGTCGGACCTTGTGACCTCAATGCGAAAAGGCGGCTCAGGGTATTCTCAACCACTCTCGGTTATTTGGAGGGTGACGGGCAAGGTTTAGACACGGGAATGGCCTCTCGGGATAAAAAGGGGAAAGCTCACGTGGCATGCGGTTTCCGTTTCTTTTATATTTATTATTTTTTTTTTTGTTGTTTTAATTTACTTAAAACGTGTTTTCTCAGAGTCCTAGGTAGGTTGGAAAAGATTGCTCTTCTTTGTCGCAACTATGCTAGATCTGGGTCGATGGAGACCATACGTGCGGCTATAAGCCCCTCGTTTTGCACCTGTATTTTGACATCCCGGGGTGGAGCCGGCCCAGGCGAGGTCCTATAGTGCAAGCGGTTTCCACCGGCCTAAAAGAAATATCGAACCTAAGGGCCGAGCTGTCATGTTCGTTTTGATGCGTTAGCCATGTGAATAGTGAACCGAGCCGGCCACCGAGTCAAGATCAGGTCAAGAGTTCGGCATGACCTCTCTTTACCTTGCTTGCGCAAGGGATGCGTGACGTTAGGCGTTAGGTGGGTCATATCGTCATGGGCGACGTGTCAAAGGCGTGATGACATGGTGTCATGTGAGCATGGATGTATATCGGGACGGAACATCGTGCAGGTGTAGCTTCGGAAATCAAGATCGAGTCAAGATTTTAGTATGACCTTTCATCGCTTTGCTTGCGCGAGGATCTTGAGTTAGAGCCTTGACTCGAAAATGGCGGCATGGTATATGTATCAGTGTATGTATGACACGGGGTAAAAACCAACCGAGTACGGACAGAGTGTGACTCAAGACTCAAACGTGCGGGGTTGACGCTTGGCTAGGATGGGATGTTTGGAATGATCCCGTGCGCATCCAAGAGGCCTAGGAAGACCAAACGGGCTCGCAAGCGAGACCACTCCGGGTTAAGGGTTGTAGTGTGCAGTGTATCCGAGGTAGCAGTGCGCGTAGCGTGCGGTGTAGCAAGGCGGCCGGTGTGCGTAGTGTGCGGTGTAACCGAGCGGCGGTGCGAGTAGTGTGCGGTCTCTAAAATTCTTTTTACGAGTAAAACGAAGTTTTTAGAAGAATTTTAAATGTATGCCTGAGATGTATATTGATGCATTTTTTTTTGGTATTTTTATTTTTTTGTAAAATAAAAAAATAAAGCACATGCACACACACACAACTTGATTAAAGAAAGGGGTAAAATGAAAGTTTGACCCTCATCATCGTTTTAAAAATCTTTTGTTTTGTTTAAAAGTTTTTAAAACAAAATATCCCAGGAGTCGCCAACCGAAATTACCCGGATCCGGCTCGCGCGTGAGCCCGGCATCTCGCATTCGTCGCTGTTCGGGAAGTCGCCGGATCAGAGCACAATCGCGCCCGGCATCCGGCTTATTCCGTTTTAGCGTTGCGTGTTGGAGGTGTCTCGCCGTTTTGCTTTCGCATTTTGTAGAGTCGCCACGCCGTTTTTATTAAGCCCAAAACATTGAAAAAGGGCATCGGTTTAAAGATAAATTTTAAAGCTGTTTTTGTGTGATGAGATTTTGAGTTCGGAGGTCGAGATGACTCCTCGGGAAGAGAATATTAGAATATTAGAGCTCACAGAGTCGCCTCGTAAAAACGAGTCTTTCGGATACCCCTAATATCCTTTAAAAAGTTGTGTGTGTGTGTGTGCTTTTAAAAATGCATCTTTGTATCGGATGTCTACATTGTATTGAAATGTATTGAAATAGAATAGGAAGGAAGGCTTACCAATGTTGGTTCGTGTCTGTCTTCGCAGGGAATAGTGTTTGAGGTCGGAGTAGCGTTCGGATTGCTTCGGGGATGCGGTTGTCCGCGGACGAGTTTCAGCGTGAGTTGAAACCGTAGGCTACGTTTGGGCGAGAGGTTCGGCGTGCGTGGGGATCGTCGGGATCGGTCGGGCGAGAGGTTCGGCGTGCGTTGGAATCGTTGGTTGGATTCGGGCGAGAGGTTCGGCAAGGTTTGGGATCACCGGTTTGACTCGGAAAGAGCGGGACACCGTGGGAAAGACCGACGAGGCCTCGGAGTACCACGAGGGCCTCGGAGTACCTCGAGAGTGCCTCGGGGCAGCGCGGGAGCGTCTCGGGAGCGCTCGGAGAGGCTTCGGAGCACCTCGAGGGGGCTCGGAAGGCCTCGGAAGGATCCGAAGGGGCGGGAATGCCTCGAAAGGTCTTAGAAGGGAGCCAGAAGGCTTAGGGAGGAAGAGAGAAGTGGGAGGTGTCAAAAAATGAGGAGGGGAAGCCCTCTATTTATAGTAGTGGAAAACTGCAAAGAGGTCCGTACGGACCTCTTAGGTAATGATGGATTTCCGGGATTTGAGGGAATCTCGTGGACTTTAAGGGGATTTTCGTAATGATTATATTCAGTGCAAAGAGGTCCGTACGGACCTTTTGGCATGCAAAGAGGTCCGTACGGACTTTCCATGCTCTTGTGAATGTGATGGCAAGCTAGCTCTCGTCGAGAGCTTTCCAACCATATATGGCACGTCTCAATCGGAGTTCGTATGAAGGAGTTATGACCTCCGGAAGTTTGCCTCTGGTTTTGTCGTATGCTGGGATGGAGAGCGATCCAGATTGGGGTACTTACAGAGGTAGCACCTCTGTCTGAACTTGGCGAGGACGTGGGACGCCTCAGGTGCTGGACAAGGAGAGGAGGGATGGCTCATCTTCTTTTTCCTTCTTCGTTCTTATTCCTGTGGACTTCTTGGATTATCCGGTTGAGGAAGGTGCTGGGTTCACCGAGGACGATGATGTGGCCGGCGGAGGCGCCGAGATGCCGAATTTCTCGTTTGTGGAGGAGGATGATGATGAATCGGATTAGGGCTCTTTTGCTTTTCCTCTTTCCATTGTTTTTTTTTGTAGAGCAACGAGACATTTTGTACTGTAATAAAACACTTGTATTTGCACAAAGAAAGTATTTTATTTAAGATGTAATGACGTATTTGTGATTCCGGGATTGACCTAGGAATTGTTGCTAGCTTATTATTATTTTTGTGCATGTCGCATAGTGGGAATGCATTTGTGGTTAATGGAGCCGAGCGGCTTTGGCAAGTTTTACGGCGGTTGGAAATGGCGGCTTTGGCAGTTTCATGAGCGGTGGCGGGAGTGATGTCTCTGGGACGCGTTCGCTTTGTGCTTGATAGCCACTCTTTTCGGGGTTGGCTACCTCGGGATATGTGACGGTGCTCTGTTTGATATGGCGAGGCCATTGTCGGGCGGGCGAGGATATCGTTCCTTTGGTTCCGGGGAAACCTTCCACGGTGTAGATCATCGGTGATGAGGACCGATTCATGCGGGAAGCCCCTCGCTTTGCTTGCATTATGGTTGCGAGAGAGGCTTGAGCCATGCACGAGTCTCAGGCGTCTCTTAGTCCGTGGACGTTTGCTCGGTGACCTTTTGTCTTGGACATGGATCGATGCAGCAGGAGAGATGGATGGCACGTCTTGGTACGCATCGATTCGTTGGTGGGTTTCCCTTTGGGGGATTGAAACTAGGAGGGCTGTCGGGAAGGTTCCTATGTTGTCGAGTTCCGTGTTTGCCTTGGTCCTCTTTACGTGTTCCGTTGCTTGTTTCCGTCGGTTCGGGATGAGGCGAGAGCCTTTCTTTGGGCCGGGATGACATTGCCAACGTGGAGGTAGCTTCTTTCGCATGACAGATCCCGATGCTTTTATGTATTTTACGAGGGTATGGAAGTATTCCGCTTTCCCTCTGTGGTGCTCCTTAGATGCGGGAGAATGTTGTCTCGACCATCGAGTACCTGGATTGGTATGAGTAGCATATCGGGCGGACCAAGTGGTTTTGGGGAGCGGGCGTGAAGCAATTGCAGGGCAAGATTGTCGTCCTCCGCTATAGCCTTAGGAGTGCGAAGCTTGGTCTAACCCTCGGGATGTCATGGGAGACGCTTTGTTTGACTACGGGACTCGAGTTGACGGGCGGCGGGGAGAGGTCCCCTTTTGCGGGCTCGTAGGGAGGAGATCCGAGCCGAGGCACGGGTGAACGATGCTCGAGAGCGGCCGGATTCGTTTGACACGACAAGGAGGACTCACGATCTCGGAATGAGGGAGACGAGAACTCGCTCATGGGGAATGAAAAAGACTCGTTGGGGACGAGGGAGGAAAGGAAAGAGTGATGAAGGGCCAAACGCGAGTAGCATGGAATGACCTTCTGAAACACTGAGTATCCATTCATCGGCATTGCAGACACATTGATTGTTAAATGTTTTAAGTTGTCTTTTAGCATGTTGTGAATCGAGAGTGGACCGTGCTTGAACTCATCAAAAAGTGTTTTAACTGTGATGATTTGTGATTTACTTTTAAAGCTTTGTCGAGGCAACGAAAATCTCTTGTTTGCTTCTTTTCTGAGCCTTGGTGGCGTCAATTTTTGGAATTTTGTGTATTCCTTAGACCGAACCAATGAAGGCTGCCTACGTTCCCCTCGGACTGAGAGGCTCAGGTCTGCGTAGTTCGACCCTCTTTTGTGGGAGAAATGACTCGTAATGTACACTTGCGAGGCGTATTTATTTTTGAAAAGGTGGGAATGGGTCCCTTTTTTGTGTGAATGCCTCATTTGATGTAGGCACAAAAGAAATGCTTTTGGGTTTGACTCTTTTGAGAGAGTATGAGTGCGAAAAGCTTGTAAAAGTGTATGGAAGCCACTGCGACGGAAAATCGATGTTTAGCTCTATTGTCCTATTTTGTAGAAAAAGAAGACTTGTCGAGACAATTGAAAACTTGATTTGTTCACAATGATCACTTGTTAGCTTAAAACCCTTTGTTGATGTTCGGGTTATTCAACAATTAAACCTGATATGCTTTGATTAATGAGGAGAAAGTCAACCGGTATCAAGGATCGAGTTGATGCAGTGTGAAAGAAGGTTTGTGTATAGGAGAGGTCATTGATGAGATCGGGTTTGTGGATTTGTATGTGTTTATGGCCAGGACCATTTACGGTTGCCTACGTTCCTTAAGACAAGGAGCTCGGGTCGACGGAGTTCAGGGTTGAACTGTGTTTGGCTTTGGGGCCAGGGTATGAATATTCGTGCGGCCTGTGGCGAAAATGCTTGGAAGGTTGAATGATGAGGCACGGGCCTTGCGGTGATTCCTTGACAAGTCGTATTTGGCGGTTTCAGGGACTCCCTTGCTTCTTGGTTGTTGGCGCTGGGTCCTTGACCTCATTTTTTGTGAACCTTTTGCTTGAGCTCCTCTTTTTCTTTTGAAAGCTTCTGCTTGAGCTCTTTTTTTTTTTTTTTTTTTTAAAGCTTCGCTTGAGCTCTTTTTTTTTTTTTTTTGAAGCATATGAGGGCGAAGGCAAGCCCCTGCTTGAACTTTCTTGATGCGCACGAGGCGAAGGCAAGCCCCTAGGTTGTTGTCGACATGGGGTCAATCATTTGATCTTGAGTGACCTTTTGTTGTCCTTTGATGTTGCCGCCGTCGTTGACTTGGTCAAGGTGATGGTGGGGACGTGTTTTGGAAAGTGTATGGCTTGATGGAGGCCTTTGTGTGGGGTATGGTAAGGTGTATAGGGAGCTATCGATTAACTTTCTCACACCCAATTAATCAAAGCATTAATCATTTGTGGAATTACTTGTTGGCAATGCAAGTGATCACATAGAACAAAACCATTTCATTAAATGTAATGTGGGGTGCAAATTAATGTCTCAAGTCTAGCAAGAAAAGAAAGAAGACTTATGTATGGAAAATTGAAGACTTAATTACAATGTCCGAGGAGGACTTGATTGAATGAAAACAGTACTAGAACCTACGAGGTTTGACTGTGTGATTCTTTGATTTGCGTCTCTTTGGGCTCTTGGCGGTTCCCAAATTCATTTTGGTTAGAACCTTCTCGGCGACTTGGGCCGATTTTCCTCTCGTTTGACAACATGCTTAAAGATTTGTTTTAATGCATTGTTCATTAATGTGTCTCAGCGTCTTTACCAAGTGAATCATTATTAAGCTGTTTTGATTAGTTAATTTATCATTTGTTAAAGTGGCAATGAGGGGATACTCAGAAAGGTCGATCATTTATTCAAAGCATAAGGAAGCGCGGTTTATGTTACAAACACATAATCTTTAGGCGTAAGGCCATCAGACGACTCGAGAGACTCGAACATAAATACGACAGACTCGGGGTCTTTTATTTTTGAAGATAGACTCTAGGAGACGGGGGGTTAGTCCAAGCTTCTCGTCCTGTCTCTTCTTGCTGGCTGTGGGTCCGCGTTTGTGAAAGTCACGCCGTTTTTGATGCTGCCACTTGCTCGACCTGTCTCGAACTGCCTTATCTCTGGGGAAGGCTCGATCCATCCCTTGGTGTGCCCCGATTCTGGAAAGGATTGTTGGGGAATAACCGTTCTTGGATTCTTTCTCTCGAATTCTTCATTGCGGAAGCCCCAGGTTCCGTCTTCACGTCCCCATTCATCACGGGAATTTGCAGAGGACTTCTCCACCACGATTACCCCGTCATTTCTAGGGAAAGGGTTTCCAAGCGTGATGGGACCGCGGGGCGTTCCAACTTTCCCTCTTCGATTAGCCACTTGGACCACTTGTTTTAGCACGAAGCAATTGTCGGTGGTGTGGCCAGGGGTAGTTGTGGAAGGCGCAGTGCTTGCTCATATCCATGTTGGGCTTGCGAGTCTTTGGTTGGAAATTCTCGAGGGTTTGAGAATGTTCCTCTTTACTAGTGTCTCGAGGACTTGGCTCAAGGGCATCCCGAGGTTATCAAAATCTTTAGGCTTGTGGTATGCGAGGGGATTGTCGTTCCTCGGGGTGCTTGATCGCGGTTTACTTGAGCTCGTTACGGATGTAGTGGGCTGCTCCGGTAACCTCTTTCTTCTTGTTTGGAGGTGTTTGGTAACCTTTTTTCCTTTTGCTTAAGGAAACTCTTCCGTTGTATCTCCTTTGCATGTTACGCAACCAAGCCGTATGGGGGTGGTCGGTAGGCGAAGGCCGCCGTTTTAAGGATGGAGGCAGAAGATGGAGGTGGATTGGCGAGATGGGATCGCCATTCGGGAGTCTTGGGGAGGCGGTTGAGTGTATACCAACCCATATCTGGATTGTTGAAATTGGGGCGTAATTGCACGGACCACTAAGGGTTGTGTTTAGGAATTGGGGAAATGCTTCATTAGCCCCAGTGGCGATCCAGCGGGTGGAAGGTTTGAAATGTCGGGATATCCGCTGGGATGTCCGTCCACAGTAAACATTGGGATTTCAAGTTGTGGGCTGCGGGACTCATACGAGGCACGAGGATTGAATTCCGGGGGATATTGAGAGGTGTTAGGATTTGAGGAGCGGGCCCATAGGTGTCGAGGTTGGAAAATCGAGTTGTTTGACCGAGGCTCGAATGGAGCTTTGAGCGGGAGTTGCCTTGCATTGCTAGGTTTCAGTGGATTTGTGAAGGAGGGACCCGCCGATAGCTTTGAGAGGCAGGGAGCCGATATTTCTCCGTCTTCTATGAGAACGACGGTCCCGTCGGGTTGGGGAACCACGACGGTTACTGCGACGACGCATGGCATATTCAATCCAAGCTTCTTTGCACTTCTTGGCGTTTCTCGAGAGCCTTAAAAGCTTGCCAAACTTCTTCCATTGTTTGGAAATTTCCGGGGCGGGGTTCCGTTTCCCTCAGCTGTTATCTGTTGATCCGTCATGGGGAGTAGCGGACGGTGTGGGCCGTTGAAGCTGGAAGAGGCTGTCGGACCTTGTGACCTCAATGCGAAAAGGCGGCTCCCGGGTATTCTCAACCACTCTCGGTTATTTGGAGGGGTGACGGGCAAGGTTTAGACACGGGAATGGCCTCTCGGGATAAAAAGGGGGAAAGCTCACGTGGCATGCGGTTTCCGTTTCTTTTATATTTATTATTTTTTTTTGTTGTTCTAATTTACTTAAAACGTTTTTCTCGAGTCCTAGGTAGGTTGGAAAAGATTGCTCTTCTTTTTCGCAATTGTGCTAGATCTGGGTCGATGGAGACCATACGTGCGGCTATAAGCCCCTCGTTTTGCACTGTATTTCGACATCCCGGGGTGGGCGGCCCCGGGCGAGGGTCCTATAGTGCAAGCGGTTTCCACCGGCCTAAAGAAAAATCGAACCTAAGGACCGAGCTTTGTCATGTTCGTTTTGATGCGTTAGCCATGCGAATAGTGAACCGAAAGCCGGCCACCGAGTCAAGATCGTGTCAAGAGTTCGGCATGACCTCTCTTTACCTTGCTTGCGCAAGGGATCTGTGACGTTAGCGCCGGGCCGGGTCATATCGTCATGGCCGACGTATCAAAGGCGTGATGACATGGTGTCATGCGAGCATGGATGTATATCGGGACGGAACATCGTGCAGGTGTAGCCGGAAATCAAGATCGAGTCAAGATTTTAGCATGACCTTTCATCGCTTTGCTTGCGCGAGGATCTTGAGTTCCGAGCCTTGACTCGAAAAATGGCGGCATGATATATGTATCCAGTGTATGACACTGAGGTAAAACCAACCGAGTTTGGACAGAGTGTGACTCAAGACTCAAACGTGCGGGGTTGACGCTTGGCTAGGATGGGATGTTTGGAATGATCCGTGCGCGCCCAAGAGGCCTAGGAAGACCAAACGGACTGCAACCGAGACCACTCCGGGTTAGGGTTGTAGTGTGCGGTGTATCCGGCGGCGGTGCGCATAGTGTGCGGTGTAGCAGGCGGCGGTGTGAGTAGAGTGCGGTGTAACCGAGGCGGCGGTGCGCGTAGTGTGCGGTCTCTAAAATTCTTTTACGAGTAAAATAGAAAATTTTGAAGAATTTTAAATGTATGCACGAGATGTATATTGATGCATTTTTTTTTGTATTTTTATTTTTTTTTGTAAAATAAAAACAAAGCACGTGCACACACACACAGCTTGATTAAAGGAAGGGGTAAAATGAAAGTTTGACCCTCATCATCGTTTTAAAAATCTTTTGTTTTGTTTAAAAGTTTTAAAACAAAATTTCCCAGCAGAGTCGCCAACCGAAATTACCGGATCCGGCGCGCGGAGCCCCGGCATCTCGCATTCGTCGTCGTTCCGGGAAGTCGCCGGATCCGAGAGGCGCACAATCGCGCCCGGCATCGCTTATTCCGTTTTAGCGTTGCGTGTTGGAGGTGTCTCGCCGTTTTGCTTTCGCATTTTGTAGAGTCGCCACGCCGTTTTTATTAAGCCCAAAACATTGAAAAAGGGCATCGAGTTTAAAGATAAATTTTAAAGCTGTTTTTGTGTGATGAGATTTTGAGTTCGGAGGTCGAGATGACTCCTCGGGAAGAGAATATTAGAATATTAGAGCTCACTCCGAGTCGCCTCGTAAAACGAGTCTTTCGGATACCCCTAATATCCTTTAAAAAGTTGTGTGTGTGTGTGTGCTTTTAAAAATGCATCTTTGTATCGGATGTCTACATTGTATTGAAATGTATTGAAATAGAATAGGAAGAAAGCCTTACCAATGTTGGTTCGTGTCTGTCTTCCGCGGGGAATAGTGTTTGAGGTCGGAGTAGCGTTAGGATTGCTTCGGGGATGCGGTTGTCGCGGACGAGTTTCGGCGTGAGTTGAAACCGCAGGCTAGCCGCGTTTGGGGCAGCGAGGTTCGGCGTGCGTGGGGATCGTCGGGATCACTCGGGCGGAGTTTCGGCGTGCGTTGTGGTTGGTTGGAGTAGGGCGAGAGTTTCGGCGTGGTTTGGGATCGTCGGTTTGACTCGGAAAGAGCGGGACACCATGGAAAAGACCAGGCAAGGCCTCGGAGTACCACGAGGGGCCTCGAGTACCTCGAGAGTGCCTCGGGGCAGCGCGGGAGCGTCTCGGGAGCGCTCGGAGAGGCTTCGGAGCACCTCGAGGGGGCTCGGAAGGCCTCGGAAGGATCCGAAGGGCGGGAATGCCTCGAAAGGTCTTAGAAGGGGAGCCGAAGGCTTAGGGAGGAAGAGAGAAGTGGGAGGTGTGAAAAATGAGGAGGGGAAGCCCTCTATTTATAGTAGTGGAAAACTGCAAAGAGGTCCGTACGGACCTCTTAGGTAATGATGGATTTCCGGGATTTGAGGGAATCTCGTGGACTTTAAGGGGATTTTCGTAATGATTATGTCTGGTGCAAAGAGGTCCGTACGGACCTTTTGGCATGCAAAGAGGTCCGTACGGACTTTCCATGCTCTTGTGAATGTGATGGCAAGCTAGCTCTCGTCGAGAGCTTTCCAACCATATATGGCACGTCTCAATCGGAGTTCGTATGAAGGAGTTATGACCTCCGGAAGTTTGCCTCTGGTTTTGTCGTATGCTGGGATGGAGAGCGATCCAGATTGGGGTACTTACAAGTACCAGATAAAGAAGTATCTTATTAAGAAGAATCTGAGGTTCAAGGTGAGAAAGAGCACACCGCAAAAGTGGACTATTGAGTGTTTGGTGAAACAGTTCCCCTGCAATTTCTATGTCAATGTGAGTCTGAAGAAGGGTGGGTACTGGGAAGTAACTAAGTACAAGGGTCCACATTCTTGCTTGGCTTCAGATGTTAGCGGCGATCATCCTAATTTAGATGCTAAGTTTATAGGACGAGAAGTTTTTGATCTTGTCAAGGCTGATCCAGAGTACAAGATTAAGCTTATCATGATAAATATAAAATCAGCTCACGGTAAGGATGTTTCATATCGGAAGGCATGGTGTGGTAAACAAAAAGCCATCGCTCAAGCATATGGGGGCCCAGGAAGAATCTTATAGAAAGTTGCCACGTTTGTTAGCGGCTATTCAAAAGTGGAACCCTTCAACCATTGTGGAGTTTTCTAATCGTCTGGCCGGTCCTCCAGGTTCGTTTGGCCGTGTGTTACGGGCATTTGGCCCTTGTTTGGAAGCATTCTCTCATTGCCGTCCTGTCATTTACGGTTGATGGCACATTCTTGCATGGAAGATATAAAGGGGTAATACTTATTGCTATGGGTGTCGATGCGAATGATAGTTTACTTCCACTTGCTTTTGCTCTTGTTGAAAAAGAAGACCATGAAAAGCGGTCTTGGTTCTTACATCTTCTTTGCGGACATGTTATTAGGGCTCGTGAAGTTTGTTTGATATCCGATCGCCACAATGGGATCCTTGCCACTATTGGAGAAAATGGTTGGCCACGGCTGTTGTGCACGAGGTGGTGCATGTTGCATTTACGAGCTAATTTCCTTTACACTCATAAGGGGTTGGCTTAAAAGATCTTTTTGGCGTGCTGTTAGCGCCACCCAGGACCGAAAGATGAAAAATTACTTGGCTCAGATTCGTATAATCAATCGCGAGGCAGTTAAATGGTTTGAGTTGTTGGATGCTAAAAAGTGGTCAATGGCGCATGATGGTGGATATAGGTATGGCATTAAGACTACCAATTTGTCTGAGGTTTTTAATGGTGTGATGAAAGGAGCACGAGGGATGCCTATTTCGGGTATTGTTGAGATGGCCTTCTATAGGTGTGTGGAATACTTTCAAAATAGACTCTCGATATCAATAAGGGCTTTAGGGGGGTATCCTGGTAACCCCAATATAAATGCTAGACTGCTATTCAGCCAAAGGGTCCAACAAAAATATGATTTCAACCAGAATACTTTCAAAATAGACTCTCGGTTTAGTTAAGTTTTTAACAGAAGATGGCATTTTTTTGATAAAAAGACACAACTGTTAATTATTAAACTATAATTCTGTAAAAAGCCCATTCTCGTTAAATATTTAACTGAACAACGAAAAACTCGTTAAATTTTTGACAATACAGTTAAGTTTCTGACATAAACTTAACATTTTCGTTAAATTTCTAACAAAATTCGAATAAATTAAAAATCAAGTTTAATTAAATCTTAATAAATAACATGTATGTAGGAAACTCAACAAAAATTAACACAAATTATAGAAATAAATATAATTAAAACGCAAATTATAGAAATAAAAATCAACAAAATACTAACCTTATATTTTAAAAACGTGAGTATGAATAACGTTTTTAGGATTTTGAATGTTATTCTTGGTTGGCTTGATGAGATCTTGGTTGGTGTCAATGGCTATGGCTGAGAGATAGAGAGAAGATGAGAGAAGAGAAGAGAAGATGGGAATGAAGGGATGAAGGGAAGGGGATCTGCACGCATGGGATTCTTTAAAGCAGAAGTCGGCACTACCAATACCGACTTCACCCCACTTTTTTTCTATAAAACGGCATTGGTAATGCCGACTTCACTGTAACCCTAAATGAAGTCGGTATTATCAATGCCGACTTTACTTAAAATTAAAAACTTCGTAATTAAGGCAATTTAACCTCCCATTTAATCCTCCCAATTAATCCTCCTCCAATGGCTGACTTTTGACTGACCAAAATCGGCATTGGTAGTGCCGACTTTAAGCCAAAAACGGTACTACCAATGCCGATTTCTCAAAATGTGGTCATTTTGGTACATAAATTTTCCCTTGAGTCATTTAGGTAAATATGGATTTAAAATGGAATATTTTAAAAAAAAAATCCCAAAAGAACGCCAAATCTCAAAAATCTCCTCCTTTTTAGCACAATTGAGCCCTCTAACAACAACGCCAATACCCACACTATCTTCAAGCAGCATGGAACTTGCGTCAAATTTGGCCCAAGTTTTTTGCTGCGCTATCACATCCTCAATATTTTTTGACATTTATAAGAACTGCTTTGACATAAATATTTTTACATATAATTAAACTTAATATAATTTATTTGCAAAATTGAATTATATTTTTTATTTTTTAATATTTAATTCTAAGTTATTTTTGTCATTAATTTATTATTTGACTAAAATTTAAGAATTTCAAAAATATGTAGAAATGTTGAAGATTGTTGTGAAATTGGGGGGATCACCTCATCCGCTAGCCCATACTAGCAGTCATCAACTTGGAGAAAATAAAATCAACACATAATAATATGAAAGAACAAGAACAAGAACACCGATAATTTGTTAACCCGGTTCATTCACCAACTCGTGAACTACATCCGGAGGCACCAAGCCAGGACATCACTATAATAATATATGAAGGATTACAACTTTACATATGCACTCACACAGATCTAGCATAGTAACTCTCCATGAGCAATCTCTCATATACATTATCTCACCTCCCCAAGAACACACAAAATAACACAGTCATGGCCGGGTTGTAGGATCGCCCCCATGGCTCTCCTAGGCCCCCGGCCCCCTCCTAGATACTATTTTGTGGCTCTCTTTGATATCCTAACTTTTCCCCTCTTTGGTACGGTACAAATATTATGGTGGTAGTCACAATGTATTTATAGGGATACAAAACCTATTCCTAATCAAAACCTGATTCACCCGGAGTCCTTGACATGGAAGGAGTATCACATAAATTAGGAATCAATTTGTTACCAAAATTAATTCCACTCCAAGCCTTACACGCCTCTCGCGTAAGAAACCGTCCGCCACAAGCGCGGTCGCGCAGCACCTCCAGCGCGGCCGCCCTCATCGACCGAGGCTTCTTCACCCACGTCCGTCCTCTTAGCGCGGTCGCCCTCCACCACGAGCGCGGCCGCTCTCCTCAATAGTCCTCCATGGTTTTGATCCTCTCCTTGGTTTTGGCTCCAATCCCAACAAAGATATCTTATTGTCTTGTTTAGTTATTTAATGTTATTACACACTATGTAATAAACTAAAATTTGAATTATATTATCAATAATATATCAATTAATGAAAAATGTTTTAATAAAATGAAGCAATAAGGAATATTCTAATAATAATCTTATTTGGGCAAGATTTGATGCAAACTGTTGAAGATGGTAGAAAATATTTGATATTAAAATTGCACAATTTTAGAGAAATTGTGCAATTTATGAACCAAGTTGTTGGAGATGGTTTAAGAACGGAGGTCACTGGGAGTTAGGATTTAAATCGATGAGTTCGGACGGCAATTCGAAAAGTTTAACAAGAAAATAAATTAATTGTATAGAAATCAAAGTAATCGTGATATAATGGTTGGATAGAGAGAAGATATGAGAATCCCTAATATAAAAATTTAAGCCTTACCCAGAGATGAAGATATACTGGATTCCAAAGTAACTCTCACATATCCCAAATTGAAAATTAGTTATAAACAACAATTAGGCTTCAAAGTATTCACACCAATGTCCACGCGCCGACGTATTGTACTCTCTCCTTCCCTAAAAGATTGTCCTGTCGTACATTTTGCAATTATTAAGGAAGATCTTCACCTTCTTGTATCGATGCCTAAGTTTAGAAATGGGACATACTTTTTGGGACAAGTCAAAATGGTAAATGGGACAATCTTTCGGGGAGTATTAATCAATCGAGATTCAACCGACGTTCGCAAGGACCAGGGTTTTGGAAGAAGGCGGTCAATTTTTCCTTGTTAGTTAATGTGATGCGTTCGTTATAATTATCTTACTCCCTCAGCCCCAATAATAATAGTTATTACGTCACACACTCAATAGTTTCAATTTCTCTGTCCCGATTCACACATATTCTACAGATTCCAAACTCTCCCTCCTTTTCCATCATCTTCCTCAAATCAATCCTCTTCCTTTTGTTTTCCTCAAATCAATCTCTTCCTTTTCTTTAGTGACGATCAATTTTAATCACACAATTTTTTGTAAACTCGGTCCTGGATATTACAAACACTTGTTGATTTCTGTTTTATTTGATGGCAATCTTGCGTGTTTGTCGTTTCAATAATTTAGATCAGAAAATATGTATATTTTTCTATTTTCTAGTTTGATTTTCTCCTCATATGTGTGAGAGCATATTTTTTTCTCTATTTTGTTGAGGGTTTATGATTCTCTTTCTTTGTTTTGAGCTTTGTATATTTCATTTGTTGATATTATTATCATCGTTAAAACTGAATCTGATTGGAGGAGTGGAAGAGTACTAGAAACTCAATATTTCATCTTGCCGTTCATGTAATCCAGCATTGCAAAGACAAGCACCTTCCAGAGTCAGGTTATGTTAAGATTAACTCGATATTGGATTCAATCCTCAGGTGTTGCTAGGACGTGTTTAGTAGAAATTATTTCTTTTCTTTGCAATGGATAAATCGAAATGTCAATATGTAGACAAATATAATTTATAGGACAACGTTTGTAGAAGCGAGCTCCACCGTTTGGAACTTCCAATATTTGTGGATAATCGACTTCAAAACATTTGTTGTTGTTGTCAATAATATTGCGCTTTTTATTTGAAAAAAAAAACAATTGTTACATTTTTGGGGGGTATTTACCAAAAACTACTTTTAAAAGATGGATATTACAAAAAAAAAAAAAAAACCCACACAAGTTGGATATTACAAAAAACTCTTTAAATATAACAAAAAAACTATTTTTTTTTGCGTTTATCTGTCAAACAACTGATAAATACATTTATCAGTTGTTTTAACAAAAAAATCAAGCACAAAATACTCTTTAAAAAACTGATAAATGAATTTATCAGTTGTTTAACCAAAAAATCAAGCACAAAATACTATTTAAAAAACTGATAAATGAATTTATCAGTTATAAACAACTGATAAATACATTTATCAGTTGTTTTAACCAAAAAACAAGCACAAAATACTCTTTAAAAAACTAATAAATGAATATATCAATTTTAAACAACTGATAAATGCATTTATCGATTGTTATAACTGAAAGGAAAAAAAAAGTAGTTCTTTGTAATATCAAATCTTACATATATGTTTTTGTAAATAACATTTTTTTGAGGTAATTTTTGATAAAAACTCATTTTTTTGTTCTCTCAAAGTAAATATTGCATTTATAAATAATGAAGTGTATTAGTATTAATGTAATTTATTATGATACGATCATTGTACAATAAAGTACAATCTTTAACTAAATTAACAAGTCAATAATTGTAATTATAATGAATGGGTGAATGAATGGAGTATAGAATTAGAGTAGGTTTTAGGGGAAATCTGTTTCTCTATAAGTTATAAAAAGTCCACTTTAAAACAGTGAGTTTAGGCTTTAAAACACCAAGTTGATATATTTAAAAACAAGACTTTTTATAACTTATGGAGAAACAGGTTTCCCCCAAAATTTTCTGTAGAATTAAGAGTATTTTTCAACTATTATCAGCTATGTTTAAACTTTCTGCAGTAACTTTCATACAACATTAATTCGGATAAATTACCTTAGCAATGAAACCTACGAATCAAGAAGGAAAACAAAAATTAGGCTAGGCCAAACCAAAGACAATGTGAGGGCTCGTGGAGGTGCGGCCGTGCATTGCTGCCAGTGGTGGGACGGAAGGGGCGTTGGTTCGCATGTGGGTGGGCAATGCAACCTACTTCTGGCCCCAAATTTTCCACCCTACCCAATGGCCAATAATGTATAAAGTGAAAACGATCAACTTAGACACTAGCACTTGCAGCTCACGTGGTAAATACTACTTCAATAAAAAAAAATTCACTCATGTTCCGGAGTTAGACCACTTGCAAATTCGCTTATTCAGCGAAATTCTATAAAAATTGGTGAGTGAAATTAGTTCAACTGTTGTAATGGTGAGTGAATTTATGCTCAAATCCATGAGCGAAATTGTTTTGCTCGCATTTTAAGCGAAACTGTGAGTGAAACGAAAACAGATTAAATGTTTATTTCATAATTTTAATTTACCTCAAACGACGTTGTTTATGCAAAATACCAAAAACATTCATAATTCTTTTTCGCATATAAATAGATTCCAATATTGTATAGGTTATTCACACATTTTCTTCCCTACTTTCTTTCTCTAAGCTCAAGTTAAAAAAATATTTGAGTTTTTGATCATCGATAATTACGGAAACAAATTCGGATATGATTCTAATCAAGTTTGGCTTGAGGAGATATTGGTTACCGATTCAAATTTCGTAAACAATTAAAATAAAAAAATGTAATGTGCACGAATAAAAAAACTAATTTATATCTTTAATTTATAAAATAAAATAACTAATTTTTTTTAATTATAAAAATGTTGTGACCAAAAATTTGGCTCAGCACTACAAAATATGTGTTTTAGTAAGAAAAAATTCGCTTAATCATCAAATTCACTCATCCGATGAGCGAAAATATCGCTAACGATTGTGCATGCTCTTATTCTTAATAATTTTAAAATTAAAACTAGATAAATTGTGAAAGAGCTTTATCTTAAGCCAAAGCCGTAATTAGTATTCCTTTATACTCCTTCCGTCCCAATAAAATCTTCACTAATTATCCAAAAAGGCGTCCCGTTAGAAGCTTTATCTTTTCTTTTTTGGCAAATAATCTTTACTATTTTCTCCACTCATTCTCTCTCCTACATTATTTTAATACTCACAACACCATTATAATTTACTATTCTCTCCACTAATTCTCTCTCCTATTTTCAAATTACACTCACAACATTTTTTTTCCCTCCCATTTTCATAATTTGCATGCCCACCCAAAAGGGTGAAGCACTTATGGTAATTTGTCATTTTGCATGTCTCACTCGACTTATTACATACTAAAATTGCAAGTTTATATTATTTTTATATTTTATGAGACTCAATTATCATACATATAACTGTTGGAACAAAATGATCCATTAAACATGAACCGTCTCATAACTAGATTAAGAAGAGAAGAAGATGAAGACGGAAGCGTGTACCTGAAGAATTCATGATTGTGTTCTTGATCTTGTTCTTGAATAAATGAGAAAGTAGGAAGATAGTACTTCTAAATGATAGTGCCCACACTTGTTCTTCTTAGATGAATGAAGAATGATTTTATGACTGAATTGTAATGTAGTTAAGAGTCTCAAATGGGCTGATGGATAGCCTATATATAGATTGAGAAGAGGCACTTCATTTAGGGACTACACCCTTTCGTAAAGAAGGCGGTGAGAAGTTACATTATGCCCATCATTTAATGGTACTTACACCTAATGAAATTCTAAATATTTGGTCTATACTTTAACATTATTAAATGATTATAACATATGGAATTAAATAACACATATTAATTAGTCCATGTTCTAACAATAACAACAATCCCCTCACTATTTCTTCCACTCATTCTCTATCATATTTTATTTTTCATACTCACAATACCTCATTCACTTATTCTGATCTCTCCTTTTATTATATTAGTATTTTTTAATCACTGTATCGAAAGAGAAAATTCTTAATCAGATGGAAGGATCGGAGGTTAAATTGACAGATACTTCCAAGCATCACTATTGCAATAGCTATTTTTTTTTTTAAGTAGATACACCTGTTTCAAAATAAATGCCTATTTTGACTTAGCTCCATTTACATAACACAAGCGAATGACTATGGACCAGACCAAACGGGTCGCGGGCAACGATCCGTGCGGACCTCCCACGGATTTGATTCCATTTTTGCCATCTCCAACCATCCTGCCACCCATTAATGAGAATGGGATCTGAAATGCTACATCGTTCTTGCTGCTTTGCTTCTTCTTAACAATTAGCTAGTAATCGTAAATTCAACTATAAAATACTCCCTTCGTCCCTGCCGACTTAGGACTTTTTGTCATTTTGGGCGTCCCACCCGACTTAGGACGACCCAAAATGGAAACCTTAAATCACTATTCTCTCTCCTACATTATTTTAATACTCACAACACCATTATAATTTACTATTCCCTCCACTCATTCTCTCTCCTATTTTTAAATTACACTCACAACATTTACCTTTTCCTTAATCCCCGTGCCATTTCAAAAATCCTAAATCGGCGGGACGGAGGAGTCTATAAAATACTAGTACGTACCCGTGTCCCAAGGACACGTGTTTTTTTTTTTTTTTTTTTTTTTAATTTTTTTTTTCGTTTTAAGAGCAAAATGGGAAAGGGACAAATGTATAAGGGCAAAATGGAAATTTCGGCAGATGGAACTGTTTATACTACTGTAGCTAGTGGAGGTTCCATTTATACTATAGATACATACCCGTATCCAAGGACACGTGTGTTTTTTTTTTTTTAATTTTTTTTTAATTTAATTTTTTTTAAGGGCAAAATGGAAAAGGGACAAATGTATGAGGGCAAAATGGGAATTTCGACAGATGGGACTGTTCATACTACTGTAGCTAGTGGAGGTTCCATTTATACTATAGATTTATAGTGTGCAAATGTAATTTTTATTTTTTAGCTTACATACGTCATGCATGTAAAACATGTGTTTTTTGCTTTTGAAAATAAAATTGCATTTGATGATGTCAAAAATGTCGGATAACCCCAAATCCAATGGTTAGGATATTCCTGGTGACTTTAAATAGTGTGAAAAAGATGAACAAACACGTAAACTAGGTCGGAGTTTCACCGACGAATGCCCTCCGACTTGATAGTAAGTGAACGGAATAAAAGTGACGGCCTAGGCCCAACGTACGAAGCCCAATTATTCAGACATTATTACAGCAACATCATCATGTGGGCCGACCCAGTTATTACAAGGCCCATGACCCAACAACGAAGATCAGTCGACCTAGCTCATCGCCCGACCATTATTGGTCCCGACCTAGCTAAGTCCGACAGACGATCATCTCCTTATACGGATTCTATCTGGCTATGATACAAAGTCAGGTCGACCTTGATCTACTCAGGCGACCTCGACCTACAGAGACGTACGTCGACCAAAGAATCTTTTCATAACTGTCTTCTACAATCTCGGAGTACGTTATGCCGATATTTTCTCCATGATTTACGGGATTTGATACAATCCTACTACAACACAACCTCTTATCAAGGCTATAAACACCTCACAACATCCAACGTTCAAGGGTAATGCCTTATTCGCTATTCAATTGATTTAAACACATTCAATTATAGTTTATAAGCAAAACACGTGAAACTTACTCTCACACCGGAAGGTTCTAGCCGGAGACCATCCGGGCTAGTCGTGTGTTCACTAGTTTTAGGTCAAAAGCTAGGAGATCAACCTAACAGCTGGACTAAGGCTGATCAACACGTTCCTTGCAGCATCAGTAAGTATTTGTGTTTTATGAGAGCAAATCATTTGACAATAGTTTAGAGTCAAAGAATGCGCTAACAGAATTATGAGATTTATACCATGTATTTATAGTGGTATGAGACGGTTTACTTCCTTGGAAAGGAAGTCTCAGGATAAATTTAATGAGTTGAATTTTATTCAGATCCTACTTTCAAGGTTTTCATAATTGACTAGGATTCGAATTGTATAAACTGGACATATCTCGAACAAGTCATGATCGATTCATGGCCTTGGTCGACATATTGTTTTTGTCGTAAGAAGACGGCCAAAAGTAGGGAGACCCATTCCATTTGTCCTCTTTTAGGGAGGTATCCCTATTGAGCTTAGATGTGAAAGAGATGGTATTGGTCGACTTATCATGCTTACTTTGCCTATATCCATATAAGATGGTCGACATATATTCATGCCGGGATTGTATCATGCTTTGGTCGATATAGTGTTATGTCGAACGAACTGTCTAAACGATCATAAGTAGGGAAGCCCCACTCCATTTGTCATTTTTAGGTGTAGTACGTATTTTTACTTGGGGCTAGATCTATTGGCTTGCCCATAATTTGACCCAATGGGTTATATATTTATTAGTTAAATTTGGATGAAGCAAAAAGGAGAAGCAAACATGATGATGTCAAAAACGTTTGGATCAGTCCAAATTCGGCGGTAGAATATATCCCAGCGATTGAATAGCCTGAAACAGAGAAACAAACAAGTAAACTAAGTCGGGGCTTCTCCCGCGAAGGCCCTCCGGCGTGAGATTAAGTATTTGTGTTTAGAGAGAGAAATCAATTGACAAGAGTTTAGAGTCAAAAAATAACGTACCAGAATAGTGAATTATGGCCTGTATTTATAGGTATAACATTATATAATTCAAGTTGAATTGGATTGCTAAGAGATAATATATCAATCCTAGGAGGATTATACTTGATTAGTCCTTGTTGGACCTGAATTTGTATAAGGGGCGGTTATAATCCTACAGGGATTATAACTGCTCAATGTCCCAATCTGAGTAGGATAGTAATAACTGCCATTCTGCAGGTACGCCAGTGAGGAAAACATCTCGGCTTTGTGACCAGGTCGGCCTAGGTAGATATTGAGGAAGAGATATCAACATTTCCTTGGTTTTCTTAATAGCTGAGGAGGTCTCCTCGTCGTCAATGGAGTCTTGCTCAGCCTTGGAGGGAGGCCCTCCTCGATGTTATTGGGCCTTAAAAAGTTCGGAACCGCCATGAACCGCCACAAAAATCAGAACCGAAGTAACCGGAACCGGTTTGAATAATGGCCGATAAGGGTAACAACGACTAACTGTATTGTGGTGACCACACTTTTAGTTAAGTTCAATCCTCAAAAGGACTGAGTTATGGGTAGAATTTAAAAGTGGCATATCTGTTGGGCTTTATATATATGAAGCTAGCTGGTTAAACAAACTGAAAAAATGGAAGGGTGTTCGTTACATAATATAATTTGTTAAAATAATTGTAACCCCTATCACAATTTTAAAAGGGGTAAAAAAAAATTATAATGTTTTTTATTCTCGTAAAATAGTTTATTTTTATATGAATGGTGAAAAGTTGTCGAATGTCAGTTTAGGCATTTCACAAGCATTGTAAATAGGGACAATGAATTCGAAAATGCAAGGTCGGAGAGGATTGCAATAATATTGGGCTGCACCCCCATCATTTAGTCACCACCACCACCACCACCTCCATTAAATTTCCATCATCTCGCATGCTCTCCTCATAAAAAAAATTGTGTCTCAATTTGTTTTGTTAATTTAAATAATATTTGACAAAAAAATAAATGATAAAAACAATATTTTTTATGAAATTTTAAAAGTTGTAATTGATGTTCTATTAAAATATTACAATTTTCTTTATTCCATAAGAACATAGTATGAAGTAACTATTTAATCAAAGTTCAATTATATTGATAAAAAGGAACATTTTAATGAGGACAGACGTGAGTTTTTTTTTTTTCCCTAAATGATCTCTTGCCGAATTAATTTCAGTATTTCAATTTACAACATATGGTAATGAGGATTCGAACTTTGAACCTTCCTAATGAAGAACAAGGCTAGTGGCCGATTCATGTGTTTTGGTGAGTGTGGGGATTTTCTTTTTTAATGTTATGGTGCATGTTCTTTGATACGCAAAATTATACTCCCTCCGTTCCTAAATGTTTGTCCCATTTGACTTTTCAAACATTTTAATTTAGTGATTTTGAAGCTTTAATTTTGGTTATTTTTACGAACGTTTTGAAAATTATTGATAATATACACCGCCGTTATGTAATACTCCGTCCCTAAATGTTACAAGTTTTGAAAATTTAGTGATTTTGAAGCTTTAATTTTGAAAATGAGACCAACTTTTTGGGACAAAGAAAAAGAGAAAATGGGACAAACATTTAGGGACGGAGGGAGTATCTTGCTAGTAAATTAACAAAGTATTATCGGTGATCACATATGAACTACTTTAAAACTTTTTTTCTATTGTGAAGGTCAAGAATGAATATTTACAATTTCCTAAGGGGCACTCTAAAAATTTTTCAAACATAAAAGGGCCAATTTCGTAAAGTGACAATAGTAGAGACCAATAAAGTGGGAAAAGATAATATTATAGACCAACCACTCATCAATCGCCAGGTGGACTCATTGTCAGAGTATATTCGCTTCTTAGTTGTAGAGGATTCTTGCCCATTTTCAACTTCAACAACACTCCACCAGAAAAGGAAGTCACCCTATCGGATAAAATCGAAACCTCACCGGAAACGATCCGACCATTTCCGCCAATCTCACCGGATTAAGATGCTGGTGATCGAACCGGCAACCTCCGTCCGATTCTCCACCGCAAGATTCAGACATAGCTCTCGTCTTCCTCGTTACGGCAGCTTATTCGTCCCTTGGTACCACTTCAAATTCACTTTTATAGCATACTGTTGAAATTGAATGCCTAGATACTATTCAGTGCAAAATTTGATGCTTAAAAATAAAAATTCAATTCAATTTCAGTGCATTTTACCTACCGATATAGTGAAATTCGTACTCCAATGGCGCAGAATCCAATTACCATTGCTGTAGTGTACAAATTACAAACAAGCGCTTAATGTAGTGTTCAATCTGAATTTCTAGAATCTTGATATTAAACAGAAAATAGGTTAATAGCGATCAGTTATGAGGAAGGCTGAATTGTTGCATTTTGTTGAGACTGATTGACAGGAATAATATTAAGAGGTTGAGTGATTGTTCTTCTTGCACAAGATGGAACAAATGTGTGAAGAATGGAATAAGGGCGTCAGCTGAAGGGCTTTCCGGTCCATTGAAGCCAAATAAGAAACCTCAGCGGTATCATCCTTCCGAGGATGTTTCAGACTCAGAATCAGATGGCACTGGTGTGGCAGTCCTTAAACCTGCAGAAATGTGTAGAACTATTATTGAGGTACTTCATTTCATTTCTAGATTAGCCATTGGCATTGTTAGTCTTAAATTTACCAAATGTAGGCATATGTTATTTCAACTAGGTTGTTTGATTGTGATGTGATTTTTAGGTGAACAGCAAAGCGCTGATAATGTTTGCCGGTGTGATTAGCAATGAGATTCAAGACAGGCTTTTCTGGCCTGGTCTGCCTTATGTAACAGATGAACATGGAAGTAAGTAGCCTAACTCATGCTCAACTTGTTTTTCTTTTTGTTGATAAAATTCTATCATTGGTCAGTTGGACTGAAGTGTTTTCCGGTTTCACATTCTTGCAGATATTTACTTTCAAGTGAAAAATGATGAGGACATTCTGCAGACTCTTACGGCTGGTGATACTCCGGTGGTAAGAACACAACTCTATCAGAAATGCATATTGTATGCCTGTAACCTGGCTCAAAGAAACTTCAGCGTGCCTTACAGTTATACTCGCTAAGATCCTGTTGCATGTACATTAGTCGTTTATGTTAGGAAGTATATTCAGTGATAATTATTCTTACTGGGTTAGCTTTTGATTTCTTAGGTTTGTTTCGGGACACAAATAAATTACATCTTGGTTGGTAAATATCTGCTTAGATTTTTCTAATAATCAGAAACCGTAAGAAGCATGACAGAGACACTAACTGTAAGTACCCCAATCCGGACCGCTCTCCATCCGAGCATGCGGGAAGGACACCAATGGTTCGCTTATCCATAATCACAAAGTCCTGTGACTCTCCGAGCATTAAATTGACCAAGCGAGGCAAAAAAGGACCTGTTGTACATTGAAAACATCAAAAGGATCTCGCAGGAATATCAAAAGTCAAAAACATACTGACTTCACATCTTGGTCCGCACGGATCACCTTGCAAACAACAACAATAAAGCCTTAGTCCCAAAATAATTTGGGGTCGGCTAACATGAATCCTCATATATCATCGTGTAAAAAGGTTGTTGGAAAAAAAAAATAAAAAAAATCAACCCCCCAAATGGATTTTTGCCCTCCACTCCGGCCTCTTCAACACCATACTTTCATTCACTCCAAGTAAACTCATATCATTTTCAATCACTCTAATCCAAGTTTGTTTGGGTCTTCCCCTATCCCTCGCCATTTTATCATTTCTCCACTGTTTCGGCCTCCTAACCGGTGCATCACTCGGTCTCCTTCTCACATGTCCAAACCACCTTAGACGATTTTCCCTCATTTTATTCTCAATGGGCGCAACTCCTACTTTACCTCTGATCACCTCATTCCCCAATCGATCCTTTCTTGTATGACCACACATCCATCGAAGCATACGCATCTCCGTCACATTCATCTTTTGATCCATTTATCTTTTTAAGTTACTATGATACAAGTAACCCTAAATCCCCAAGGATGAACTCATCACTCATGTTAAAGATGTGGTTCTAGGGATTATGGTCACAATGTTGATGTAACTTCTTTTCTTCTATTTTCTTCCTAAAATGTGACATAAGTTTAATTTTAAACTTTCAAAAGATCATCATTTCTTTACTTGAAGCAAACAATCTCCATTGATGTCTCTCAAGAAAAGCTCAAAACCACCATTGTTGTACTATCCTAGGATTTGGAGATGACAACCATAGGATTGGACATTTCCACTTTTTTTGGTTTTCATGTTCAATTTTCTGGACAATTTAGAAGCCGTGACCTTTCTTTTTTAAGTCTAATCAAAGTAACATCAGAAATTAAATGAGATACAGAAAAACAACATACTGCACATGGTCATCCGTACGGACCTCCTTGTAAAGAAGCATTAATCCGTACGGATCAATCTGCAAGCTGTAATATTTGTTCAGTTTTTTTTAGTTTCAAAATTTTAAACCCCTTTTTTATCAAGGCAAACAGTTTTCTCTAAAACTGTACAGTTTTCTCTAAAACTGTACAGTTTTCTCTTTTCTTTTAGCTACAAAGTCACTTGATTTTAAAACACACACACAATTTTCAAAAAAGGTTTAGAAAGTCTCATAGATATTAGGCATTTCGGGTGAGCACTAAAATCTCTTCCCGAGGCGTAACGTGACCTCCGAACTCAAGATCTTACATCAGAAAGCCTTTTGTCAATGTTTTGGGCTCACAAAACGGCGTGCCGACTCTCTTTTTAAAGAAATTCATCCGTCCAATCTTTAAAACATTTCATTTTCCAAAAAACGAACAATTCGACGCGCTTGGGCGTTTCTGGATCGGGTAATTTACTAACTGTACAAAATGTTATGAAGATTTTCCCTCATATCTTCCATATAGATCTTTTAAATCCATAAAATAACTTGAGATCTTTCCCGTGACCTATTCGTAAGACCTCTTGTGAGCACCCCAACCCGAGACCTAACGCGTGTCCCGCGCTAGAGGAGCTCAAACTAAGAAAATCCATCTAAATTTTTAAAACATTTATCTGCCTTTAAAAGAAAACCACTTTTCAAACTTCCAAATAAAAATCAATTGGTAATATCTCTACCTAGAGGAAATCCAACCACAACTTTAATAAACCGTAATCTGATCAATTACATTGGAAACCTTAATTAACATTTGTTTAACAAAAGGGTTTTCCATACAAATTATAAAAGAGGAATACTTAACCAATACTCCTAACAACCCACTCCTATACTTAACTTGTCAAGCCCCAAAAGCAAAAGTCCACAATGATATCCCCGCCTCATGGTTCGGTCACCTGTCTCGGAATCTAAAACAAAGAAAGGGAGAGGGTGAGAATAAATCTCAATGAAGCTATTATGAATGCAAAGAAGATGCCAAACAAAGCGCAACACATAGTAGCATGGTAAAGCACATAACACGTTATGAAACGGTAAACACATTACGTTACCTCATTTTACCTTTCCCCGTCCGAACAATAAGTCGTACAACGTGGGAGTAAAACTCCACTCTTTCGTGAATTGCCTCCAAAGACATTCACCTCTCTTATGACTCATACCCCGTAGATCCATATAAGAAAAGATACCTATAATAGAGTATCCAAAATAATATCGCTAATCGTAAAGCTTTAGGCTTAATACGAGAAGCATTCCCCTAATCGCCAATCGCAGCAAAGATATGTAAAGCCTGGGTCAATGAGCTTGCACGCCTCTCTCGCGCTGGCAGAGGGTAAGGTCACAGTACACGAACCTTCAATCACTTATAGAACAAATCGGCACTAATTGATCAATTCCATTGTACTCCCCGAATGTAAACACGTTCAAGCACATAATAGATACTTGAAATAAATCCACAAAAAGTGGATAATAATATAACAACATACGGTAATGTATACTACATGCTAAACAAGCATCATACCGCAACAATTCATGTAATACACAATGCGTAATATCATCAATGCATACGAACTCAATTAAGGTAACAATATAACCACATAATCCACAGGATACAATACAATCATGTACCAATTAATCCACACCTGGATACAACACAACAACTTGCCAAATAATCCATACTTAGGATATTAAGGTATACACCAAATTCAATAATTCCACAAATTGGGATAATAATGCCACAAGGCGATACACGCCATCTTCCATTAACGAAATAGTGAAACTTATGGTTTCTACGCTATTTCTAACTAATCACCAAGGATAGGAACAAGTAAAGTCACCAAGTACCATAAACCAAACCTACGAAGTCATTACTTAACCTTGAATAATCTTAATGAAAGTGCAAGACCTACTTCCCAAGTTCGGACCACTTTCCGAACAATATTTAACTACTCCCACAATTCCATTTCGACCAAATAAGACGTCGCGGCCAAGCCAAAGTATCCTACTCTAACTCGAGTTAAAGAGGATCAATTCGTATCCTGGTTGATTAGGTTCTACTAATTTATATTGGGTGGGAGTCACCATTTATAAGAGGTCTAAACAACTTACCAAACAATTCTTATTTAATTTGAAAAAGTTTGGTTCGTGGGTACGGGCGACTATCCTAACCACTTCGGGCGACCGCCTGCTGACTTCAAAGGTAATTATGGTTTCGCCACTAAGGGCGACCGCCCTCACCACTGTGGCGACCGCCCAAGCGAGTTTTAAGGCCAAAGTGAATTCTGCCATGATGGGCGGCCGCCAAGCCCCCACGTGGGCGACCGCCCAAGCCTCCAAGCAGCCCATTTCCGGATTTTTACCCCTTTGAAGCCTAGGTTTCCATTCTTCTAACTAAGCTTAAGTCAAGAGCACCAAAGAATACTTCAATCTTACCAAGTCCCATATAAACATGTAAACCCAAACCCAAGTAACCCTAGATGGATTATCACTACAAATTCCACCCATTCCCTTAAATCTAAATCAACTCCCACGTGAACCACAACATCTTTTAAGTCATTAATCCATTTTCTAACTCCAAGAAGATTTCCAAAACATATAGCAACAATCACAACACCAAGAACAACAATAGATAGTTCATGAGCACATAAATGAAAGGAGGTCATAACAACTCACTTTGGAATAGAGATGGATTAAGGATTTCTTGAGCTTCGATAAACTCCCTAGAAGCCTTGATCACAAAAGTACTCCCGAATTAGAAATGGATGAGAACTCCACTCTAAGGACTCGGAAAGAGGTGTAGCTTCGAGAGGGCTTCCACATGGCTTTAGAATGAAGAGAAAGTATCAAGAAAATGAAGGAGGAGGAAGGAGAGTGAGGAGGATTTACGGAGAGGGGGGCCTATGGCAGTGAGTATGGGGGAGGGCACATGGCAAGCCTAGGAAGGAGTAAGACTTATTGGCCCCCCTCCCACAAAATTTAACTAAGGCTTTCATTTTAAATTTAACTAATCTTTACTCAAGTAATTCATCCTACTCAATTAACCTCCTTGCACTATTTATCATATTTCCATTTTTATTATTTCTTCAAGGTTCTTATTTAATGTCTAATAAATTCATAAAAGATTCTAATTTTACTTCTCACCCAAATTATCTTAAATTAAGAATTTTAAAGACATAATCGAACACATAAGTTAACATAAATATTAGAAGCATATAATAAAATATTAAAAATTAATGCCTAGGGTTGGGGTCGTTACACCTCTTCCCATCAACTCCTCGATAGACAGTCCTCATTACCTCCTCATGAGACCATTCTCATTACCTCTTCGTGAGACTCGTTCCTGCTATCTCCTCGTGGGATCCCTTCCCGTTATCTTTTCGTGAGATTCCATCTCGAGATTTCGCATCTCGTTATCTTCTAGTGCAATCCTTTCCCGTTATATACTCGTGAAATATTTCCTGTTATCTCTTCGTGAGATCTTTCGCAGATTCTCTCCCGAGATTTTGCATCTCGTGAGATATTTCCTGCTATCTACTCGTGAGATCTTTCCTATTATCTCTTCACGAGATTCTCTCCCGAGATTTTGCATATCATTATCTCGTGAGATCCTTTTCCGCTATCTGCTCGTGAGATCATTTCCCGTTATCTACTCATGAGATCCTTTCCCATTATCTCTTCGTGAGATTATCCCCGAGATTTCACATCTCGTTATCTCCTCGTGAGATGTTTCCTGTTATCTACTCATGAGATCCTTTCCTATTATCTCCGTATGAGATCCTTTCCTGTTATCTCCTTGTGAAATCCTTTCCCATTATCTCCTCGTGAGATTTACCCCGTTATATCTTTATGAGATTCTGTCTCGAGATTTCGCATCTCGTTATCTCCTCATGCAATCCTTTCCCCTTATCTCCCCGTGAGATCCTTTCCCGTTATCTCTTCGTAAAACTATCTCCCGAGAATTCGCATCTCCTTATCTACTCATGAGATCATTTTCTGTTATCTACTCGTGAGACAATTCTCCTTGCTTCCTTACACAATATAATTCTCGGTACTTTCCCTCGTACGTGAGATAAGTCTTAGTACTTCGAACCTCTTTTTGGCCGTCATCGTAACTTCGTAAGCCCGAACCTTCTTCGGCAGTTATCGTAAGCCCGAACTTTCTTTGGCAGTCATCGTAATCCCGAATCTCTCTTCGGCAGTCATCGTAAGCCCGAATCTCTCTTCGGCCGTCATCGTAAGTCCGAACCACTCCTCGGCCGTCATCGTAAGCCCGAACCTCTCCTCGGCCGTCATCGTAAGCCCGAACATCTCTTCGGCCGTCATCGTAAGCCCGAACCTCTTTTCGGCCTTCATCGTAAGCCCGAACTTCTTTTCGTTAGTCATCGTAAGCCCGAACCTTTCTTCGGCCGTCGTCGTAAGCCCGAACCTCTATTCGTCTCTCTTCGGCAGTCATCGTAAGCTCGAACGTCTATTCTACGGTAATCGTAAGCCCGAATCTCCCTTCGGCGGTCATCGTAAGCCCGAATCTCCATTCGGCGGTCATCGTAAGCCCGAATCTCTCTTCGGCAGTCATCGTAATCCCGAACCTCTCTTCGGCCGTCATCGTAAGCCCGAACCTCTTTTCGGCGTTCATCGTAAGCCCGAACCTCTATTCGGCCGTCATCATAAGCCCGAACCTCTATTCGGCCGTTATCGTAAGCCCGAACCTCTATTCGGTCGTCATCGTAAGCCCAAACCTCTATTCGGGCGTAATCGTAAGCCCGAACCTTTCTCCGGCAGTCATCGTAATCCCAAATACTTTTCCTCGGCAGTAATCGTAAGCCCGAATCTCTCCCCAACTAAGTGGCAAAGTATTTACAACCAAGAAATCACGAACGCCCCGAGGCCATTGAATCTCGTTAGGTTCTTGACACCTACACAAAACAAATCATTCTCAATTCAGGCCGAGACCCCTCCAAATAGTCTTACTCATGACGAATACCTCCAAATCATTCCCCACAGGTTGAGGCCCCTACAAATTGTCCTTATACTCGAACTACGATTGGTTTGATTCCCACTCGGGATACATAGGAATCCTATCAAAGGGTCCAGCCGTCCGACCAACCCGGTCATTAATCTCTCCCTCCTGACGAGCGATCCAGATCGAGATTCTTATTTTATCGACGATCCCACTTCCTTCGTAAGTGACGTCGTCGAAGGGCTTCTGTAAGTACCCCAATCCGGACCGCTCTCCATCCGAGCATGCGGGAAGGACACCGAGGGTTCGCTTATCCATACAAAGTCCCGTGACTCTCCGAGCATTAAATTGACCAAGCGAGGCAAAGGACCTGTTGTACATTGAAAACATCAGAAGGATCTCGCAGAAATAACAAAAGTAAAAAACATACTGACTTCACATCTTGGTCCCCACGGATCACCTTGCAAAAGGCAAAGGAATTTCGTACGGACCTATTTGTCATTTCCAGAGGCTATAAATAAAGCCCTCTTGCTCCTTCATTTGGGACAAGAATTTTGAGAGTAGAGAGAGTATTCGGGGATATTCTGCCTAAGTGAGAGCAAATTTTTCTCCTTCTTATCACCTTAACAAATCAAACACTTTCTCAATAAAATCAAACCTTAGGAAAATAGAAAAGAACCAATATTGGTGAGACCTCATTTCAAACTCTAATAATACTCTAAATCTTTCACTTTCAAGTCTTTAATCTATTTATGAATCATTGTTGTTGAATAATATCATCTATAATGTAGTCTTTTACTTATTTTGCACATTGTAGACCCAAACCATATAAATGATTCTAAAATACTTTCCATGCACAATGTGCTTAAGAATGAAAGTCTAATGGAGATAGTGGTTTGTTTATAACTATTTCAAGCATTGTCTTCCATTACTTATGTGTTTATTTCCTAAACCATTTCTTGATCCATTTATCTTTTTAAGTTACTATGATACAAGTAACCCTAAATCTCCAATGATGAACTCATCACTCATGTTAAAGATGTGGTTATAGGGATTATGGTCACAATGTTGATGTAACTTCATTCCTTCTATTTTCTTCCTAAATTGTGACAAAAGTTCAAGTTTAAACTTTCAAAAGATCGTCATTTTTTTACTTGAAGCAAACAATCTCCATTGTTGTCTCTCAAGAAAATCTCTAAACCACCATTGTTGTACAATCCTAGGATTTTGAGATAACAACCCTAGAATTGGACATTTTCCCTTTTTTTGTTTTAATGATCAATTTTCTGGACAGTTTAGAAGCTGTAACTTTCTTTTTTAACTCTAATCAAAGTAACATTAGAAATTAAATGAGATACAGAAACACAACATAATGCACATATTAGAGATAAGGAAGGAGATTCACCAAATATTCAGTTACCTAAGTTGGTATTGAGCCAACTTAGGAAAGTTACCTTAGTTAGAAGTATTCTCCAATTAGAATTATATTTACTATATTAGAATCCTAGTCATATTAGGTTTTGTTATTACCTTATTTACTTCCTCTTGTTATGTATAAATAGGGCCTTTACAATATCAATAAAATTTAAGATATCTTCTTCAATATTTATCAAAGCTTACATGGTATCATAGCTTTTCGATCCAAACTCTCCTATCATTCTTGACAATTTATCTTGATCGAAACCAAAAACCTCTGTTATGGTTTAGGGTTCTTATTAATTTGGGGATGACCGTTGGAGTTTACCGTTAAGGGTGGTTAGGTCAATAAACGTAAAGTGTCGTCGTTTTATTTAGTAGTTACGGTGTCGTTTTAATTAATTAAGGATGTGTTAGTTAGTTAATTGTAAACGATGTCGTTTTGGGGTATTTTGTCGTTTCCTTGAAGTTGTTATAAACTAGGCATGAATGGCGTGAAGCCATTATGAAAATTATCAACAATTATCCTCCCATTTCTGTTTCTCTCTCTCTGATCTACTTTCTCTCTCCTAAACTTATCATTCACGTCTTATTCTCTCTCTCTCCTCTATATTCTTAGCTCATTCCAATCTAACTCTCTGTATACTCTGTTTTCTAAAGTTCCCTTGACAAATTCCGTTATCATTTGATAATCAATTGACTGTGAATTGGGATTAATCACCCAAGTTCATAACAAGTGGTATCAGAGCCTTCTCGATCGAGAAGGTTATATCAGCAATTATGGTGGAAACACGCAATGAGCAATTGGAAAGAGGCATTAAGGCTTGCGGGGAACAGATCCAGAATCTGATCGTGAATCAACAACGAATGGAGGAAACGATAGCCATCAACGAAAGGGAGACCAGAGTAGCTATGGGGGAGGTTCGTAGTGACGTATCTGGGCTCAAGGAATCAATGGAGGTAATGACATCCATGATGGTGGAAATTAAGAGAAGCCTCAACAACAAGGAGAAGGAAGGCTCAACCCAAGCTCATTTCAATTCTGGAAATGATTCCATATTGGGTCCAGCTCCTGGCAGTGGGCAAGGCCATAGGCGAAACCAGCAAGGGCGTAGGGATCCTATGGGAACTGAATTCGAAGGTTTTGTGGATGAAATTATAAGGGATGGTGTTAGGGGAAACAAACAGGATAAGGAGGTTCCTGTTGCTGAGGTATATAAGAAGTACTTGAGGCTAGAGTTTCCTAAATTTGCAGGAGTTGATTGTAGAGGGTGGGCAAGGAAGTGCAGAAAGTTTTTCAAGTATAGATCAGTTCCAGATGAGGATAGAGTGGAATTGGCATCCATGCATTTTGAGGGAGGGGCGGAATTCTGGTACCAGAATTACTTGGATGAACTGGAACATTTGGATTGGGAAGAGTTTGTAAGGAGGGTCTTCTCTCGATTTGGGCCCCAAATTCATGAGAACATTGAAGGTGAGTTTGCTAACCTCCAACAAACTGGAACTATTTGTGAATATATGGAAAAATTTGAGGAACTGAGGGTCCTTATGAAGATTGAGATCCCTGAATTAACTGAGAAATTTTTTATAAATAATTTCATTAAGGGTTTAAAGGATGAGATTAAATTTAGGGTTCATGTCCAATTCCCTACTACTCTAGCCCATGCCATAAGTATTGCTAGGGTTGAGGAATCCCATGTGGAATGTGCAAATAAGAAACTGAGGTACCAAGTTAACAAACCCTCTTCATACTCTCAGATCACCAAACCACTTACTAACATCAATCAGTACAATACCCAAAAACCAAACACTACCTCTACCACCTCAAAAACAACCCACAGCAGTGTTGGATTTACTAAACCAACCTTCACCATCAAACACCTATCTCAGGCCGAGATGCAAACCAGGAGAGACAAGGGATTATGTTACAATTGTGATGAACCCTACAAGTTTGGACACAAGTGTAAGAACAGGCAAATTTATATGTTGAACATGGGGGAAGAAGAAGAGGAGATATGGCATGATTCATTAGATGTGGAAATAGAACCATCACAGGAAGAGGTGATAAAGGAGGATGTCAATGTTTCTCTTCATGCTTTGGCTGGTAGTAATGGATTGCAGACATTGAAGCTGAGAGGTTGGAAGGATAAAAAGATGTTCTCAGTGCTCATAGACAGTGGGAGTACTCACAACTTTATTGACCCAGAAGCTGCAAGAAGGTTGGGTTGTGTAGTTATGGACTCTCCAAGGGTACATGTTACTGTGGCAGATGGGACTAAGTTGGTGAGCCAAGGGAATTGCTTGGGGTTCCAGTGGGATATGCAGGGCAAGACATTCACTTCTGACATGAAAGTGTTGAAATTAGGAGGTTGTGATGCTGTTCTGGGCATTCAATGGTTGAAATTCATTAGCCCAGTCACTTTTGATTTCCAAGAGTTGACCTTAAGTTTCAAATGGAAAGGGAAGGAGGTTTGTTTGAAGGGGGTAGCTGATGCTACAATGATACACACCTTGAATGCTCTCTCAGTTGACAAGGAATTAAGGAGATATCCTTGTGGGGTTTTCTTGCAACTCTATTCCATGGCCACAGAAGAGATGAAGACAGAGATACACCCTGATATGCAGTCACTTATAGAAGAATTTGATGATGTATTTGCTGAACCAAAGGGCCTACCACCCCTAAGGTTTCATGATCATGGCATTCCATTGAAGTCAGGTAGCTCACCTGTGAACAAGAGACCATATAGATGCCCACATTTTCAGAAGACTGAGATTGAGAAGCTGGTAGCTGAATTGATGAGAAGTGGGGTGATACAACACAGTGTTAGTCCCTTTGCTTCCCCTGTGTTGTTAGTGAAAAAGAAGGATGGATCTTGGAGGATGTGCATTGATTATAGGGATTTGAATGGGATAACAATTAAAGATAAGTTTCCCATTCCCATCATTGATGAATTACTTGATGAATTACATGGATTCCAATATTTCACTAAGCTAGACTTGAGGTCTGGATACCACCAAATTAGAGTAAGGGAGGAGGACATCCCTAAAACTGCATTTAGAACACACTATGGACATTTCGAGTTCAAGGTCATGCCATTTGGATTAACCAATGCCCCAGCAACCTTCCAGGCATTGATGAATGATGTGTTTGCTGATTTCATGAGGAAGTTTTTGCTAGTCTTCTTTGATGACATCCATTCATTATCAGAACAGACCATGAAAGTTTAAAGCATTTGATAGAGCAAAAGGTGATTAGTGGACTGCAGCAAAGGTGGGTGTCCAAGCTACTGGGATTTGATTACACCATTACTTTCAAAAGAGGGGTAGAGAACAAGGTTGCTGATGCTCTCTCTAGGCAACATGAAGGGGTCAGTGAGGGCCAGTGTATGGCCATTTCTGTGGTTCAACCTCAGTGGATATCCCAAGTTATCTCTAGCATGGAGGGAGATAAGGAAATACAAAAGGTGGTTGAAGGGATAGTCATCAATCCCAATGATTTCCAGAAATTTACTTATCATCAAGGACTGTTAAGAAAGGAGGGAAAGATATACATTGGGGGCAATACACAGCTGAGAAAGCAAATTGTGGAGGAAATGCATCTCACACCCTTAGGTGGTCACTCTGGCATTTTGGGAACTTGTAAAAGGGTGTCTCAGTACTTCTATTGGCCAGGATTGAAGGAAGATGTGAAGAAGTGGATTGGTCCTTGTGATGTTTGTCAGATGCATAAAACTGAGAATTTACACACACCTGGTCTTCTTCAACCTTTGCCAATACCTCAGCAACCATGGAATGACATTGCAATGGATTTTGTAGAAGGATTGCCCATGTCTGGTAATTGGAATTCAATTTTGGTGATAGTGGACAGGTTCACCAAGTATGGTCATTTCATTCCATTAAAGCATCCTTTCACTGCTTATGGGGTAGCTAAAACCTTCTTTGATCAAGTTTACAAGTTACATGGGTTGCCAGTTACCATCACATCTGATAGAGATTCTATCTTTCTTAGTCAATTTTGGAAGGAATTATTCACTCTATTGGGGACCACTCTTCAGCTTAGTACAACTTACCATCCTCAAACAGATGGACAAACTGAGAGGCTCAACAGATGCTTGGAACATTTTCTAAGGACTGCAAGCAGCCAATAACCTAAACAGTGGTCTAATTGGCTAGGCCTAGCTGAATGGTGGTATAATACCAACCATCATACAACCTTGAACATGACTCCTTTTGTAGCTTTATATGGTTATCCTCCTCCTCAGTCCATCTTCAGCCATGAGCAGTACTCCAAGGTGGATGCAGTAGGAGAATTCATTAAGGAAAGGGATGCTCACATCAAACTGTTAAGGGACAACCTATTGGTAGCATTGACCAGAATGAAGCAGTTTGCAGATATGAATCGCACTGAAAGGGAGTTCCAGGTGGGTGATTGGGTTTATCTGAAGTTACAGCCTTATAGACAGACTTCCTTGGCTTTAAGGAAGGATTTTAAGTTAGCTCCCAAGTTTTATGGCCCATTCTTAGTGGTGGCAAGGGTTGGCAAAGTATCATACAAGCTGGAACTACCACCTACATCAAAAATTCACCCAGTTTTCCATGTCTCTCTACTTAAAAAGAGAGTGGGTGATGCCCCAACCACGCAAATAGCGCTACCAGCAACAGATGATGATGGCAAGTTTTTGGTGGAGCCACTCGCCATTTTGGATCGCAGACTGATTAAGAAGGATGGTCGCCCTGCTGCTCAAGTTCTTATTCAGTGGGAAAATTCCTTGCCCGAGGACGCGACATGGGAGGATTGGCCTGTCATTGCAGCTAATTTCCCCAATTTCAATCCTTGAGACAAGGATTGAGTGAAGGAGAGGGGAATGTTATGGTTTAGGGTTCTTATTAATTTGGGGATGACCGTTGGAGTTTACCGTTAAGGGTGGTTAGGTCAATAAACGTAAAGTGTCGTCGTTTTATTAGTAGTTACGGTGTCGTTTTAATTAATTAAGGATGTGTTAGTTAGTTAATTGTAAACGATGTCGTTTTGGGGTATTTTGTCGTTTCCTTGAAGTTGTTATAGACTGGGCATGAATGGCGTGAAGCCATTATGAAAATTATCAACAATTATCCTCCCATTTCTGTTTCTCTCTCTCTGATCTACTTTCTCTCTCCTAAACTTATCATTCACGTCTTATTCTCTCTCTCTCCTCTATATTCTTAGCTCATTCCAATCTAACTCTCTGTATACTCTGTTTTCTAAAGTTCCCTTGACAAATTCCGTTATCATTTGATAATCAATTGACTGTGAATTGGGATTAATCACCCAAGTTCATAACAACCTCACCCTCCTCACATGGAACCCACCAACCCCCCCTCCTTTTTCTTTCTCTTCTTCCCTATCCAATTACTCTCTCACCTTCAATTGCCTCTTTCTCATATCATCAAACTAACTAACAAAACCCTTGTAATCTTCCTTTCTCTTCTTAAATTTCTCTTGGTTATTGTGGATCAAGAGTTTTTTCCCAACCCTCAACCCCACCCCTTCTTGCTCAAACCAATGTCTTTTATTCCACCGAAGAAAGGCCATTAAATATTCCACCGAAGAAAGGCCATTAAATATTCATGTTAGCCGACCCCAAATTATTTTGGGACTAAGGCTTTGTTGTTGTTGTTGTTGTTGTTGTTCCTTTTCTTTTAAAATCATTTTATTTCTTTTATCAATGGTTTTTTTTCTCTTCCAGCGAAGAAAAATATTTTTTTTATCTCAAATTAACTCTCTTTCTCAAATTGTTCTCCTAAATCAGTGTCTTTTCTTCCACCGAAGAAAAGCCATTAAATATTTTCTTTTCTCTTAAAATCATTTTATTTCTTTATCAATGTTTTTTTCTCTTCCAACGAAGAAAAAAATATTTTTTTTTATCTCAAATTAACTCTCATTCTCAAATTGTTCATCTCTTTGGCCACTTCAAAATTGGCGATGCTATTGTGTCATCACCTTCTTAAACTTTTTTTTTATCTCAATGTAACGTTGAGTATTCTTTTCGCCTCTTCACTCAATCTCCCTTTGAAAACCAAACCCAATTCGTTGTCGAGACATAAAATCGTCGCAGACACAAAATTCCTCGTCATCACGACGTAATAAACAACAACAACAACAACAACAAAGTCTTTAGCAACAACAAAGTCTTCAGCAACAACAAAGTCTTCAACAACAACAAAGTCTGCAGCAATAACAAGTCTTCATTATGTCCAAGATTGGACTCTTCTATCGGTCGTCCATCTTGCGGGGGCATGCTAGAGATAAAGAAGGAGATTCACCAAATATTCAGTTACCTAAGTTGGTATTGAGCCAACTTAGGAAAGTTACCTTAGTTAGAAGTATTCTCCAATTAAAATTATATTTACTATATTAGAATCCTAGTCATATTAGGTTTTGTTATTACCTTATTTACTTTCTCTTGTTATGTATAAATATGACATTTACAATATCAATAAAACTTAAAATATCTTCTTCAATATTTATCAAAACTTACAGCACAGGGTCGTACGGACCTCCTTGTAAAGGAGCATTAATCCGTACGGATCAATCTGCAAGCTGTAATATTTGTTCAGTTTTCCAGTTTCAGATTTGTTTTAAACCCCTTTTTTCATCAAAGCAAACAGTTTTCTCTAAAACTGCACAGTTTTCTCTTTTCTTTTAGCTACAAAGTCACTTGATTTTAAAACACACACACACACAATTTTCAAAAAAGGTTTAGAAAGTCTCATAGATATGAGGTATTTCGGGTGAGCACTAAAATCTATTCCTGAGGCGTAACGTGACTTCCGAATTTAAGATCTTACATCAGAAAGCCTTTTGTCAATGTTTTGGGCTCACAAAACGGCGTGCCGACTCTCTTTTCAAAGAAATTCATCCGTTCAATCTTTAAAACATTTCATTTTCCAAAAAACGAACAAGTCGACGCGCTCGGGCGTTTCCGGATCGGGTAGTTTCACTAACAGTACAAAATGTTATGAGGATTTTCCCTCATATCTTCCATATAGATCTTTTAAATCCATAAAATAACTTGACCATGTCAGTAGCTCTGTACTATGAAATAAATCTACTACTGAATGCATTCATTCGTGGCAAGGTGATTTGTCCTACAATTAAGTACCATTGTACTCACTCCGACCCTATATGATTGTCTTTTTGCAGTTTTGCAAGAATATGAAGAGTGTGTTTAGCAACTCCAATTCCAAGACTTGGATTTGGAATTTGAAGAAGAATTAAGGGTATTCGTTTAATTTTGTTGTATAAAAGTTGATTCTAGTAAATTCGCTAGAAATCAACACTCATTTAGGTACGAAAGGCATAGGCAAAATAATGAATTTGTTTAAAAGGGGTCAAAATTATTATAGATACAACATTTTTTTTTCCTGGAGGAAAGAGTGTCAAAATTAATAAATTTAATTATTTTAGTGGCAAAATGTTGTTGTTCATTTTCTCATTTTGAAGGTGGTAAAATGCCAGCTTCTCAAAGTTAAAGGAGGTCAGTAATCTCAATTGTTTTTCATGTGGCTTCACCACTGATGGAGGGAGTATTAGTTTTACAAAGGTGAGGGGATCTACTGGAAGGCTTCAAACTGATCCCTTCCGTAACTATGTGCTCATGATAAAGTTTAACATTTTTTCTCTCCCCATTCCTTCTGAGCTCTTCTCTGGTCCCTTTCCTCTTCCCTATTCAGCATATATGTTCACATGTATAGTAAGGAGGTCAAGAGGATGACCAGACAAAACCACATACCAATGAACAATTCTCTTCATATATGTGGATATATTGCCTTAGAACTTAATATTGTCAATGAATGCAAAGCTTGTCTGTCGTATACTGCTTTAAATCACGATGGTCTTTGGACTAACTGAATCAAGCAATTAATAAATCAAAGGACAATTGGGTAATGATGAAAATCATCTGGGAAAAGGAATAATATTATAGAATTATCTTGAATCAGGTATTCTCTTAAGAGTTGCAATGGAAGTGGAACATCCATCTGCCACTTGCGATCTTATTAAGCACTTAACACAATGCAGGATGTCATAATAGGACTGGATACTTCAGAGATGATCAATGAGATGGAGTCAGTACATGCGGAAACTGATTTTGATGATGAGGATTCTGATGACGAAGACAGTGATATCGATGATGACAGCACCGATGATGAGGAAGAAGATGAAGATGATGTGTTTACCGATGAGGTGCCTACTTTGCTTTTGTTCATTTTTCATTCACTATGATTATGAATAAGCAGCCTTTGTGACAGTGATTGATATACTTTTTTGTAGGACTGGGAAGGGATTCTTGAAGACGAGGAAGACGAGGAGGATTCTGACGAATCACTAGGAGACTGGGCAAAATTGGAGACCATGAGTTCTTTGCATCCTTTACAGTTTGCTAGAGATTTGGCCAAGGCAAGTCATAAGTGTCTAGAAAATGTTTTCATCTAAGAACTATCCTGATAACCTTTTGCTATCTTGACAGTTCCATTGTCAAATCTCTAATCTATTGAAGCACAAGTAGTAATTTAATTGAGTAATCATATTTGGGTGAGCTGTTGTGCAGTTTGTATCAGATGATCCCGCAAACTACATGGATCAACCTCCTGCTGGTCTTGCGATTCAAGGCCTTCTGAAACCTGTCTTTGTTGAAGAAAATTCTGTCATCAACAAGAATATGTTTGAACTTAAACCTAATGGTGCTGATGCAGATCGGATTAGTGAAGTAGTAGAAAACAAAGAAGACGACCTCAGTGTGATTAATGGCCACAGTCATGAACTAGGGCCATTTCAAGATAACCCAGGTTCTGATGAAGACTCGCAGAAGGATCAAAACTTGGGAAATGGGACTTCGTATTACAAACTAGAGATTATGAAAATTCGTTTGATTTCATCTCATGGAAGTCAGGTATATTCCTCATTACCAAGCATAACATAGAGAGAGGTTATTGTCAGCAGCTCATGGTTCATAAGATTTTACCTTGTCATGCTTGATATTTTTCCAAGCAGCCATCCAAGTTATATATCCCCTTTAGCAGTCATGAGGTCCCCGATCATTTCACTCAGTGACAAGAAACCGGTTTCACGAGTCATATCAGAATTAATAAATACTCCCTCCATCCCAAAATGAATGTCCAAAATGAATTTCAGCAAATTTGAATTTTTTTGGACATTCATTTTGGGACAGAGGTAGTACTTCTTTTTCTCTATCTTGAGACATCAATTCAACTAATTTCTTCCCCTCTATAATCAGGATGTAAATGCTTTCCGAGTTTATAAATGCTGTTGCATTTAATATCACCATCTACAACCATGCTGCCATAAATTCAGTTTCATTTGCACAATGGCACCATGTTTACTGCACTCGGCATCTACTTTGGCTTGAGAAAGGACCTTCATGTTAGAGGGGAATAGCTGTAGATATGTAAAGAATAACCTCCACGTTTATAAATTATAATAACCAAATACCACGGAACTCCTAGACCAGAAACAATAGTTGTGCATATAGTAAAGCCACTACAGGATCATTCTTTCCATGTGCTGTCCTTGTGTTGATACATCAATCCTTAAGTCTCGCTTTCGTTTTTGTACTCCCTCTGTCTCTAAATGAATGTCCAAATTTCACTTTGAGGAACATTTGCAAAAATGTGAAACTTGAGCATTTTTTTATAACATAAGTACATAAGAACCCTTAATGATCTCACCATATTGCATCGCAAGTCTAAGTGTGAATTAGAACATGTTGTATGGCGAGGGAGGATTTAGTAGCTTCCCAAAAAATTGGACATTTATTTTGGACAAAAGTATTGAAAATTTGGACATTCATTTAAGGACAGAGGGAGTAGTTTTTTTAGGGGTGTGTGTGTGTGTGTGTGTGTGTGTGTGCATTCATTTTTAGTGCATATCAAGTTGAAAAAGGAAATAAGAGCATAAAATTGTATGATTGCTCACAGACAACTGTTAAACTGGAGGACTTCAGGAGAGCTAAACCAGATGCGATCGCTCATTCAGCTGCTAAAATCATATCTCGAGTTAAAGCTGGTGGAGATAAAACGACACTTGCCCTCAAATCTCTCTGTTGGAGAAGTAAGGGCATTCAAGTTGAGGTAACACTCACTCACTTTCTATTATGTTCCTTTCCAACATAATACAGAGTTTGCATAGTATACTTATCTGTCTACGGAAAATATACAGCCAGAAAAATTGTACATTCTCTTTCTATTGTGTTCCTTTCGAACACTCAATTCTTTTAGGTCATTTTTTAATTACATTTCCGTACAATAGTATTTAAAAAAAATTCTTTTCTAAAGACAGCATTATTCATAAATTCATTTCTATCATTTCCCTTTCTAAAAAAGGGCAGCTCGGTGCACAAGGCATCTCCGTGTAGCGAGGGACTGGGAAAGGGTCCCCCAGGAGCGGACTCGCGTAGACACGAGTGGGGGCTATGGCACCCACTGGATTTCTGGAAAAAGAAAAAAAACTGGAGTATAGTAATTATATGTTTAAACTGTAAAGCAAAAGCATGCAGTCATCAGTGGCGCACTGGTAAGTTGTGTAAGTTTTTGTCCTTTTGAGGACGAGTTCAAAACCCACTACTAACAAATATGTAGGTAAATTTTAATTTCAACCTTTTAAGAATAAAATAAGGGAGTTTATAATTTTTTATTACATAAGTCGCTGGAAAATTTCGATGAATATAGTGGATTATAATAGTTTTAAGTAATTTTTACATTAATAATGTTTAAATCATGATAATAGTTTTATCATAATATAGTGGATTATAATAGTTTTAAGTAATTTTTTTATATTTTATATCTTATACAGAGCATTTATGATGTCATTTTATGTGTTCACATTATTACAATGCAAAATAAAGGTGATTAATTTGAATATGTCTTTATGCAAAATAGTTTTTTTTGGCACCCACTGAACATATTCTCCATATTCTCTGGGTCCGCCAATGGTCCCCACCCAAGGGTGAAAAGTAGGCAAGCCTTAACTTGCATAAATGCAAGAGACAACTTCCAAAATTGAACGCGTGACCTCAAGGTCACACCGCAACACCTCAGTGCGCCAATACAATTTCCCTTTCTATCATTTCTCATTTCCCTTTCTAACAAATAATAAATTCCAATACAATTTTAGAGAAATGTTCTTGTGTTTTGCTGACCTCTAATTATTATGTCTTTGTTGTTACTACATAAGCATGTTTGATGTTTCAATGGTTGAGAATCTGTTGTTGCAATTCACGACAGGAGGTAGCTCTTATTGGTGTAGACAGTCTTGGGTTTGACCTAAGAGTTTGTTCTGGAAGACAAGTTCAGACATTGCGATTTGGATTTCATAAAAGGGTAATTACAACATCTCCATCTTGAAAGTGCTAAATATCAAGTTTAATTACCATAACTGCTCTTTGTTGACAATCTCGATAGTATGTCTAAAAATATTTTCTCAAGTTTGAATGTGATTGTGGCTAAAATTCTAGAGAACATGCTTCAATTATGTTTTGCATTAATCAGAATACGTTATGTAGGTTTGTGCATACTCCCTTCGTCGCATAAAGATGTTCCTGCTTGCCATTTTTGTTGTCCCCAAAAGATAGTCCCATTTCCAAAACTGGTAGGCTAAAATCATTGAACTTTCAAAATTGTCAACCAAGGAAGAAGAGGAAAAAATGAAAGGAAGAAGAGTGAGTAATGGAGTAATAAGTAAACCTCATTAAGTTTAATGATAGAAATGAAAATAAGTTGTTAAAATGTTTGAACAGTCAAATAGAACTATCATTATGGGACGGAGGGAGTAATATTTATGCTCAGTGAGAAGTATAAACTTGTAGAGATGGTGGTAACTGCTGGTAGCATTCATGTCATGTATTTTGCAGTACCCTCAACATAATTTATGAGTTATTGGTGAAGGATGAGATAGAGTAAGCTTTTACCTGATTCATGTCTTATTGCATTCTCGAACTTCTCCCTCAACTTAATGGGTTTTGCAGGCCTACTCGGAGTACAGTGCCGAGAGACAATTGAACTGTTTACTATTCCCGAGAACCGGCCACCTGCAAAAGAGGAAAGAATCCCACCAATCGGAATTGTAATGTATGTACAAGTACCATAATTCTTTAACACATCTGTAAGTTCAGTTGTACACCCCTTTCATTCAGAACTGTACATAACACAGGCTTTAATTTTCTTTACTCTGTTCAATTCATCATCAGATGTAGTGTATGTTTAATACACTTAAGTTAATGATAATTGCCTTTTATTTTCCTAATTTTTACCCAATATTAGTTGTTTTATTTATGAAATTTTACTATTAAAGTGGATATAGAGGCACCTTATTATCCTTTCTTGAGTAAAATCACAATAAAGTTTGGTTCCAAATTATTACTCTCTTTAGACTCGGCCGTGTTGAGCTTTGATCAAATGCGGAGCTAAAGGAGCCAGACCGGACCATTAAGACATCTTGTGAATCAGCAATAAAGTATTCCATCTATATTTAATATATTTAATAGGGGCGTAAGCGGTTTAGCTCAAACCGCGGTTTGAGATCGAACCGAGCTAAACCGTGAAATTTAGCTCGGTTTTTTTATTTAAGTGGTTTAGCTCGATTTATAAAAATTACAAACCACATGGTTGGGTTTAGCTTGCGGTTTGAGGGTGCCAAGCAGAACCGAGCTAAACCGAACCGCCAAACCGAGCTATGGAACCGAACCGTCAAACCGAGCTATGAAACCGAGCTATGAAATCGAGCTAACTTACATTATAAAAAATTTGGTCAACAAGGGGCCAAAGTGCAATTTGCTAGAGATTTTCCCACAATCTCCTTACCCTAGCATTTCTTTTGGCCCAAGCTCTCTCTCTGTCTCTCTCTCTAAAATTTCTCTCATCAAACCACAAAATCATTTCTTCTTCCTTACTAAATATTGATTCCCATCCCATATACTTCCTTTTATCCAAGATTATCAAGTTCGAATCATCAATTTTGAGCAAATATTTGAAGAAATTTGAAGTTTGAAGAGTAAATGGGTTTTGCGATTTGTTTCTGTTGAGCTCAATGAGGTACTAAAGATTGTTTTAAGATTGTTTTAAGATTGTTGTTTGGTCCGTAATCCATCTTTAAACCGCGGTTTAGACCGGGCTAAACCGAACCTTGGCGGTTTAGCTTAGCTCGGTTTGAATTTTTTTGTGGTTTAGCTCGGTTTGGAATTTCTTCAAACCGATACTAGCGGTTTAGCTCTAAAATTTCCCCAAATCGAGCTAAACCGAACCGTTTACACCCCTAATATTTAATTACTAGAGCAAGCCCGTGTCCAAGGACACGTGTTTTGTTTTTTGTTTTTTTTTTTTTTTTTTTTAAGGGCAAAATGGGAAAGAAACAACTTAGTGAGAGCAAAATGAAAAATTTGCTACTTGAAACTGGAACTGTTCATTCAACTGTAGCACCATGTTGCCATTTATACTATAGATACTCTCTTCAGTCCTAAAATGATAATTTTATTTTTGTTTGTTTATCTAAAAACTATTAGGTTAAAGAACTTTCAAAATTGCCAAAGAAAGCCGAAGAAGTGAGAGAGTGGACAGGATGAGAGCCAACCAAATCTATCTATATCTTATAACAAGATTAACCAAATCTATCTATATCTTATAACAAGATTGCCATGCCAAAAGAGGAAAAATTCCGCTTAAAAATGTCACTATCAACTTCATGTTATGGAAACTTTACAATTAAAAAAAGATAAAATCCTTATCACTGCTAACATCACGTTCTTTTTTATTCATTTCCTCATTTGTCTTTCTTGCCAGCTAGTTTAAGGGTAATTTAGTCATTAAAATTTTAAAACCTTACAGCTGTTGTTGTACAAGTGTTGGAATTAAAAGGACACGTGTAGATATGAAGTGAAGTGTTATCAAATTTTTGACAACTGTAGGTGAATTTTATTTGCAGGACACCAAATGTGTAAGGCACTTTGAAATGACCACAATGCCGTTGTATATATAGCAAAAAAAAAATCACAATTTCATTTCAAACGTCGGTCTCTCTCCTCCCCATCTCCATTTCCGACGTACCCAACGCCAACCACCGTTTCTTCGCCGGAAAACTCAATTCTTCTACAATGGTTCGGATGAAAATTCCCAATGTCGCCTCGTCTACCACTGGGACCTCGTCTACCGCCGATGTCTTCGCCGGAAAACAGGTAATTTACCCAAATTTGAATTTGAAGCCCTAATAGATTTAATGCCTAAAATTGGATGTTACAATGCGTAATTGTAGTATAAATTTGAGTCGAAAATTGTTGTAACATCAATTTACAACCTAGCTTTCAATTTCAATGTCAATTTCAAAGGATACGTAACTGGGTTTGCAAAAAAATTCGTACTGGTGGGGTGTTTCGTGTGTCTATACACGAAATGTGTTTGTGCATTTCGTGTGTAGTTACACGAAATGTTCCAATGTAAATCGTGTATAGGCACACGAAATGAGACTCAAAATCCTACCTATGTGTTTCGTGTGCCTATACGCGAAATAGACAGTTTCAACTCGTACTAATTTACACGAAGTGATTCACTAAATTTCGTGTATATTCATACGAAATCTAAAGGAAAATTTCTCCTTTAGATTTCGTGTGATTATACACGAAATGTTGAATGACATTTCGTGTAAAATCATACGAAATATTTCTTAACATTTCGTGTATATTCATACGAAATCTAAAGGAAAATTTCTCCTGTGGATTTCGTGTGAATATACACGAAATGTTGAGAACCATTTCGTATCATTTTACACGTCGTGTATATTTACACGAAATGAACTGGAACTGGAACTTTAACTGTCACTAATTTATTGTCTCTTATTTGAATTTTTTGTAGGGACGTCAACGTATGACCGCTTCCAATAGAAAGAGAAAGGCCGAGACGGCAGTTAAGAAAGCTAAACGCGCCAAACAAAAACATGATAAAAATGATGAGCCTGAGACTGTGATTGAGCCGGAGCACATTGAGAGTGAGCATACAGATGATGAGGCGGCCTCTGCTGGTCACGAGGATGTTGCTGAGTCATCTTCATCTTCTGATTCTGATGCTGCTGAGTCATCTTCTGATTCAGATGAGACGGCAGCAGGCGAAGCCGGCGCAGCTGCGGAGTCAGGATCTGATGACAGTAGTGAGGGGGAGGGGGAGGAGGAGGAGGCTACCCGGGTGGCTAGAGGAAAAGGGAAGGCACCGGCTGCAAAGGAGAAGAAGCATGTTACACCATGGGAGATTACGAGCGACCCGGGTGGCGGCCCAGAGGTGTGTGACCTGTTATACGGGTTCGGTCATCACCGAGCCCGAGAGATTTGGGGCAACCCCACCAGCCAGTCAGTGGTGAAGTTCCATACCAGACATCAGCATCTGGATAGGTAAGCTATTTATTTACAAAAATAAACTTTGACGAAACATTGGTGTAAATTTAATCATTATTGTGAAATTCTAAAAATAAATAGCTTAATTATATTTTCTTGTTTGGAATCAACAGGTTCTCGCGTGAGAAGCTGGCGGCGGATGATAGAGATTGGTTGACTGCAGTTGATGCATCTGGTCTCCAGCACCTGCATGATACCATCATTCGCAGGCCGAGCTCGGCGCTGCTAACAGCATTTGTGGAACGGTGGTCTCCTGAGACTAACTCGTTCCACATGCCGTGGGGGGAGATGACGATGACGATGCATGACGTCACTCATATTCTAGGTATATTGTTGTTTTATTTTTCTTTTTCAATTTATAGAGCTTGGTTGACTGCATTTGACATATTCTTCATTTTCAATTTATAGGTATCAGCTGTCTAGGTTTTCCTGTTAGGACGGCGGATCCAGAGCCTGACCTAGCCGAGATCCAGCGACACCTTTTCGGCTTCGGCTGTATGAGTGGCACGTCCTACATACTACGTGCGCTCCGTCTTGCCTTTGAGACCCGTTCAGCCATGACCGCCGAGCAGCGTGCTTCTACTTATCTCCTGTTCCTCTTGGGTTGCACGTTGTTCGTGGACAAGAGTCAGGATAAGATGCCTGCAGCCTATCTCTCTCTGTGCATGGATCTTCCGAGAGTGAGGCAGCTCGCCTGGGGATCAGCTGCTCTGGCATACATGTATCGGGAGTTAGGGAAGGCGTCCAGATCCGGATGCGCTCAGATGGGTGGTTGTTCGACTCTGCTAGAGGTAATATTTAATATTTCTTTAATACTCCTGTTAGTTGAACTTTTATTGTCGTACGTACATTTCAGGCATGGATATATGAGTACTTCCCGGACTTTCGGCGACTTTTGAACCCGCATTGGCAGGAGGGACAGGCGAGAGCCCGTAGATAGTCACTGCTTGACCGATAGAGCTGGGAGAGGGATGGAGCATCTACTCCAGTATCGCCGCACCCTAGACACGATGTCTGTTGACAGGGTGAGTTTTTTATATTTAAATTGTTATACTCCCTCCGTCACAGTGATAGTGGCACTAGTGTATTCTGTTGATGTTGCCTAACAAAGTGAGTTACAGGTTTGTTGGACTCCTTTTGGTACCGGAGCGGACGCGCTTCTGCCGGTCTCATACTTCAGAGGGATTATACGCTTCTTAGACATCACCAAGGCGTATATGCCTGACCGGGTTACCAGGCAGTTCGCGATCCAGCAGAGGATCCCCAGGATGTCCCCCTTGCCTATCTTGACGTGCATTTTGATGGCTGCTCAGAAGGGGTACAAGAAGATTTATGGTGATCGTGATGATGTTTGGATAGATTGGGTGGAGTATGACATGGAGGCTTACGATCCAGTTCGTCGTTTGGGGCCATCAGTGACTACATCTCCTCCTGTGACTCCAGACTATATGGAGTGGTTTCGAGCTAGGAGTCATGTTCGGATTAGTAATCCGATACATGAGCCCGTAGCTGACATTCCACATCATCATGGTCATCCAGAGGCACTACCCGTGATCAGAGATATGCTACTTCCATTGCTCACGGATGACCGGCTACCTGATGACGTCAGAGCTCTACCATTACGCGGGTGCACGAGATGTTAGGAGATCACCTTTAATGTCTATCGGTTTAGGATGAGTTTGGGATGATGTATGGATTATGTGCACTGCATTTTTGGATTATATATTTTGATGTATTTTTGGATTATATTTTTTTATGTATGGATTATGTACACTGTATGGATTATGGATTAGTTATCATAACATCACCGACATATTCAGTTAAACCTTGAAAAACGGTACAAATTTGTAACTTCTTTTCCATTTAGAATTTGAGTAAAGTCATACTAATGGAAAACACTTTAAATGTCATCTAGAATCTAGAAAAAAATTAAAAAAAATAAATAGGTAGTCATTTACCATTTTCACAAAATCAGGACATATTCAGTTAAACCTTGAAAAATGGTACAAATTTGTAACTTCTTTTCCATTTAGAATTTGAGTAAAGTCATACTAATGGAAAACACTTTAAATGTCATCTAGAATCTAGAAAAAAATTAAAAAAAAATAAACGAGGTAGCCGTATACCATTTTCACAAGATCGGGACACATTCCTTTAAACCCTAAATAATGGCACATATTTGTAACTCAATTTCCATTTGGATTTTGAGGAAAGTCATAGAGATGAAAAACACTTTAAATGTCATTTAGAATGTAGAAAAAAATTAAAAAAAATAAACGAGGTATCCGTATACCATTTTCACAAGATCGGGACACATAAAACCCTAAAAACCCTAAATAATTGCGCATATTTGTAACTCAATTTCCATTTGGATTTTGAGGAAAGTCATAGAGATGAAAAACACTTTAAATGTCATTTAGAATGTAGAAAAAAATTAAAAAAAAAAATAAACGAGGTAGCCGTATACCATTTTCACAAAATCGGGACACATTCCTTAAAACCCTAAATAATGGCACATATTTGTAACTCAATTTCCATTTGGATTTTGAGGAAAGTCATAGAGATGAAAAAAACTTTAAATGTCATTTAGAATGTAGAAAAAAATTAAAAAAAAATAAACGAGGTAGCCGTATACCATTTTCACAAGATCGGGACACATTCCTTTAAATTCTAAATAATGGCACATATTTGTAACTCAATTTCCATTTGGATTTTGAGGAAAGTCATAGAGATGAAAAACACTTTAAATGCCATTTAGAATGTACAAAAAAATTAAAAAAAAAATAAACGAGGTAGCCGTATACCATTTTTCACAAGATCGGGACACATAAAACCCTAAAAACCCTAAATAATTGCGCATATTTGTAACTCAATTTCCATTTGGATTTTGAGGAAAGTCATAGAGATGAAAAACACTTTAAATGTCATTTAGAATGTAGAAAAAAATTAAAAAAAGAATAAACGAGGTAGCCGTATACCATTTTCACAAGATCGGGACACATAAAACCCTAAAAATCCTAAATAATGGCACATATTTGTAACTCAATTTCCATTTGGATTTTGAGGAAAGTCATAGAGATGAAAAACGCTTTAAATGTCATCTAGAATCTAGAAAAAAATTAAAAAAATAAATAAATGAGGTAGTCGTATACCATTTTCACAAGATCGGGACACATTCCTTTAAATCCTAAATAATGGCACATATTTGTAACTCAATTTCCATTTGGATTTTGAGAAAAGTCATAGAGATGAAAAACACTTTAAATGTCATTTAGAATGTAGAAAAAAATTAAAAAAAAAATAAACGAGGTAGTCGTATACCATTTTCACAAGATCGGGACATATTCAGTTAAATCTTGAAAAATGGTACAAATTTGTAACTTCTTTTCCATTTAGAATTTGAGTAAAGTCATACTAATGGAAAACACTTTAAATGTCATCTAGAATCTAGAAAAAAATTAAAAAAAAATAAATAGATGAAATATATTGCTCAAATTAATTTCGTATGACAATACACGAGATATTGCTTCATATTTCGTGTGTTATTATACGAGAACTTAGGTAGTATTTCGTGTATTATGGCACGATAATACGAAGTTAGTTTCGTGTATTTATACACGAAACGCGTTAAACCAGCAGCTATTAAACCGTCAACTTTTTATTAAACCCTATATATACACCCATTCTTAACAGCCCCATTCACCATTCATTAACACATATTATCCAAGTTCTTACAATCATATTATGGATTCCTCACATTGTTACGATGATATTAACCTTGATGATATAGAATTTATCTTTGAAGAAGAAGACGAAAGGGCACCAAATCAAGATTCTCCAAGGACAGTGACATCATCGGCGACGTATTCTTCTCTCACCCACTAGCATCGCATATGCTCAACTGCTTTCCATATGTAGTCCAAGGTAAATTTTTGTGATTTTTTTTTCAATGTGTTTTTTACTCTGTTCTGTACATACAGTCTGTTCAGACTTCATTTCGTGTGGTTATACACGAAATGATGTCTACAATTTCGTGTATTTTTATACGAAACATATGTTAATATTTCGTATAAAACTACACGAAAAGTGATATATAATTTTAAGACTATATTTCGTGTGGTTAAACACGAAATGGTATCATATATGTCGTGTAAAAATACACGATACAAAATGTACAATTTCGTATATAAGTACACGAAATGTAATTCTGATTTGTTGTCGACTGCTGTTTCTCTTTAAATCCTACTAGGTGATTGCACTTACAACACCAATCAAGCATGGACTGCCATTCCTTCATATTTTGGGATTTACTTCCACGGGGAAGAATTTCACAATTGCATATGTGTTTCTCCAAAATGAGAAGACCGATAATTTTGCATGGGCACTCAAGAATTTGCGTAGTCTTTTTCATCCTCCCAACATGCCAACAATTTTCTTCACTGATCGAGACTTGGCTTTCATTAATGCTGTCCAAGCAGAATTTCCCGAGACCGCACATCATTTGTGTCGAAGGCATATAGAAGTCAGTGTTCGAAAGAGGGCGTTGGCTCATACCGGGAACCCGGAATTCGCAAAAGCATTCATGAATAAATTCAATGCAGCAATATCAGCCGCTACTTCCGGAGAATGGAACACCCATTGGCAACGGTTTTCTAAACGTTTTGCTGCTTATCCTGCTTTATTGAGCTATCTCCGCGATACATGGATTACTCCATACTCTCAAAATATTCTGTCCATGCATACGGATACGTTGCTACACTTCGGAACCCACACCACAAACAGATCTGAGAGTGACCATAGCAGGTTGAAGAATGCGTTGGGAAGTACTTCTTCTACTTTTGACACAATTTTCAAAGTTGCTCACGAGATCATGGAAATTCAAATAATAAAAATCAAAGCTAGCATGGAGATGGCAAAGAGCAGAATTCCAATTGACATGAAGACTTGTAATCTGTATCACGACATATTGGGGCGAGTGTCAAATGTAGCCTTGGACATCATAAAAAAAGAGCGGACTCGTAGTGGGGATAATGTCATGGATCCCTCAGAATGTGGGTGTTATGTCAGGCGAACACATGGACTTCCATGCAGTCACGAGATTGCACGCATACAGAGCTACGGGGACGGATTGGGTTGTCTTCGATTCATGCTTTTTGGAAGAAGTTGGACATTGAGCCAGAGTACTGTCCAACTAGGTCTTCGATCAATGAAAATTCTTTTGAAGCTGTGTGGAACGAAGTACAGAACGCACCTGAACCGATCAAGAGAAAGTTATTCCAAACGATAAATGAAGAGCTACATCCACAAACCAGAGAGCTACATCCACAAACCAGAGATGCTTCTGAGCCACCTCATATTTCAAAGGCAAATAAACCCCGGACCACCAGTTCGAGAATACTTTCAGATTTGGAGCATACAGACAGATATTTTGGAGTCCCCACTACACCACCCTCCACTGGCAGCAGGTCTAGATCTTCATTCATTGCATCAACCCAATCGAGTACGATGTCGTGGGACTCAAACTCTTTGAAGTCCACGCCCAATCCGAAAGTAGCTTCAAACACTACACCATCTAGCCCTACTACTCCTACGTCTCTTCCACCACTAGCTGCTTCAACTCGTGGGAGAGGACGAGGTCGGGGACAAGGACGAGGATGGGGACGGGGTCGGAGTCAGGGTCGGGGTCGTGGAAAGGGAAATGGACAAGTCAAAGTCACTAGTCTACATACTTCTAGGTATACTTTGTCATTAATGCCTTTCATGGTCCCATTTATTGAAGGCATCACAGATGTGAGGGGTGATGGACATTGTGGCTATAGATCCGTAGCTGCGCAGATATACAGAGATGAGGACATGTGGCCTCAAGTCCGCACAGATTGTTGCCTTGAGCTGCATAGTCGACGCGAGCTTTATCAGAGAGTTATATCTTAGACAAGTATGGACGAGCTCTACAGTCGCATTGCTTACTATTCCTCCCCGCTCCTGAGTATTATTATATGATCCTCCCGTAGCTAGGGCACATCATTGCCATGAGGTATAATGTGGTGTTCATCTCGTACATTCTAACCATGGGCTTCACATGCCTTCCAAAGGATCGTACCACAAGGAGTAGGACCACCCACAGACACACTTGTGCTTGGACACATTGGAAACCATTTTATATTGTTGCACATGTTAGATAATGATTACCCAATACCATCGCCAGCGATATATTGGGAGGCTCATCGTGATGCAAGCGCAAGTAACTTGGTCATGCCATACAGAGCTCGGATAGAGACATTCAACCGACTCTCAATTGCGTCGAACGAAGAAAGAGTTTCAAGAAATAGGCCATAGTATGAGTGTATCATTTGACTTATTGAGCCTTTTTTATTTGTATGTATGAATCATTAAGTTTTTATTGAGCCTTGTTAAAAACTGTTTGAAAGTTTGGATGTGTGATGTGAAATATGGCAAAGTATACCATTTTTTATGATTTTTTTTTCAAGAAAGCTGTATTGGTCTTTGAATTTTCCAGTTTTTATGTATGGAAGTATGAATTATGCAGACTGTTTATTTCGTGTGAATATACACGAATTTTTCAGGTAATTTTCGTATGAAAATACACGAAATATTTGTTAATATTTCGTGTAAATCTACACGAAATAACTCAATACATTTCGTGTATTTTCATACGAAACATATCTGACAACGTCGTGTATAATCACACGAAACGTCCGCGTGCGGGTGAGGACAGTTTTGTCAATTGTCTGTGGCTTGCAAATAACATGCATTGCAAATAATCGTGCCCACAACTGTAGCACAGTTGATATTTGCAAGTGGGTTTCTCTTTCTTATAAATTTAAGATGAAAACTTAGCTTACCCATCACTTTCTTGCAATTCAACTTCGATATTCTCAATTCACCGTGAATCTCTCTCTCCATTCCCAAAAATGAAACATAAATTACACCACCCTCTCTCTACTCATCTCAGCTCCCTCCCAAATCCCAATCCCACCATTGTTGTATTTTGCATTATGCCTCTATTGTGTAGCATGGTTCGTGAGTCATTTATGTCGACAGTTTCGAAGCTCCGATATTAGAAGAGTAAGTACCGTAGCCGGGGGCGGTGGTGGTAGCCGGGGGCGGTGGTGGTGAGCTTTATAGAAGGATCTGTATGTATCTCCATCTCTTTCTCAATTTTTCTCTATATAAGATTTAATATAGTCACTAATAATGAACATGAAAAATTCCAAATTTGCTGGGTTTTAACTCTAATTTTGTTTTGATTTTGTAGATTCACTATTCATGCTATGTGGGTTCTGGAAAATGGAGGCTTAAAGTTGAAAAGTTGTTAAGATGCAGGGTAACCAAGCGGGTTGAAGACTAAGCGGTCTGGCAGGTCGCAACTTGGTCTAAAATATGACGAGAAGCGGGTTGAAGACTAAGCGGGCTGGCAGGTCGCACTCATGCGGGCTGGCTGACGATTTATTCAGTTTTGTTTTATTATTTCCGAATTTAAATTTCATGTTTTTAGTTTTCTTTTATTTCCTGTTATTAGTGGACTTAGTGGGTAGTTACTAGATCATGTATATATGTTTTTAGGAGTAATGGGTGAGGCAGTTTTTGATGTTTGGAAAATGAAAACTTAGTTTTCTCTCAGAAAACCAGTTGTTCTTGAATATCCTTTTAGTTCAGTCATTCTAGCAGGTGTATCAGCATCATTTGGTATCAGAGCCTGGTTGTTTATCAATGGCTGAACGAGTTCGTGGGCGTGGTCGTGGGCGTGGTCATGGGAGGGGGCGTGGTGAAGAACCCCAACCAGAAGAGGCTCTGCGACAACGTGATCAACGTGACGTTGAGAATGAGGAATTGAGAAGGCAAGTTCAAGCTCTCCAGAGGCGTCTCACGCGTTTGGAGATCCCTACTGACGGTGACTCAAAGTCAGAGTTGTCATCAGATGCGGATTGTGAGGAGGACGTTAATCCTTTTGCTCGTGATTGGCAAAGGGGTTACAGGAATCAGGTTGATCCCTTGCGCGACATCAAGGTCGAAATTCCCAATTTTGAAGGTAAGGCTCATCCTGATGATTTTATTGATTGGTTGAATACTGTTGAGCGTGTGTTTGATATTAAGAGTCTGAGTGAAAGTCATAAGGTTAAGTTGGTTGCTGTTAAGTTAAAGAAACATGCTTAGATATGGTGGGAACATGTGAAAAAACAGCGGGTTAGAGAGGGGAAGACCAAAATTAATTCATGGGAGAAGATGAAAAAATTGATGCGTCGTAAGTTTCTTCCTGTGCATTATAGACAAGAGGCTTTTATTGATTATCATGGCTTGAAGCAAGGCGATCTCTCTGTAGAGGAGTTTACAAATGAGTTTGACCGCTTAAGGATGCGATGTGATGTTATAGAGGAAGAAGAGCAAACGATTGCTCATTATCTTGGGGGACTACGTTCTGAAATTTCGGATGTTATACAACTGCAACAATATTGGACATATGAAGATGTTTGTAGGCTTGCTCTGAAAGTTGAGAAAGCTTGATTGAAGGGTAAGAAGGTTGTGAGCATTTGGCGAGGACGCGAAATGGGTAGTAATCGAGGCGACGGTAGCTCGGGTTCTTCCAAAGTGGTGACTCCGCGCACCACCAGAGCCCACTAGCAGCTAAACCTGGAGTAGTACCTGAAAATAGTCAGAAAAAGCAACAAGTTTGATGTTTCAAATGTCAGGGCATTGGTCACTACCAAGCTGAGTGTCCAAATCGAAATGTTGTGGCTTTAGTTGAGGAAGATACCCTTCCAGTTTATGATGAGAGTGATGATCAAAAGGAGCTAGAGGGTGAAGCTGAGGTGGTGTATGCAGATCAAGGGGCTGCCTTGGTAGTTCGCAGAGTGTTGAATATAGCTGCTGCAGAGGATGAGAAGTGGCTTAGGCATAATATTTTTCACACCAAATGCATCGTGAAAGGAAAGGTTTGTAATGTGATAATAGATGGGGGTAGCTGTGAGAATGTTGTTTCCACTATCATGGTTGACAAGTTGGGTTTGAAGACTGAACCCCATCCTCAACCATACAAGTTGTCTTGATTGATCAAGGGGAGTGAGCTAAAGGTGAACAAGCGGTGTTTGGTACATTTTTCAATTGGCAAGCGATACCAGGATGAAGTGTGGTGTGATGTGGTTCCAATGGATGCGTGTCATTTGTTACTTGGCCGTTCGTGGCAGTATGACCGCCAAGTTAAGCATGATGGGTTTAAAAATACATACACCTTTAAGAAGGATGGGGTAACACTTACATTGTGTCCTAATGACCCGAGGCGAGAAAATGTTGAGGGAGGTAGTCAGTCGAGTGTTGGGGGCAACAATCTACTTATAAGGGCTGAGTTTGGGGATGCGGTTGCAGAGGCGAAGAGGTTTTTTGTGCTAGTACTGATTGAGGGGAACAAAGCAGATATGATTATTCCAGAGGCAGTGCAGCCACTTCTAGAGTCGTACTAAGACGTTCTGCCAAAAGAGATTCCACCAGGGTTACCTCCTATGAGGGACATCCAACACTGCATTGACCTTGTTCCGGGTGCATCTATCCCAAACAAGGCTGCCTACCGTATGAGGCCAAAAGAGCATGAGGAGTTACAGCGGCAGGTCCTTGAGTTGGTTGACAAGGGGGTTATAAGGGAAAACATGAGTCCATGTGCGGTCCCTGCTTTGATGGTGCCAAAAGCTGATGGGTCGTTGCGTATGTGTATGGATAGCAGATCCATCAACAAGATCACTATCAAGTATAGGTTTCCCATCCCTAGGTTCGATGACTTATTGGATCAGTTACATGGCGCGGTAGTATTTTCGAAGATAGACTTGCGGAGCGGGTACCACCAGATTTGGGTAAGGCCAGGAGATGAGTGGAAGACAGCTTTCAAGACCCGAGATGGGTTGTATGAATGGATGGTTATGCCGTTTGGACTATCAAATGCGCCAAGCACTTTTATGCGACTGATGAATCAGATTTTCAGGCCTTTTATTGGTAAGTTTGTTGTAGTTTATTTTGATGATATTTTGGTTTATAGCAAATCGGTGGAGCATCATTTAGACCAGCTGGGGCAGATTTTTAATGTGTTGCGAGAACAGAAGTTGTATGCTAATGCAAAGAAGTGTCACTTTCTGACTGAGCAAGTGACGTTTCTGGGGTATGTTATTACGAAAGGGGGGATCAAGATGGATGAGTCCAAGATTGAAGCCATTACTAGCTGGCCAACGCCAACTAGCATACATGATATCAGGAGTTTTCATGGGCTGGCTTCATTTTATAGGTGCTTCATTCGGGATTTCAGTAGTATTATTGCTCCTATCACAGAGTGCTTGAAGGGTGGACGTTTTGTATGGACAAAAGAGGCCGATACATCCTTCCATCTTTTGAAATCAAAGGTAACGCAAGCTCCTGTTTTAGCATTACCTGATTTTAATGATGTTTTTGTGGTTCATTCTGATGCGTCGAATGTTGGTATTAGTGGAGTGTTAAGCCAGGGAAGAAAACCAATTGCCTTCTTTAGCGAGAAGTTGAATGACGCAAGGCAGAAATATTCCACTTATGATAAGGAGTTCTATGCAATCGTTCGTAGTTTGGACCATTGGCAGCACTACCTTTTGTCCAAGGAGTTTATGTTGTATTCGGATCACGAGGCTCTAAAGTACATCCAAGTACAACATAAGCTTAATTTTCGGCATGTGAAGTGGGTGGAATTTATTCAGATATTTACGTTTGTTATAAAGCACAAGGCAGGAACACAGAATCGAGTTGCTGATGCATTAAGTAGAAGACACTCATTGTTGCTGACTATGCAGGTTAGGGTTATGGGTTTTGACACGTTTAGAGACTTGTATCAAGATGATCCATACTTTTGTGATATTTGGATCAAATGTGCTGATGGGGGTTTCCAGCAGTTTCTGAAGCAAGATGGCTATTTGTTTCGAGGAAACAGGTTGTGTGTTCCAATGTGTTCACTTCGAGTAGCAATCATTTCTGAAGGACATGAGAGTGGGCTTGCAGGAAATTTTGGGAAGGATAAGACTATGGCATTGATTTCTGAGAATTTCTATTGGCCAAGGATGGAGCGCGATGTTTTCACATATGTGGAACGGTGTCGGGTTTGTCATGTGGCCAAGACTCGTAGCAGCAATGCAAGTTTATATACTCCATTAACTGTGCCTACAGCTCCATGGGAGGATGTTAGCTTGGATTTTGTGTTGGGATTACCGCGGACTCAGAGGCAGAAAGACTCTATCATGGTCGTGGTGGATCGGTTCTCAAAGATGGCACACTTTGTGCCTTGTGGTAAGGCATTTGATGCAACTCAGGTGGCGCAGTTGTACTTTAGAGAGATTGTGAAACTCCATGGCATCCCTAGGTCTCTCACTTCTGATCGGGATGTAAAGTTTGTGAGCCATTTTTGGCGCACTTTATGGCGGAAGTTAGGTTCGAGGCTCCAATTCAGTAGTTCTTACCATCTGCAAAACGTGACGGGCGCGTACGAAGTTGTTAATCGGAGTTTGGGGAATTTATTGCGCAGTTTGGTTGGGGACAGTCCACGGAAATGGGATTTGACTTTAGCACATGCTGAGTTTGCGTACAACCAGTCACAAAATCGCTCCACTGGTAAGAGTCCCTTTCAGGTGGTCTACGGGCGCAATCCGATTAGCCCTTTGGATTTGGTGCCAATACCTATTACCGGAAAGTTTAGTTCGGATGCGGAGGAGCATGCTAAGCAGTTTCAGGAACTTCATGAACAGGTGCGTCAACTCCTTATTGAGCAGAATGTTAAATACAAGCAACGGGTTGATAAACATCGAAAGAGAGTTGTATTTCAGGAAGGTGATTTAGTTTGGGTTCATTTGCGGAAGGAGCGTTTTCCAGCGGGCCGTTTTGGTAAGTTGCAGCCGCGTGCTGATGGTCCATTCAGGGTGCTTGAGCGAATTAATGACAATGCGTATAAGATTGACTTGCCGGGTAACTACATGTGAAGATATCAAAAATTGGAAAAACTCATTGTATTATTTACTTGTAAACATGTTTATATACAACAATATATCTTGGAGTGCAAGATACGTTAGTCCTAATATAACTCAATTAATAATAGGAAAGAATAACTAGGAAGAATCCTAAATCAACTAGGAGAAGATACGGTTGCATATCTATCATGCCCCCGCAAGATGGACGGTCGAGAGAAAAGTCCAATCTTGGAAACCATGTTATCAAATCGAGCTTGAGCGAGAGGTTTTGTAAGTACGTCTGCCAACTGATCATCTCCCGAGATATGGACAACGCGTAAATCCTGATTTTGAACATGGGCTCGAACAAAATGATAATCCAAACTCAAATGTTTCATCCTAGAATGAAACCTTGGATTTGCAGCAACATAAGTAGCCCCAAGATTGTCACAGAATATTGTAGGAGTGGTAAGAGACGAAACGCCAAGCTCCTTAAGGAGATTTTGAACCCAAATAAGTTCAGCTGTTGTTGCTGCAACTGAACGATACTCTGCTTCAGTCGAAGATCGAGCAAGTGTCCTTTGCTTCCTAGAACTCCAAGATATAGGATTGCACCCCAAATAAACAATATACCCAGAAGTGGAAAGAAAATTGTCTTTGTCGCCTGCCCAATCCGCATCAGAATATGCATGAAGATTAAGAGGAGAATCCCTTCGAAGAAGTAACCCAGTAGATGAGGTACCAGCAAGAAAACGAAGCACCCTTTTAAGGGCTATCCAATGTGCTTCGGTTGGGTGTTGCATAAACTGAGACAACCGGTTGACAACAAAGGAAATATCAGGACGAGTAAGAGAAAGATATTGTAGACTCCCTATTATTGCCCTGTATTCGGTCGGATTGGACAATGAGGGACTGGAAGAGGCCAAGAGTGACGGATGAGGCACCATTGGCGTAGAGACTGGCTTTGCATTTATCATGTGAGTACGAGCCAGAATATCCCTTATATACTTGTGCTGACTCAAAAGTAGTCCCTGTGGATGAGGGAGAACTTCAACACCGAGGAAGTAAGAAAGAGATCCCATGTCTTTTAGAGAAAACCGAGCTGAAAAACTAGTGATGAATGCATCCAGAAAGCTTTGATTGGAACCCGTAATAATAATATCATCCACATATACCAAAAGATAAATAAGATCACACCCCCGACGAAGAATAAATAGAGAAGAGTCTGAGATGCTATTTGTGAAACCAACTGAGAGAAGATAGGATTTAAGTTCATGGTACCAGGCACGAGGCGCTTGTTTAAGCCCATAGATAGCTTGACGTAGCTTACACACATGAGAAGGAAATTGGGGATCAATAAAGCCTGGTGGTTGTGCCATAAAAACATCTTCAGTGAGAGAACCCTGAAGAAAAGCATTATTAATATCCACTTGTCTAAGAGGCCACCCATTAACTGTAGCTAACGAGAGAACAGTACGAACAGTAGTTGGCTTGACAACAGGGCTGAACGTCTCCGAATAATCAAGGCCCGGTCTTTGATGAAACCCCTTTGCTACAAGACGAGCTTTGTAGCGTGAAACTGAACCATCCGGGTTGTATTTGGTGCGATAAATCCATTTACAACCAACAAGGTTTTGAGAAGGGTAAGATGGTACAAGATCCCGTGTTTTGTTGTGAATCAATGCATCATACTCTGTTGCATGGCATTTCGCCATGTAGGATTTTTCAAGGCCCGAGTGATGGAGGTGGGTTCGGTGGAGGATGATTGAAGGGTGGTGTGAAGATTAAGCTTTTGGATGGGTTTGACAATATTGTTCAAGCCGTGTAACGAGTTTTCGAGGTAGTGGAGTGGGAGAACCGGATGAGGCGGAAGTAGGCGGTGTGGTAGGTGTAGAAGCCGTTTGGATCAATGGAAGGGTGGCTAAGGGAGTGGAGGCGAGAGGGAGATGCGGGTTCGGGGAGGTAAGGCTACGACAGCAGGAAGGAGGTGAAGGTTGGTCGGGTATGGGAATGGCTTCGGCAAGGTGTGGTGGGTTTGTAGGTGTGGGACGAGGAAGGATGGTGAGATTGTGAGTGCACCATTCATTGGCAAGGATAGTTGGCGACTCTGGATGCTTGTGAGAAGAGAATGGAAAAATGTGTTCTACAAATTTAACATGGCGAGAGGTATATATCTTATGTGTTTTCGGATCAAGACAATAAAAGGCACTTTGTGTGGAGGAATATCCGACAAAAACACATGGAATGGAACGAGGTTCAAGCTTGTGAGATGTATATGGTCTTAACCACGGATAACAAAGACACCCAAAACTATGAAGCTTAAGATAGTTGGGATTTTGGTTGTGAAGTTTTACAAAAGGAGATTGAAGTTGAAGTGTAGGTGTTGGCATGCGATTAATGAGATAGCATGCAGTTGCAAATGCTAGAGACCAAAACTTAAGTGGCATGGAAGAATGAGTGAGAAGGGCTAGACCCGTTTCAACAATGTGACGATGACGCCTTTCAGAATACCCGTTGTGTTCCAGAGTATGAGGGGGAGTTGTGAGATGAGAGATACCATGGGTTGCCAGGAATGGACGTAGGCCAAGATACTCACCACCATTGTCACTATAAATGGTGATGATGGATCAATTAAAGAACTTTTCAACAAGATTTTTAAATCTAGAAAACACTGGAAGAGCATCATTCTTGTTTTTCAACGGATAAAACCACACAAATTTAGAAAAGTGATCTACGAAGATAATGTAGTACTTGTAACCATCAAAAGAAAAAAGGGGGGATGTCCAAACATCACTATAAATTAAATCAAGAGGACCATGAGAGGTAATAGTATTATCAGAAAAAGGAAGTTTGTGACTTTTGTTACAGTCACATGAATTACAATTAAAAGGAACTGAACTAGGAATGTTTAAATTGAAATTTTTGCTAACAAAACGAAGAATAGAGACAGCCGGATGTCCTAATTTGTGATGCCAATTTGTAGTGGACGTGAGTGCAGCGGAATGAGTAGTTGGAGAAGAGGAAGACTGCCACTCGTAGACTCCGAATTTAGGATGCCCTTGGTGAAGGATTTCCCCGGTGCGAAGATCCTTTACAGAAAAAGATGTTGATGAGAAAGTAATAGAAAGCAGAAATTATCCGAGAATTTATGAATGGAAATAATGTTTCTAGACATAGACGGAACATGAAGAACATTATTTAAAGCAAAGGAAGAACTAGGAGAAGAGATAGATGTAGAACCAGTGTGAGTTATGTTTAGACCGGATCCATCACCAATTAGTAATTCTTCTGTACCATTGTATGGAGAGTGAAGTGCAAGGGTGTCAAGATCATTAGTGGCATGATGACTTGCGCCACTGTCTAAGAGCCATGATGGAGATGGATTGTTGTGGAGTGAGGAGTTGTAGGCGGCAGGAGAGGGTAAAGAATTAGAACGAGATTGAGGTCGTGGGGAGAAGTTAGAGTTTGGAGGTGGAGATGGGAATACGGCGTTGGGATATTGTTGGCGAAAGGAATGGCATTGGGAGATATAGTGTCCAGGATAACGACACCATTGGCAACGACCTTTGAAAGGTTCTCGTGGCCTAGGTGTAAAGTTGTTGGAATTAGTTGAAGAATTGGAGGGTTGGCCGGTGGTTGGGACATTGGGTGAGGATGAGTTTGTGAGAGGGGTTAAAGTTCTGTTTTGAGGTGGACGATTGGGGTTTCGGTAGTGTAGTTCCTTTGTGGCGGGAAAAGATGTGGGTGGAGCTTGATTTTTGTTTGATGATGAGTTCACGGTTAATCAATTTTTCATGTAGCTCATCAAAAGAAATAGGTGTGTCACGGTCGTGTATGGATTGAACAATGGCCTCAAAATCCGGATCATTTAATTGATCCAAGATTTTCTCAAACAAGATCTTCATTCTCTAGGGACGACGAGGATGAAAGTTGGTCGAACACATCTTGATTTCTGCATATAATCCGTGACGTAACGTGGGCCTTTGGTTATGTTACGGAGTCGATCTTTGAGTTGTTTGATGTGTCCACGGGTGGGGTTGGCATAAGTTTTGGCCAATGTCTTCCAAACATCACAAGAGGTGGTGCATTGGGATATTAGAGGAACTAGTGAAGGGGATAGGGTACCTGAAGGGCCCCAAGAGCAATTTGTCTTGACGAAACCAAGTTGAATATTCCGGATTTTGGTGGGTTCAGTTATGGTGGGTTCCTTTGCGGCGGTGGTGTCAGTAGAGGCAAGTGTGGATGGTTCGGTTGTGGTGAGAAACTTGGGTGGGGCGACACATGTGCCATCAATATATTCAAAAAGATCATGACCTAGGATGGTGGCTTCAACCTGAATTTTCCATGCTAGGTAATTCGTAGAGGTTAGTTTGAGAATATGAGAAAGAGATATTGCAACGAGCGGCTTGGAAGGCTCGGCAGAATTGTGAAGAAAAACAGAAGAGTCATTAGATGCCATTAGGCCGAGATGGAGAAGAAAAGAAAAATAGAAGAAGGAGGCTTCCTGGATCTAGGGCTCTGATACCATGTGAAGATATCAAAAATTGGAAAAACTCATTGTATTATTTACTTGTAAACATGTTTATATACAACAATATATCTTGGAGTGCAAGATACGTTAGTCCTAATATAACTCAATTAATAATAGGAAAGAATAACTAGGAAGAATCCTAAATCAACTAGGAGAAGATACGGTTGCATATCTATCACTACAATGTGTCTCCGACGTTCAATGTTGCTGATTTATCTCCGTACCATGGTAATAGTGATGGCGATGCAGACTCGAGGTCAAGTCTTTCTCAAGGAGGGGAGGATGATGCAGGGTAACCAAGCGGGTTGAAGACTAAGCGGTCTGGCAGGTCGCAACTTGGTCTAAAATATGACGAGAAGCGGGTTGAAGACTAAGCGGGCTGGCAGGTCGCACTCATGCGGGCTGGCTGACGATTTATTCAGTTTTGTTTTATTATTTCCGAATTTAAATTTCATGTTTTTAGTTTTCTTTTATTTCCTGTTATTAGTGGACTTAGTGGGTAGTTACTAGATCATGTATATATGTTTTTAGGAGTAATGGGTGAGGCAGTTTTTGATGTTTGGAAAATGAAAACTTAGTTTTCTCTCAAAAAATCAGTTGTTCTTGAATATCCTTTTAGTTCAGTCATTCTAGCAGGTGTTTCGGCATCAGTTGTACTGTTGGTGGTAATCAATTTTTAAATCACAAATTGTATTTGGATTTTTCTTTGCAGATCTGGGGCAAGTCGGTTTTTGGTCGGTCAAATGGGCAAAGAAGAATGTCGAACCTGAAGAAGAAAGTAGATGTAGCTGTAATGGTCGATGTGAGGGATTAAGGATAGGTGGCCGAAGGAGGAGCGAAGGCAAAGTGGGTGGTGGCTGAAGTTCGCCTTATGTGGAGAGAGAAAGAAATTTTTGTGTGTTTGCGTAGCGGTTTTGGTTTAGATGGGGATGAGATGGGTAGCGTTAAAAGTCTGGCACAGTTTTATTGGAATACGAAGGAGTGTGCGGATTTTAATGGAAGTATGAACCTCTTCATTTATGCAAAGTAAAAACTAAAAATTGATCTATTTCCATTCTGAATTTGTGGGGTGAGTGAATATATTTTTGGGGGAGAGTGGAGGATTTAGGGTTTAAAATTGGGAACTACTTTGTTTAAAAATATGAAACTGTCGTTCACTCGATAGTAATATTTTTTTACATTCCATATTTTTCCTTTATTTGTTTTTTTTAATCCGCATTCAGTATGATTTAATTACTCAATGGATTTACTACAATTCTAGAGTTGAAGATTGAAAAATAATGAAAAGTAGACGATATAATATACTGTGTATTTGTATTCATATATTTTTTATTTTTTTTCTAATCATGATCTGATATATAGTATTAAGTCACCACAATTATGGTATTGCAATATTTGAGTATTTTTTATTTTAATACTTAAATGGGCAACGATCTCATTTATAAGGCTAATGAAAGATTGGAATCTTCTTAAATATATAAGTATATTTTTGTTTATTAAATATCATTTGAATTGTATATTGAAATTATATAATACACCGTACAATAGCAACAATTTTATTAAAACTTATTATGTACAATATTTATACTCCCTCCGTCTCATTAATAACTTCACATTTTGCTATTTTGGGTGTCCCATTTAAAGCTTTATCTTTCCTTTTTTTACAAAGAATCTTTACTATTTTCTCCACTCATTCTCTCTCCTATTTCACTATTACACTCACAACACTTTTCAAATTTACTATTTCCTCCACTCATTCTCTCTCCTATTTTACTATTACACTCACAACATTTTCTCCATCCTTAATTTGCATGCCGGAACCAAAATAGTGAACTAAATATTGGGACGGAGGGAGTATTAATTTTTGCCGTTGTGTAAACTGTTTAAATTAATGGGTGAAGGTTGTTGGAATTTTGGTATATATGTGGTATATAAGTTCATAGGCATATGACTTTGAAGGTCATTGGCTTGGACTGATGTTTGGCTTAGGGAAAAACGCTGCGGATGATCTGAGCTCGAGGGCGGCCGCGCTTAGGCCGAGAGCGGCCACGCTGATGTGCCGAGTCTTCAACGTCCATCGCCTGTGTCGAGCGCGGTCGCGCCATCCTCAAGGGCGGCCGCGCTTGTGACGGACTTGCGTTTTTCCTGGGCCGAACTGTCGTGGGTTTTAGGTCAAAATAAGACTTCCAAACCTAATTTGACCATATATATAAATATCAATTTTCCTCCCGCCGTGTGTTGACATGAGAGATTAGGAGAAAACACTATTTTCTCAAGTTTCTTTCATTGTTAATTACTCCCGTTCGTAGAGATTTGTTCGTGAGATTCAAGGCGATTGAGATAGGACCGCCGGTGACTACCTACCTGTGTGCTGCTTTGTGGTACGTAGTCCGTGATCGTTTTATCCTCGGAGAAATTTGCCTGTACCTGAGTTGCACCAATTGGGGGCAATATTTTCTCTTAGGAAAGTCTTCCTAAGGCGACTCGATCAAATCACGATAAGTTTTCTAACCGTTTGATTTCTTGTTTCTATTTGTTTTCCTGATCCTGTTCCTTGGCTTTCGGTTTTGCTATTGGCATCTTAATTGGTACGTTTTGACTTGATCAATAAAATCCCCTACTGTTGATTAAATCGTTGTTTAATCTGTGGTGCTTATTAATTTAATTTCCAACAGTCTAAGAGAAAATAGTATTTTATTTGATCATGTCTGGTGGTTCCTCTAGCTCTCCCTTTAAGTCCCTAGTTGACACCTCCGATCTTCCGGAGAAGTTTGGAGGCAAGAACTTCAAGCGTTGGTCTGAACGCATGAAGATCCGTCGTCAATTAAGGGCATGCAGTATCTTGACATCCAAATGTCCCGCTACGAATGGTGATGATCCGAGTTAATGTGGCCGCGTTAAACCGTGGAAGGAGCAGGATGATGTCGTTCGAGGATGCATTACGTCGGCTTTGTCAAATGCACTCTTTGATGTTTATTGCTCTGCTCCTCTCACTCTTTGCGTCCTTTGTGGGAAACGCTTTCCACGAAGTACAGCACCGATGACTCCGGTGTGGAAAAGTACCAAGTGGGAAAGTTCTGAATTATCACATGAGTGAGGGAAATTCGATTACCGACGAGTGCACGAACTCCAAATCATTTTGCGATCACTCAAGGATGCCGACATGGGACTTCCCGATAAGTTCGTTGTCATGGCTATCATTGAGAAGTTTCCTCGATCTTGGGGGAATTCGGTATGACCCTCAAGCATCGTGATCGGAAATTTGACACTCAATGAATTGATGAATGCAATTGCAATTCAGGAGGTGCATAATGGTAACCAACCGAGTGTACTGTGGAGGCCGCCGCTAATATGATAACCGATAAAAGCAAGTTTAAAGGAAAAGGTGTGAAAACTTCTAAGGATAAAGAAAACCATGATAAACTTAAAGTTAAGAAAAATAACTTTAGGAAGCCAAGAGCAAAACAGAACCGGCTGGAATTGTGGAGAAGGTGGACACTTTTCTAGGGACCGCCCGTCCAAGAAAGGAAAAGGACCACAAGCCTCTGCGATGACCATCCCTGCTTTGTCAACATGGTGTTGGGTCCGAAGGATTATGATGATCCCGACTCGACGCACCCGGAGTTGACGCTCGACCTGCAATGTTACAAAGTATGTAACTTCTTATCCCGAAATCTTTACCGTCTATGAACCCAACGAGTGGCTAGTTGACACCGGGGCAAATGTGCACGTTTGTGCTTTGATAAATTGCTATTTGTGTCTTACCACTGAGCGTGGTAGATCGGTGACGATGGGGAACTCTAGTGCCGCAAGGGTGCTTGGGACCGGACGCGTGGACCCGAGGTTTCCTAATGGGCGCATTCTTACCTTGCATCGAGTGTATCACGTTCACGATATTCGTCGCAACATTATTAGTGGTTCTAGTCTAGTTAGGGAAGGATTTGAGATTTCATTTAAATGTAATAAGGTTATAATTTTGGATTCTGGTAGTTTTGTGGGGAAAGGTTATTCCTCGGATGGTTTATTTAAAATTAGAGTTGAAACTGATGTGTGTTTGCACAATAATTTTAGTTCTAGTGATTATCCTGTTTCTTATTCCATTGAATCTTCAAATGGTTGGCATGGTCGTTTAGGACATATTAACTATGATTCTGTGAAAAGAATGATGAACTTAGATATTATTCCTAAACATGCTATTGATAAGAATTCTAAATGTCATGTATGTGTTGAAGCTAAATCTACAAAAGGTCCGTCTAAGTCGGTTGTGAGAAATTCTGAAATTCTAGATTTAGTTCATACTGATATTTGTGAATTTAATGGTGTGTTGACCAAAGACAAAAAGAAATACTTTCTCACCTTTATTGATGATGCTAGTAGATACGTTATGTGTTCTTGCTTAATTCTAAGGATGAAGCATTAGATAAATTCATTATATTTAAGAACGAAGCGTAAACACAAACCGGCAAGAAACTTAAACGGTTAAGGTCGATAGAGGAGGTGAATATGAGTCTAACCCCTTCATGTATTATTGCCAAGAAAACGGAATTGTACATGAAGAGACTCCTCCCTACACCCCCTCAATCAAATGGTGTTGCGTAACGTAAGAATAGAACCCTTGCGATATGATTAACAGTTTACTCATAAGTTCTGGATAACAGTTTACTCATAAGTTCTGGACTGCCCAAATATATGTGGGGAGAGGCTTTGAATACGGCTTGCCATATTCTGAATAGAGTCCCTCCTAAGCATAGAAAGGAAAGTCCGTTTGAACTTTGGAGAGATCGACAGGCTAGCTTGAAACACTTAAAAGTGTAGGGGTGCCTTGCAAAGGTACTTGTACCCGCACATAAAAGAAAAAGCTTGGACCTAAAACCGTTGATGCTATCTTTATAGGTTATTCAAAACAAGTTATGCATTGAGATTTCTTATTATAAAATCTGAAATTTCTGGTATAGACGTGAACTCTATAGTTGAGTTACGTGATGCAACATTTTTTGAGGATGTGTTTCCTATGAAGAACGGACTTCCTAAGGAATCCAACCCTACCACTAATTCTATTCTGCTCAGTAGAGGAGGCGACCAATGTGGGGGTTGATTCCGGTGCAACTCATTCCGACAATGAGATTGAACCAAGAAGGAGTAAAGTGGCAAGGACCACCAAGGACTTTGGAAATGATTTTATCACTTACAATGTCGAGGGTGATCCTCTAACCTTCAAAGCCGCTATGGCTACTTCGATGCCAAGCGGTGGAAGGATGCCGTTAAGAGTGAGATGGATTCTATTGTCTCTAATGGGACATGGGAATTGGTCGATCTCCTCCCGGTTGTAGCACGATAGGATGTAAGTGGGTCTTTAAAAGGAAGCCGAAACCGGATGGAACCGTTGACAAGTTTAAGGCTAGGTTAGTGGCTAAGGGATTCAAGCAAATGGAAGGAATAGACTATTTCGATACCTATTCGCCGCTTGCTAGAATGACTACAATCCGAATGCTTATCGCATTGGCCTCGTATATGATCTTCCTATCCATCGGATGGATGTTAAGACCGCTTTCTTGCATGGCGATCTTGAGGAAGAAATTTATATGGATCAACTTTGAAGGTTTTGAGGCCCCGGCAATGAGAGAAAGGTTTGTAGAACTTGTTAAGTCCTTGTATGGACTTAAACAAGCCCCTAAGAAATGGCATGAGAAATTTGATAAAATTATCTCATCGTTTGGCTTTGTTAATAATGAGTTTGATAAGTGTGTTTATAGCAAGAGTATTGGTGATAGTAGTATTGTCTTATGTCTGTATGTCGATGATATTCTGTTGTTTGGAACGAATATGAGGATAATTGATACTACTAAGGAATTCTTGAAAAGTAAGTTTGAGATGAAGGATATGGGAGTAGCTAGTGTGATTCTTGGCCTTAAGTTGACTCGTTCAACTAGTGGCATAACCATATCGCAATCTCATTATACTGAAAGTGTAATTGAGAAATTTGGTTATAAGAATTGCAAAGTGGCTAAGACTCCATATGACCCTTCATCTGCTCTTACTAAGAATGAAAGTGGAGTACCGATGGCTCAGTTGAGATATTCTCAAATAATTGGAAGTTTGATGTATCTTGCCAATTGTACTAGACCGGATATATCCTATTCGGTTACTAGGTTGGCTAGATATACTCAATGTCCAAGTAAAGCACATTGGGAAGCTCTTGATAGAGTTCTCAAGTACTTGAAGGGAACAATTTCCCTTGGGCTGCATTACGGTAGATATCCTTCTGTTCTTGAAGGATATAGTGATGCAAGCTGGATTGCCTATAACTCCGGGAGTTATGGATGTACGGGGTATGTTTTCACCTTAGGCGGAGCTGCAGTCGCTTGGAGGTCGACCAAACAAACTCTGTTGTCTAGGTCTACATTTGAGGCCGAATTAGTTGATCTTGATACTACCGAATTGGAAGCCGAATGGCTTCGAGGACTTATGTCTCGAGTTGCCCATGGTCCGCAAGCTCCATGCCTGTTATCTCGTACATTGTGACAACACTCGCCACAATTGAGAAACTGAAAAGTGTCAAGTACAACTGTAAAACTAGGAGGCACATCCAAGTTAGATTAAAATCTATAAGGGATTTAGTGTCTCGGAAGGTGATAGCTGTTGATTATGTTGGTACCAAGGATAACACAGCTGATCCTTTAACCAAAGGGCTAGAATTTGCTCTTGTTCAAAAATCTAGGTTGGGGATGGGACCGAACCCCGTCTCGACTCAAACGCAGTAGCAACCCAATCTACCCGAGCGGAGATCCCACAAAGGAGATTCAATGTGGTAATAACAAGCTGTGGGGTGAGTCGGAGCACTAATAAATAGATTGACATGTTACATGTCCGAGTCTATCCCCGAATAGCCTAGAGGTGCTCATCGGCGCTAATTTAGTAAAAGTTTGGAACTTTGAATGGGATCAAGTCGTTTAGACAAGATGTTAGCGACATCTTCCGAGATGCCCACTAAGTGAGTGTTGTTGTTGGCCGCAACTAGAGGAATTTGGGTTATTCCTTGAAAGCACTCATGATAGAGGATCGGGACGTATGGCTTATAAGCGTCAAGTGTTCGATAGAGGGCCTATCATAGCTTTTGTCGTGTTTGTTACCAGCAAAGGCCTCTACATGCAAAGGCATCAGATTCAAGACACCCGTTCATCCGGTCCCGTGGAGGTTTGCGTTGGATAACATAGGTAGTGGTTCAAGGAAGGTACCATTATTGAAAGCATGGCAATGGACAATCTGTACACGTCATATTTCTATGAACTTGTGGGGGATTGTTGGAATTTTGGTATATATGTGGTATATAAGTTCATAGGCATATGACTTTGAAGGTCATTGGCTTGGACTGATGTTTGGCTTAGGGAAAAACGCTGCGGATGATCTGAGCTCGAGGGCGGCCGCGCTTAGGCCGAGAGCGGCCGCGCTGATGTGCCGAGTCTTCAACGTCCATCGCCTGTGTCGAGCGCGGTCGCGCCATCCTCAAGGGCGGCCGCGCTTGTGATGGACTTGCGTTTTTCCTGGGCCGAACTGTCGTGGGTTTTAGGTCAAAATAAGACTTCCAAACCTAATTTGACCATATATATAAATATCATTTTTCCTCCAGCCGTGTGTTGACATGAGAGATTAGGAGAAAACACTATTTTCTCAAGTTTCTTTCATTGTTAATTACTCCCGTTCGTAGAGATTTGTTCGTGAGATTCAAGGCGATTGAGATAGGACCGCCGGTGACTACCTACCTGTGTGCTGCTTTGTGGTACGTAGTCCGTGATCGTTTTATCCTCGGAGAAATTTGCCTGTACCTGAGTTGCACCAATCGGGGGCAATATTTTCTCTTAGGACTTCTCTCCTAAGGCGACTCGATCAAATCACGATAAGTTTTCTAACCGTTTGATTTCTTGTTTCTGTTTGTTTTCCTGATCCTGTTCCTTGGCTTTCGGTTTTGCTATTGGCATCTTAATTGGTACGTTTTGACTTGATCAATAAAATCCCCTACTGTTGATTAAATCGTTGTTTAATCTGTGGTGCTTATTAATTTAATTTCCAACAAAGGTATATGTCAATTAGATTGTGCTGGAAAAGTGAAGAAGGGGATGATGCACCTGGCACATTTTTTCTTTTATTAGAAAGCTGGAACATGTTGAGAAATGAAAATCAATAATTATAAGTTGTTTGTTTGATCATTATCAAATCAACCACTTTATAATTGGTAAGATTAAAAAAAAACTTCTTCTGTTCCACTTTAATACTTCAATACTTCGTATGTATATTTATTATTGATCATATGTAATTGTGTTGGGATGAAGGGTATTTAAAATAAATAGATAATCAATTACAAAATTAAATCTATCTTTTATCTACTCCAATACTTCAATACTTCGTAGTATATCTTATAACAAGATTGTCATGTCACAAATGACAAAAGTCCGCTCAAAAATGCCGTTTTCAGTGGCAACAAAAATGGAAAGGATATTTTCGGATATTACATTGTATGTCAGGGAGTTTTTTTTTTCCACCCAGGCGCACACTGTTTTGAGAAAAACAAGGGGCAGTTTACTTTCACGTGAGTTCTTGCTTATGGAGGAAGCTAAACTCGAAATTCGAGGCTCTCAGTTTTTGATGATTTCTATTGTATTTGACTTTCTTCATTACACTTTATTTCCAAATTTCTCTTTCTTTTCTCTTATGTTTTCTCTTTTCTCAGCATTTTCAACTCTCCTCCGGCCCCCATGCTCCTCCATGTTTGATTTTAAGAAGGATATGATGATAATAAAATAAAAATGCAATTTAGGCATTGATCTAGAACCGTATCTTGGCGGGACAATTGGGAAGGCATGAGAGACTCTCTCCATGCAACCTAAAGTTGCATCCATGACTGATTTCTTTCTCTCTTGCTTGATTGATTGCAAATCTGATCTTTCCTATTTCTTTCTAATTGTTCATTTTTGATGTTTTTTGGGTAATGGGTAAACTTTTTGTTGAAGATTTCGATGAGGTGGGACAGATTATCTTAGAAGTTGGTGAAGAAAGGGAGTTGATTGAAAGAAAGAAAACGGAGAGAAGAAACGAATGGGTAAAATGTTTTTTGAAGATTTTGGACTTTTTATGATTTGTTGTTTAGGTTGTTTTGTGGGGTTAATTTGGGCATGGCGGCTGCGATGGGTGGTGGGTTGAATCTTTAGATTAAATTGTTTCTAATTTTAATTTTTTAATGGAATGAAGATAATGACTTTTATTAAAAATTACCCAAATAAAGTGTGTAATAAATGATTTATTTAACCATAAGTTGGTGATAATTTTAAGTTTTTGTGGGCCACAAAAATGAGAGTGAATGTAATAATAAAGTGTGTAATAAATGATTTATTTAACCATAAGTTGGTGATAAATTTAAGTTTTGGTGGGCCACAAAATGAGAGTGAATGTAATGAGTGTATTTTCAATGTCGAACTACTTATATGTTATCGGATGTTGTATATAAGAAATTAGTTGAGAATGTATAATAAAAGACTTTTATTTGAGTCGTGCATAATTAAATTACAATGTATTTTGAAAAATATTTCATTTTCCATTATCACTTATCGTTATATTTTGATCATTACACTTAAAATTGTTAATGTGTCAATTTAAAAATTTGTTGTTTTACTTTTTCACTTATACTTATAATTTCATCACAACTTTTTTTTTTTTTTGTAAATTAAAAAAAAAAATCTTATATCGTCGTGCATCGTACGGGGGTACTGCTAGTAATAATAATAATAGAGTAATCTATAGTATAAATGGTAATGGTGTGCTACAGTTGAATGAATAGTTTCAATGACCGAATTTTTCATTTTGCCCTCACTATTTTGTCCCTTTCCCATTTTGCCCTTAAATTATTTTTTTTAATTAAAAAAAAAAAAAAATGTCCTCGAACACGAACTTAATTAAAAAATAAATAAATAAAATAAACGTGTCTCGAATACAGGCTTATTATAGTAGAATAATAATCTAAAGCTTATTAAGGGTTAATGGAGTAATAGAATAATAATTTAAAGCTTATTATTAAAGGTAGTGATGAAGATAAAAATAGATTGTTAATATTTGAACAATCGAATCAATGAGACGGACAGATGAAGTCAGATTTTTTTATTTTTTTATTTTTTTTTTGCTTTAGAAACTTCTATTCGATTAGGGTTAATTCAATTATCCTATTGAAAACACTACAAGAATCAGGCTTTTTAGCCACGATCGTCGAACCGTGGTAAATATAGATAAAATCGTGGCTAAAAGTATTTACCACGATTTTGTCACATTTTTACGTCCGAGGCTTTTGTGAGCGTCGCTTATATTGTTCTACGTTTTCTAAACCGTGACAAATAGTATTTGCTACGGTTATGGTCACGGTTAAAAACCGTAGCACAATAAGTGTGATATATGTTAATTATTTATTTGTCACGGTTGTTGTGACATTTTCTTAACCGTGACAAATACTATTTTTTATTTGTCACAGTTATTGTCATATTTTAAAAACGGTACAATTTTTAATACTTGTGACAATTTGGAACCGTCACGAAAGTTATGTGCGACATATAAATCATTATTTGTATTGGTAATTAACGTGACAAATGATATCAAAATGTGTGTTTTTCATATTTGTAACACAATTCAAAACTGTGATATATAGATTTGTTTTAATTATAAAACCTAGTGTACTATATATTCATTGTAATACATTTAGTAGCAATAAAATAGTTAGATGACCATTTTAGCCGTAATGCATAAATTTTCATAAAAATCCACAAACGGTGATACAAGTGCTTAAACAGAAATCCTAAATAATTCATTCTAGTAAGTCAAATCTAACAACTATTTATAAAGCATTTGCTACTATTAAGCATTTGTCTGAAGTAAAACATGGACAAAAGTGTAATCATGGCCATAATCTAGTCTAAAACATCAAAGTTTTGAAGTTGATGTTGAAGTTGAAGTTGAAGTTGAAGATCAAAGAGACATCATCAAGGCTCCAATTCTGTCATGCGTATACAGAAAAGCAAATCTTCATAAGTAGTGAATGAATATCGTTGACAATTGAAACATAAACAAAATCACGAGTACTTCATATTTTAGATTTAAAACAAATGGATAATAATTACTAATCGATGACATGACATATTATAAGTTTGAAAAAAAAAACTAACAAAGAAATTAAGTAAAAAAAACTTGAGTATGAATTAAAAAAAATTACTTACAAAAAAAGTCATCTAGCTACAAATGTCATTTGATACATCATCACCCGATGTTGTAGGAATCTGTGAATAAGAAAATGATGTGGATTAGTCACAAGTGTAAAACCTTATCTAATGAGAAGCTCAATTTTATAAATGGAGACTGATTAGAAAATACACAAGAATATGCATAAAATACAAATTTATCTGTTAGGCAAAGAATAATGTTTCTGTCAAATTGCTTGAATCTATTAATATGATTATACTCTTTAAGATCACTTATTATGAAATCAAATCTCTAATAGGCCAATAAATCCGATCAACTCCTCTTCAAGTATCAAGGACATAGACATTTTGTTTCCAAAAATATCAAGAACATAGAATTTTTAAAGGTTGTATTATAATTACAAGCCAACGCCTTATTCCAAAACCAACCCTCAAACACAATGCCCTACCTATAAAAATGTGATCAGAATAGAAACATATAATAGGTCGAACGATGAGCACATAATTAAACTATTTAACTCTAGCCACAGAATATGTAGATATCCATGTGTCTTAGTTTGGTAATGACTCACAAAATATCCTAATCATTGCCCATAATTTGTGAGATTAAACATGCTACTCAAGTTCAAGAGCACGATACAGAGTTTTGAAAGCATCAACAATTACAAGTACCCTACCTGAATGTTCTTCCAAGTGTGTACTCTTCTTTAAAATTAACGACATTGATCTAACAAAAAATAATAACAAGAAGCAAGCCAAAACAAAAACGAACTAACTGTCAAGCAACACATATAGTGAATCTCATATGTGTGTGCATATACAGAAACAACGTAGTTTAACTCAGTTACTATGATCAACAATAAAATGGACCATTTACAGAAAATTAACAAAAGTTCTAATTCGAAATAAAATGCTTGAATCTGTAGCATATAGCAGAGTAAAACTTGAAATATCATTTACAACGAGAAGTTCCACACCAGAAAGGAAATGTGAATTTGATTCTCAGTTGGAGGGAACCAATCACCATGTCTACCCTTTTATGTACATCAAGTAAAACAGGGAGATTTGACTAATGAAAACAAAAGGTTCTCATATTACTCTTATAACCTTCCATTATTTTCATTAATAGGGAAGAATTTAACAGGGTCACTAATGAAGCCTGAGTAAGAGTAAGAGTTGCCCTAGTCACATCAAGATTTGACTGTTTTAGTTGATAGCAAAATGTCAAACTACCGCAGCCTTGCTATATACTAGTTATTTAGGATTTAAACAAAATAGAGTCTTGTTATATGAAGCCTCAGTATTGTACCAGAAAGAGTACAAACAAAACAGAGTCTTGTTATATGCTTTGTACCAGAAAGAGTACAAACAGAACAGAGTCTTGTTATATGCTTTGTACATTTCATTCCCTAGCACCAGAAACTACCAGAAACTGAGTCAAGTTCATTGGCTTAATTATTCAGAAAGCGCAATATGAACGCAGTTACAAGTTCATAAAGAGTAGGCAACTTTTCTCTTAAAGTATGACTACAAAAATGTATCCTAAAGGTTTTCAAAGGCATATATACTGAACTGAAACAATTTTGTTGTGAATTATCACCGTGGTTCAAAGTATAATGTAAAATTTTCTTCAAACAACTGAACAATGCTTTTATTGCTAGTTCTTTCTCATTTTACTTCATTGTAAAATACCGAATGCTATTGACCTATCAGGAGATATCTAACAAGCAAAGGTGCAAATATATACCAAGTCAAAAAAAAAAAAATGTAACAACTAGCATGAAGAGAAATGCCAGTAAGGACCTGAGTAGATCAAATAACATTTCATTTTGAAATAATCGTCTATACTGATTCACGTGTATTATCTTCAACCGAGTGATATATAGGATCTAAACGTTGATCAGCAAGTGGGTCTTCACCATGAAGGTCCCAATATGTGTAATCCTGCCAAAATCCATTCCATACCAAGTGACCTCTCATTTCATCTTTCTCAAAAAAAAAGCGGTTTCTGCATTTTTTGCATGGACACTTTTCAGTAGGATCATCCTTGAAAGCAAACTCCAAAAATTTCTCTACTCCTTGAAAGTATTCCTCTGAGGCTCTATCCTTCAACTGAATCCAACTCTTGTCCATGTCTTATTTCGGGAAAAAAATAGGACATAAATGTGAGACTACATACAGAAAAATACATAGGCGTAAAATTACAAAAAATAGGAACAGTCAGTTAAATAACTTGAAAACAAGCAACATAAATGTCTTGTCAGCTCTACACTGAAGCTTGATAATTCCTCTATGGTTCCTAATGAATCAAAGGTCATAAACATTAGAGATACAAGAATTAGAGATACAAGGGTTATGTTTAAAGGATAACTGAGTTACTATAGAATATATTTTGCAACAAAATTATGTTTCAGATGACCTTGAAAGGAACAACATATAGAGTGCAAACTTAATTAAGTACTTCTGTGGAAATATATTAACCAATCTGTCAGGTTTCACCTTCTTTGTTTCTCATTCAAAGTCTGGGTCATTGATGTAACCTATTACCGTTTTCTTGCATCTCTTCATTGTCACAAGCATATAATGACAAACAGGTAATACATACACAAGAAACATATACTCTTTCTGTGTTCTCATTGTTACCTTCTACATGATATACGTGTGCTCTCCGCTATCAACCATTGTCGAAAAATGGATTTCCTCTAGGGGTGAGCACGGATCGGTTTGGATCGGTTTTAGGATAAAACCGACACCAAACCAATAACTATCGGTTTTATGTAAATCGAAACCATTAACTTCGGTTTCTTAATGGTTCGGTGTTACCGGTTTCGGTGTGATATCGGTTTGGTTCGGTGTCTTAATGGATTGTTGGGTGTTCTGGCTGAGAACGTTAGATCAAGTCAGATAACAACTACCAACCAAAACTTTTGCATGCTTTGGACGAGTACTATTACTATGACAAGAAGGCAACAATTGAAAATAATGAGGCCGTAAAGCACATGAAAAGCTTGCAAGGAGGAGCAAGGCCTAATTGCATAAGTGAAGTAGATGCTTTATGTATATTTAGTGGAAGGGAAAGAGTAGTTGAATAATAAAAAAAAAATGAAGCAAAGAACAGTTACCTGATGAAGCTACAGATGTTCTTTTTCTAATTCCAGCAGTGTCAATAAGTTGGAATTTCTGCCAAATATATGCGTAATTAGTGAAGGTTGATTCATTTAGGAATAAAAACAGAGGACAACTAGAAGACACATATTATGTAAAACAATTTTTCTGGACATTGGTATGCATTCATGCAAAGGACTTCACACCAATCTGGTCATGTTCGAAGTAATGAACAAGAGGCATCAACCGATTCGCAACATACGTATGCGATGTATGGATCTTGAACTAAAGGCACTTGTGATTAGGTCGTCATTTCATGATAACCAAACGAAATTGAAAAAACATGTGAAACAAGACAAGAAGGCAAAGATGAAAAAAAGATGTAGGTGTTTCCAACCAGATGTTCAAAAACTTATAAGCAGACTACTTTCAACATGCGAGAAAAATAGGGGCCAGAACAAAGGAGGTTAACTAAATGCAACGGGCATACGTTCAGCTGAAGCCCTGAAAACAAAATATTTGTAGACCTGAAAAAGCCCAGAAACAGAACAACCCTTATCCCCCACCCAACAAAAAAAGGCCACCTGATTAGAATACTTTCATCAAGTTCAAACGGAATCCCTCACAAGGCCAAGGCCTCAACACTTTTGTTGAAAAACAATAAAGAATCCATCGAGAGAACGAGGTTTATTTTAGAAATTCACATGCCCATTTAATTGTCAGATAACCTATCCTTATTCAAGTTTGCAGTTTCGACGAGTACTAGTAGACAAGCCAAAACTTTGATCCCTATAAAGTTCTCAACGCTCCCTACTGCCAGCTCGACTAAAATTCCATGCCATACTATTGACATGTAAACTTCCATTTACCCAGAGCTTGACATCAAAGAGTCTAGACTCTCAATCCAAATGGGCATAATTATGAAAACATATTTTCATTAAGACCCCTGAGCTCAATCATTTCTCTAGTTAGATTCAATTTGGAGCTTTTTCCGTTTACGATAAACCTCATATCTTGCTGTTGATATAGACCCTTAGAATATACGTGGGGAAGTCAAAAAATGACCCAAAATACCCTCCGGTGGTGGGAAACGTATTTGACCAGCTCTTTTACTTCAAAAGACTCCATGACTACTTCACAGAAGTTGCCAAAAGACACCATACATTCAGGCTGCTTGCTCCAGATCACAGTGTAATATATACAACTGAATTCTAGCATAAAGTAATATCTCAATTCCTACCAAACTATTGCCATCAAATTATATTCATATAATTAACGCAGAATAAATTTAATCAATAGAAACGACAACACACACACAGAGTTGAGATTGAGTAAACAGACCTCGAACGTGGAATGTCGCTGCAATTCCGATAAAGCTACGATTCACTTTCTGGTTCAACAACGTGGAGAGACGGAGGGAGAACTTGTTGAGGGACAATTTTGCAAGCCTTCTTGTTGAATATTTCCGCAGAAGATTTCTAGGGTTTGTCGCTATTAAGTAACGGCGCTGCACAATACGGAGTGGGAACTAATTAGGATTTCGGTAATCCTAATTAGGTTAGAATTCTATGAGGAATTGGAAATCACAAACCGATTTGGATTCAATTCAAGATTTGGATTGAGAGGAAAAATTTGGAGCGAATTCTTTGGAATTTCTGGAGGGAAATTTTGGCGCTGGTAATTTTGGGGAAGAAGGTGAATGAACGAGGAGTCATGGGGCGGCGTAAAGTAAAAGACATAAAAATAAAAATAAAAATAATAATAATAGTTTTATAAGGTAAACCACGGTTACCTTAAAAACCGGCACAAAAAATATTATTTGCCACGGTTAAAAAAATCGTGGTTTATATTAAATTATTTGTCACGGTTTACGGACCGTGACAAATAAAATGTGACAAAAACCCCTTTTTCTTGTAGTGAAATTTGGAACTTGCTATTGATATTTTCTTATAAATATTATTAATGATAAATTTCAAATGCTTATAAATATAATTAAATTAAATTAACTTAAAATTAAAATTATCTTTCAATATTTATTCAAAATAATACAAAAATCTAGAAAAATCATTCCAGGAGGGAGGAGTTAGTAATAGGTATATAGATATAGGAGTATGGATTAGGTCTTAAAAAGATACTACAATTATGCATACTAGGGTGTTGCCCGTGCTACACAGTATTTTGATGTTTTTGATAATCATAATAAGTAAGTTTGTCAATTAAAAAAAATATGTACTTCAGTTTGAAATTAATTTATTAATATAAAATATTATGAGGATGAATTATAAATATTATGGTCATGGGAAAAAAATATGAGTGAGGTCACAAACTTGTAAAAGGCTAACCATGGAATTCATTTGTTATGTAATGAGATGATGGGATAGATGGAGTCTTGAAAGAGGTATTTAGAGTTAGGGTTATGACACAATATTTTTCTTCATAATCTGTTAATATTTTTGTGGTTTGTTTTCTCATTATTCCCTCAAGACTTCTAGATCATTAATGTTTGTACAATATGAAAAAATAAATATATAAATCAATATAAAAGATAAAAGTAAGATTAACAAATACCATTGTAGTTAATTTTTGTAATCTTAGCAATTTGATAGAATTCATTCGTAAGTATGAATAAAATAGAAGAAAGAAAACGCAACAACAAATAAAAATATTCAAAAACTTAATAACTAAAATAATAACTAAAAATGAATTCAATATCAAAACAGAAATATGAAAGTCAAATATTAATAAAGGAAAAACAATAAAAAATAAGAATTCAAAAGTATAATGAAAATAAAGAGTAGAAACATATAAATAATAAATTTGAATATTTTTAAAAATAATACAAAGTCAAAGTAGAATAAATATAAAAATAGAAAAAAAAACAAAAACAAAAGAAAGATGAAACAATTGAATGAAATATGGAAATCGAATCTAAATAAAAAATAATAAAAAGGAAGCATTCACGAACACAATCAAAATATGTTGGAAAATAAAAAAACTATTTTGAAAAATTCATCAATGAAAATCAATATCAAACCCAAATATAAATAAATACACCAAAAATCAAACTTTAATCAAAATAAAAGAAATATTTTTTATCACAAACTGAAAAAAAGGAAGATAATATTAAAAAACGAAAGTAAAGCAATATGAAAAAAAAATAAGAAATAAAACTAAAATCAACTTTACAAATAAGTAAAAGAAATCAAATCATAATAGAAAGGAAAAAAAATAAAAAAATAAAAAAATAATCCAAACAAAGTTCTTATTTAAAGTCAAGTTGTAAATTGTCTTACAAAAATAGCAAAAGCAAAATGAAAAAAACTTTAATAATTAAGAAAGAAAAAAATCTAATGCATAAAAGAAAAACAATATCAATATAAAAACATACGAAAAATAAAATGCAAATAAAAAATGAAAATGAAAATTAAAATTCTAATAATTAAAAAGCGAAAGAAACATTCACAAACATAAAAGAAATGAAAAAAAAGCAAGAAATAAAATCAAAATAAAGACGAAAATTTATAAAATAAAAGTTAAAATTAAAATCAAAATCAAAATCAAAATCAAAATAATAAACACAAACATAAATATAAAAAACAAATCATATTCAAAATAAGTCAAAAGAGATTGTAAAGAAGTCACTCACAAAAAAAAATGGATTTTGTGAATATTACAATAGCATTTCCTAGAACCTTGACACATTTTCTTTCTTCATGAATCAGTCTCTACAAAAGTGATGGAGAGCAAAAAACAAACATTTGTCAAAAGAAAATCAGTCTTTATATACTTGAATGAAAAAATGGATGACTCTTCAACTATTGATCCTTTATGAATAGTCTAAAAGTTTTTTTTAATTATTGTATTAGTTAGTATTACAACCTTTAAACTTCAACTTGTTTCATATTCCCGTTGATTATAACAAAATAAAATTATATTTTTCTATATGTTTAGTAATAGATAGCAAAATTAAATTACGTTGGTGTGTCTTTTGAATTATCATATGCATGTTACTAATGAACATAATGTGAAACTAATGCAATGATTCTTCATGTTCTTAACGGTTGAAGTATACTAAACGATGAAGATATGAACAATCTTTCGTTCATGAATTTGTAAAGTCTCTCTTCATGTTAAACATCGTTTTGCCTTTTAGATTACTAAAATAAATTTCTTTAATTATTATCATATTTCCAAGCAAAATCATATGTATTCCGAAAATAAAATAATGCATTTTTATATATGAAAAATTGAATTAGGATAATCAATACATAAGAAGCCGAAAAGTTGATAATGTATCAATTTATTAGCGTTTTTAAATGCATAGCCTACCTAGTCTATACTTCTATTATATATATAAGAGTATATGTCTATTACTACTTATACTTATTCACATACCCTAGTCTATACTTTTATTATATACTCCTATATAAGAGTACCTAATACCATACTTAATATCTATACTTCTATTATATACTCCTATATAAGAGTATCTAATATCATACTTAATATCTATACTTTTATTGTATACTCATATATAAGAGTACCTAATATCATACCTCATATTATTGTCTAATATACTCAACTAATAGCCGAATTTGAAAAGCCTTGGCACATCAATAGCTAGGATGATGTGGCTTCCTAGAATGAAATATACTCCCATTTTTTGATGAGGTGTCACACCCATATTCATTTTCGCCTACTTTAATATACTATAGTATAGATTTAGTAAATCTAAAATATTTACTATAAGTAACAATAATTTATATCAATTAAGTAAATGTATGGTACTATAATTTATTTATATTAATATATGTAAAAATCTTGAGTTGTTCTTGTGTGAAACTAGTTTTAGGATAAGCTATCCTAGAACCTGTTTTGCTAAAGTGCCTTTTCTAGTACAATAAAGTGCCTGTTGCAATATAAACAAAGTGCCTGTGTAACGACCCTAACCCTAGGCACTATTTTAGCATCCCTTTATGTGCATTTTATGATAATTGTTGACTTTATGTGCTTATTTGATGTCTTTGACTTTCATGAAAAGTTAAGATGATTATGAAATAACTTTAAGGCTTTAGGATTTAATTGAAAATAAAATAAAGTAGTATGTGGGGTTATAATAAAATAAATAAATAAAATATTATGAGTGGGTGAGGTGTCTTTGTGTAAAGAATAGAAGTTGAAGTGTTAGATGTATTTCCTTAAACCTTGGAGGACTTAAGTGTATATTGTGGGAAAATTTTAATTGAGTTAGTCAAGGGAGGCCATGCCTCTCCCTTTTTCCCTCACCTCCTTTAATTACCTCCCATATCTCCTCATTCCATCATCTTCATCTTCTTTTTTCACCTCCTCAAAATCCTCCATGGAAACTCCACCCTAGCTCTTTCCTTCCAAAAATTATAATAAATTCAATTCCCCTTCATTTGAAGATCTGTTTGTACTTTCGTGTTTGTGGCGGCGAGGGGAGCGCATCAAGCCCGGAAAATAAATATTTTATTTCACATCAATTTGGTAAGTTATTATGACTTCCTTCTAATAATTGCTCACTTTATGTGTTATTGAATCTCTTGTTGAAAGAAAAGGATTTTTGGTGTTTTGAATAATGTTAATTGAGTTGAAATGGTTTAGTCAAGGTTGAATTGATTTTGGGTTGTAAAATGGTGATCTAAGATTGAAAGAAGAATGGTATAGAGTAATTGTGAATTTAGTCAAGTTATTTATTTGGGAATGAAAGGAATTAGGACTTAAATGAGCAAGAAGGAAATTACTAGTATGTGGGTGTGTTAAGTGGGTGTTTGGTGAATTAAAATCCCTTCCTTGAAGTTTGAAATTGGTTGAAATGGTTAATTTGAGGTTAGTCATATTTATTCTAGTTGTGATGAAAGAGTTTTGAAAACATTTTATTTGGGTTTTTAGAATAAATGAAAAATAAGTTTGAATGACTTTTGTGAGTTGCAAGTTGTTACAATTCCTTTCCTTGTATCTTCATATGAGTGTTTATAAATGGATTCTTATAATATACTTGTTGTTGGTAAATTTGATCAAGTTAGTTGATTGGGAATGGAAGGAATTGAAAATTAATTGAGTAGAAGACATTAATAGTAAGTGGGTTTAGTTAAAATGGGTTGGAATGGATTATGTGAAGTTTGGGTATAATTTGCTAAGTGTAATGAAGGTGTTTCACGAGTCGTGCCATTGGGAACGAGTCGTGCCCTGCCCAGCTTTTGTTGATGCAATTTTAAAAGCCAATTATCCCTAACCATTTAATATGTATTTTAACCAATTGAACATTATAATTAAAATTCAACATATGGACTATCGAATGATGTCCTCGCAACCAATTTGTAATATAGGAAAGTTGATTATTTTCTTGGACAAAGGACGTGGAATAACGTATTATCCTTGAACTCTAAATTGGGATATTTCTGGTATTTGTGATTTTATATCATAACTTATTGTAGTAAATGTGTGGACCTTGTATGTTGCACATTTTGGACTCATTGACATATTCCGATATAAATGCTAGGGTTCCCTACTTTGGAATTTCTAAACTGTATTTGTTGAAATAAGGGTTTATAGCCGTTGTGCTAATATGTTGAATACTTGTTATAGTATTTCTATCTTTATGATATTCTATTGTTGTAGGATTCCCTACTTTGGAATTCCTAAACTGTAATTGTTTAAACAAGGATTTAAAGTCGTTGTGCTAATATGTTGAATACTTGTTATAGTAATTCTATCTTTATGATATTCTATTGTTGTAGGATTTCCTACTTTGGAATTCCTCAACTGTAATTTTTTAAACAAGGATTTATAGCCGTTGTGCTAATATGTTGAATACTTGTTATAGTAATTCTATCTTTATGATATTCTATTGTTGTAGGATTTCCTACTTTGAAATTCCTAAACTGTAATTGTTTAAACAAGGATTTATAGCCGTTGTGCTAATATGTTGAATACTTGTTGTAGTATTGCTATCTTCATGATATGCTATTGTGGTATGTATCCCTACTTTGGATCATACATTGTTTGGTTAAGCAAGTATATTATTACTGTGCTTAGTTATGAAAGTCCAGCTGGTATTTGTTTGTTGGGCAATGTTATGGAATTATAATGGCACCGAGCCAAGTTCATTATAATTCGTACATCGGTAACCCGGATTTATCCCCCTTGTGTGGGATTAGTGAGCTAGCATCTCCTTTTGAGGAAGATGGTTCTAGTTTCACTGGGGATACGACTGTGTGTCAGAGTCCCTATGGTACTGTTATTGTTTATGGTTCCGAAACCGCTTCATCAACTGTTGCTGCTGCTCGGATGTGTATATCCTTTTGGAGATAAAACTTTGGCTTAGTATCCTTCTAAGTGTTACTTTATCGTACTTATGTGTTGTGATATATTCATGATGAGCTGATCGTTGTTTCCAACCGGTATGGGACGGTTGGCGGCAGGGAGCCTCTCTTATTATGTGGATATGTCTTTTGATGTGTTGCATCTTGTTGCATTCATAATAGCTTATTGAGATTTATTCTCACCCCTTTCCCTTTTACTGTTTTAGATTGTGCTAAGACAGGTGACCTGAACCGGTGAGGCCGGGGATAAGAGTGTGGACTTTTGCTTTTGGGACTTGTCAGGCTATGTATATGAGTAGGTTGTCTGGGAGTATTTATTAAGTATTACTCTTTTGGAAAGTTGTATATAAAACTCTTTTGTAAAATAAAGTTATTTGGGGGTTTTCGATGTAATTGATCAGATTATGGTTTATTGTAGTTGTTGTTGAAATTCCTCCAAGTGGAGATATTATTAGTTGATTTATTTTGGCAGTTTGAGAATTGGTTTTCTTGTAAGGTGAAATAAAAGTTTTTAAAAATTGCAGATGGGTTTCCTTAGTTTGGGCTTCTCAAGCTCGGGACACGCGTTACGTTCCGGGTTGGGGTGCTCACATTTGGTATCAGATCTTAGTTTAGAGGTCAAGGGTAGATGTCTAAACTAAGGGGGAGTGTGTGGTAATTGGCGCCGAGTGTTTAATGCAGGAGTTTGTTCTAATGGTCGGAAGCAATGATGACCAGCGAAAGATTCTAAAAAATGAAGGATTTGGGGCCAAGTAGAATTCAGAATGAAGAGATGATAAATTTATTCAGGATGTTTGTACAGAATATAGAAACTCTGGAATCAGCTCTGAATCAACCTGAATGATGTTTAAATGGTGGCCTCACAGTCATGGTATTTTAGTAATGAATTAAATTGGTCTTGTGTTGAATATGGAAAATGTTGCAGGTGGGTTGGTACATTTTACTTGAGTTGAAATGGTTAAATTAGTTGGGATGTGGTATAGTGAAGTTTTGGCATGGTATTGATGTTAAGAAAAAAATGATTTAAGTATGTGGTATTGTTTATGGTTCCTTCTAATGAAGTTGGCTAAGTTATAAAGTTGTTGTTATATATGTTATATGATGCTATTATTACCGTATAAATGATTATTGATAAGTTTGACAATTTGCTTGGCTTTTGAAATAATGAAAAAAGGGTTTGGAAATGAGTAGAGTGATGGTTTGATAAAATATGGGTTGGTAATTGAAAAGGGTATTATAAAAGTTGATATATGGTGAAGGGTGTATTGTTGTGTGGCTGATAATATGTAAAAATAATGAAAATAACTTGGGTGGTGGGTGAATGAATATGGCAAATATTGATAATTAGATATGGTTTAATGTGGAAAGATCGGGTAATAAGGTTATATGGCTTGGAGGAAGTATGTGGTATTATTTGAGAACTTTATAATTAAAGTTGACTAAGTGGTATAGTTGTTGTTGAATTGTGGTTATATATGGTATATGATGATATACATGGTGGTTGCAATGGTTAGTCAATTAATAGGACTTTGGAAATAAACAGGAAAGAGTGATTTTGGAATGAATGTGGTAAGGTTGATATTCAAAGTTATTGGAAATTATGTATCCATTTTAGTTAAGTTAGAATGATCATGAAAGGATTTGAAGAAAGATTTAGTAATAGCAATGTTGTCTAGGGTAAAAATGGTGTTGTAAAGTGAAGGTCTAAGGTCGAGTATGTGTTTCGGGTCTAGGAGAGATAGATCCCTCAGAGGTCACTAGAGGTATATTACCTGTCTCAGGAGTTAGGGGTCATATTTTTATAGATCCTGTTTCGTATCTTTATGTTTGGGCATTGCATTTTGCTTCTATGTGGCATACATTACTTAAGAGTCATCTTATGTGCTAGAGATTTCTACTCTTATGAGAGAATATCTCGAATCTTCTTTGGTTTACCACGATGGTGATGTGGTTATAGCTGGGCATGTATTGCCAGTTGGTTGGTATGCATCCCAATTTACGATTTTGAGATATACGTGACCTGGATGGGTAAGTAGTTGTTGTGCACTGGTAGACTGTCATAAAAAGTGAGTCTCCTTTTCTATGCCTAATTTGCTTATATTGGTATTTGATATAGATAAACATTTATATGGTATTCTTGTTATATATGCGTTAAAGGCAGAAAATTTTTGGTTAAAAGTGTGAAGGGTATTTGGTATGTGTTAGACTTGCATAAGAAGTCCTTCCAAAATTTTATGTACTAGTTGTGAGTAAATGGTAAATGTGCTTCCATCGGAGTATCTCATGTGTTGGTTCTGGGTATGATAAGCAAAATTTTAATCCTTATTTTGATGGCTTTATGGTAATTAGGATTGATGACCTCCTTGTTTAATTAAAGTTACGAGAGGATCATGAAGATCATTTGCGAGCTGTGTTATTGTCTTTAGTGGGAGGTCATTGTTTGAGAAGTTTAGCAAGTGTGAGTTGACTCGAGAAGATTTCAAATTTTCGGTTCTATAGTCTTAAGCTTGGATGTTACCATGGATCTTACGAGGATTGAGTCCGTGATCTTTGGGTTGGCAAGTGCTACCGAAGGATTATCAGGGGATCCTTGAGAATTTTAAAATCGTTGATTTAGTTAACTCGGAAGGATATCAATGGTGTAAGATGTAAAAAGGGTGAATCATGTTGGTAGAGATAGAGAATAGATTAACTCTAGATCCGATCTTTACCCTACCTAGTGAATGTGGGGACTTCGTGAATTTTAAGTGCGTATTAAAGGAAAGTTAGGTTGTAATATTATGCTAAATGGGAAAGTGATAGCGGATGATTCGAGGAAGTTAACTTAGATAAAGTGGAATTTTCTTATCCTCAACTCGAGAGTGGCTGCAATTGTTTGCGTTATTTAAGTGGGAATCTTATCTTTTTTAAGCTCCCTTTTGAGATTTGTTACCGATCCTAAGAGTTTGGAGAATTTAGTTACTCGAAAGGAAGAGATTAGAAGACTATCCAGATTCTTGAAGAATAAGTTGTGTGTTGTGTGTTGTGTGATGGATTTCCTTTCAACTTGAGAAGTTTAATTAACCTTAGTGAGTTTGCGTATAATAGCAGTTTTTAGTTTAGCATTGAATTGGTACCATGTGAAGCTTGGTATGGGAGAAATTAATTGTATGATCCTTTGTTTGTATGGAGTTCTTCAATTAATGATGATTAAGCGGATTTGGCTTATGCGGGAGAACCGTTGAGAGTTATTAGAATTGCAGTTCAGAGAATTGAGATCCTAGAGCATTCGGGTTGTGAAAATGTATAGAAGAATCATGCCATTGAGGAAACTAGTTGAAAGTGTAATTTGAAATGCGTGGAAGGTCACCTTCTTTATTGGATTATTAAGGTAACTAAGTTTAAAATTCGGGGCGAATTTTCTTTAAGGGGGAGTGAGTGTAACGACCCTAACCCTAGGCACTATTTTAGCATCCCTTTATGTGCATTTTATGATAATTGTTGACTTTATGTGCTTATTTGATGTCTTTGACTTTCATGAAAAGTTAAGATGATTATGAAATAACTTTAAGGCTTTAGGGTTTAATTGAAAATAAAATAAAGTAGTATGGTGGAGTTATAATAAAATAAATAAATAAAATATTATGAGTGGGTGAGGTGTCTTTGTGTAAAGAATAGAAGTTGAAGTGTTAGATGTATTTTCTTAAACCTTGGAGGACTTAAGTGTATATTGTGGGAAGATTTTAATTGAGTTAGTCAAGGGAGGCCATGCCTCTCCCTTTTTCCCTCACCTCCTTTAATTACCTCCCATACCTCCTCATTCCATCATCTTCATCTTCTTTTTTCACCTCCTCAAAATTCTCCATGGAAACTCCACCCTAGCTCTTCCCTTCCAAAAATTATAATAAATTCAATTCCCCTCCATTTGAAGATTCGTTTGTACTTTCGTGTTCGTGGCGGCGAGGGGAGCGGATCAAGCCCGAAAAATAAATATTTCATTTCACATCAATTTGATAAGTTATTATGACTTCCTTCTAATAATTGCTCACTTTATGTGTTATTGAATCTCTTGTTGAAAGAAAAGGATTTTTGGTGTTTTGAATAATGTTAATTGAGTTGAAATGGTTTAGTCAAGATTGAATTGATTTTGGGTTGTAAAATGGTGATCTAAGATTGAAAGAAGAATGGTATAGAGTAATTGTGAATTTAGTCAAGTTATTTATTTGGGAATGAAAGGAATTAGGACTTAAATGAGCAAGAATGAAATTACTAGTATGTGGATTTGTTAAGTGGGTGTTTGGTGAATTAGAATCCCTTCCTTGAAGTTTGAAATGGGTTGAAATGGTTAATTTGAGGTTGGTCATATTTATTCTAGTTGTGATGAAAGAGTTTTGAAAACATTTTATTTGGGTTTTTAGAATAAATGAAAAATAAGTTTGAATGACTTTTGTGAGTTGCAAGTTGTTACAATTCCTTTCCTTGTATCTTCATATGTGTGTTTATAAATGGATTCTTATAATATACTTGTTGTTGGTGAATTTGATCAAGTTAGTTGATTGGGAATGGAAGGAATTGAAAATTAATTGAGTAGAAGACATTAATAGTATGTGGATTTAGTTAAAATGGGTTGGAATGGATTATGTAAAGTTTGGGTATAATTTGCTAAGTGTAATGAAGGTGTTTCAAGAGGAAATGGCTAGTATGGTTTCTTTTAAGTGCTGCCAAAAATCTGCATTTGGCTTGGTTGGAAACAAAATTGGTAGATTGCTAAAGTTACAGCTTCTGTCCTGCAAATTCATGAAGGGCACGAGTCGTGCCATGCCCCAATTCGTTCCCACGAGTCGTTTCTTGGAAGCCCATTCGTTCTGATGAGAAAGATGCTATTAAGGCACAAGTCGTGCCATTGGGAACGAGTCGTGCCCTATCCAGCTTTTGTTGATGCAATTTTAAAAGCCAATTATCCATAACCATTTAATATGTATTTTAACCAATTGAACATTATAATTAAAATTCAACATATGGACTATCGAATGATGTCCTCGCAACCAATTTGTAATATAGAAAAGTTGATTATTTTCTTGGCCAAAGGACGTGGAATAACGTATTATCCTTGAACTCTAAATTGGGATATTTCTGGTATTTGTGATTTTATATCATCACTTATTGTAGTAAATGTGTGGACCTTGTATGTTGCACATTTTGGACTCATTGGTATATTTCGATATAAATGCTAGGGTTCCCTACTTTGGAATTTCTAAACTGTATTTGTTGAAATAAGGATTTTTAGCTGTTGTGCTAATATGTTGAATACTTGTTATAGTATTTCTATCTTTATGATATTCTATTGTTGTAGGATTCCATACTTTGAAATTCCTAAACTGTAATTGTTTAAACAAGGATTTATAGCCGTTGTGCTAGTATGTTGAATACTTGTTATAGTAATTCTATCTTTATGATATTCTATTGTTGTAGGATTCCCTACTTTGAAATTCCTAAACTGTAATTGTTTAAACAAGGATTTATAGCCGTTGTGCTAATATGTTGAATACTTGTTATAGTAATTCTATCTTTATGATATTCTATTGTTGTAGGATTCCCTACTTTGAAATTCCTAAGCTGTAATTGTTTAAACAAGGATTTATAGCCGTTGTGCTAATATGTTGAATACTTGTTGTAGTATTGCTATCTTCATGATATGCTATTGTGGTATGTATCCCTACTTTGGATCATACATTGTTTGGTTAAGCAAGTATGTTATTACTGTGCTTAGTAATGAAAGTCCAGCTGGTATTTGTTTGTTGGGCAATGTTATGGAATTATAATGGCACCGAGCCAAGTTCATTATAATTCGTACATCGATAACCCGTATTTATCCCCCTTGTGTGGGATTAGTGAGCTAGCATCTCCTTTTGAGGAAGATGGTTCTAGTTTCACTGGGGATATGACTGTGTGTCAGAGTCCCTATGGTACTGTTATTGTTTATGGTTCCGAAACCGCTTCATCAATCAAGCTGCCGCTTTGCTCGGATGTGTATATCCTTTTGGAGATAAAACCTTGGCTCAGTATTCTTCTAAGTGTTACTTTATCGTACTTATGTGTTGTGATATATTCATGATGAGCTGGTCGTTGTTTCCAACCGATATGGGACAGTTGGAGGCAGGGAGCCTCTCTTATTATGTGGATATGTCTTTTGATGTGTTGCGTCTTGTTGCATTCATAATAGCTTATTGAGATTTATTCCCACTCCTTCCCATTTTACTGCTTTAGATTGTGCTGAGACAGGTGACCTGAACCGGTGAGGCCGGGGATAAGAGTGTGGACTTTTGCTTTTGAGACTTATCAGGTTATGTATATGAGCAGGTTCCCTGGGAGTATTTATTAAGTATTACTCTTTTGAAAAGTTGTATATAAAACTCTTTTGTAAAACAAAGTTATTTGGGGATTTTCGATGTAATTGATCAGATTATGGTTTATTGTAGTTGTTGTTGAAATTCCTCCAAGTGGAGATATTATTAGTTGATTTATTTTGGCAGTTTGAGAATTGGTTTTCTTGTAAGGTGAAATAAAAGTTTTTAAAAATTGCAGATGGGTTTCCTTAGTTTGGGCTTCTCAAGCTTGGGACACGCGTTAGGTTCCGGGTTGGGGTGATTACAGCCTGTTCTATTATGACACTAATAAACACATTTAAATCGGTTGTAATGTTAAATAATACGGTGATATTGTTGAAAAATAGTGTCTGTTGTAGTGTTAAAAAGTGTCTGTTGTAGTATTGAAAAGTGCCTGTTGTAGTATTGAAAAATGTCTGTTGTAATATTGAAAAGTGTCAAAGTGAATTAAAAAATACATGCATGTTGTAGCGTTAAAACATGCCTCTTGTAGTATTCAGAAGTGCCTTTTGCAGTGCCTCTTGTGGTATTGAAAAATGTCTGTTGTAATATTGAAAAGTGTCAAAGTGAATTAAAAAACACATGCCTGTTGTAATGTTAAAATATGTCTCTTGTAGTATTCAGAAGTGCCTTCTGTAGTATCAAAAAGTGTCAGGTGAGTTTCGATTATTTATTACAAAAAAATGTGTCTGTTGTTGTGTAGAAAACTGCCTCTTATAAGTTTCAATTATTTACAAAAATGCCACCGCACATTTTGAGATGTTCTATTTATTTACAAAAATGCCACCACACCTATTTAAAAACACGTTCTACGCTCAGACGAGCGTAGAACACGTTTTACAAGAGATTTTCGCAAAAATCTTAAGTCATTTAATTATTTTTATTTTTCAAATTTTTAGTTTCATATATAAAAGCTTATAATAATACTCCGTTACTCTTCGTAATAAGAAACAGTAAAAGGGATTCAAGCCGGCCGGTTTCATGAAAGGGTGGACAAACAAACTGGGTCGGGAGGGCAAGGCAATAGGCGGGCCCGGTCATTATCCGTTTAGCTGACGCCCAATAGATCCAACCCGTTTACCTGTACGGGCTTGATGAAACGGATCGGGCTTGTCCGTCCGTTTGGCATCACCGAGACTATTACCATTGCCGGAGTTTACTTGCAAGTTCTCGCTCAACATAGAGAATAAATTAAGCCTTATTCAATCCATACTCCGTTTTCTGACCGTTTGGGAAATTGAAAAGAGGAGTAATACGACGCCATGGACGACGTGGATCGTTTGTTCGAGAGTGCTTCAAATGTGGCATCTCTCCCCCTCGTAAGCGCTTTCTCTCTCTCACTCACACACGAACACACTGTACAAGCACACAATTTCACACACACGTAGTAATCAAAATGTAAGTATTTTACCCAATGTCCGACGTAATTCGTAGTGAATTTTTTTATTTTCTCTTGTCCGATTGACCTTTGAGGCTTTGATCATAATTTTCAGCTTTGCGGACAAGCTGTTATGAATCGACTTAACTGTTGGAAACCAGAAATTGAGAGCACTCTAAGAAAAGAAGTGAAGAAATCTTATGTTTATTCAATCACTCAAGTGGTTTATTTATAGCCTTTTACAGATAAGGAAAATAACAATCTCAAGCTTGCAAGCCTGAACAATGGCACCTAGAAAACAAACTCTATCTCTCCTAAAGAATAGGTATTATTGGAACAGAAAAAGAAAACAAACAGAAGTATAAAAGTAGCGGACACCATTTCAACATTCCCTCCCTTAAGCTAAAATGTCATATTTTAGCTTACTGATGAAGCTTCAACCATCCCTAGCATTCTGCGCAGTTTTTCAAATTGCTCCAACCTAAGTGGCTTCGTCATCAAATCTGCTGTTTGTTCCAGAGTACTGCAATACCTCAACTCCACAACACCATCATTCACTAATTTCCTTAGAAAATGAAATCTCACATCAATATGCTTACTTTCCCATGAAAAACTGGATTCCTAGATAGCTGAATTGCAGAACTGTTGTCACATTGGATTATAATACTTTTCTTCTCCACTCCAATCTTCCCTAGAATTCTCTTGAGCCATATACATTGACATGCACACAACACAGAAATTACAAGCATAACCAGAGATACAGTCTTTAAAATTAAAACTTGAATTTATGGCACTTTGCTCTATACCTACCGATGGTGTCTTGAACATTGATTTAGTCAAGTTACGTAGTCTGTCATGCATCATTTTGCTCTTATTCTGTAATCCACTTGGTAATTACTGGTGGCATCCCTCCCCCTACTCGTCTTGAGGCATTGAGAAATCTAGCTGTTTTAGTACGAGTTGTCAAAGAATATTAATAACAAATATTATTTCATGATGTATTTTCAGGTATGTTCACAGATCCCTAGCGCGAGAGAAAGGGATAAGAGATATGAAAAATTGTTTGTCTCAAAAGATTCGAACTCTGCTGATATCCCCTGCCAACTTTTTGTGGATACTGCTCTGTTCCAGAAATCCTGTCTTTCGCCTACCTCTATCATCTAAAGCAGGGAAGACTTCCTTGCTTCTACCCACCGGGAGTTTTAAATGTGCGGACATGATATGAAGCTACATTCTGTGCAAGGCTTACTCTTTATTCTGAGAAGTTTCCTGAATGTGCATACTGCAATTTCTGCAAATTATTTGTTATTAAATTTCACTTGACTTGATTTCAATCTGAAGAGTACTTATCTATCTTTCTTCTTGTAATATTCTCTAAGCATATTCAATGACTGAGCATTCAACAGGAACTTTCTACAGTACTTAAACCATGCATGTTCAAGAGGACCCCTATGCTTCTAACATAACCCAAAATCAAGTATTATGTGGTTTCTTGGAGGCGTCCAAGAATACATCTTTCCAAAACTGACTGTCAAGTGAAATGATGTAAATTCACATTTGCACATAGGTCTGCAATCAAATAATGCTTTTTCTTAGAGGTGTCGAAGTCTACGTCTTTCCAAAATTTGTCTCTCAAGTGAAATATTATGAAGAAGTGAAATGGAAGATATTCATCAAGAAGCCTCCAGAGAGACAATTTATGTTGATGTCAATATCTTCAGCATTCATCGTATTTTGCCCAGCAAGAAAAAAGGGCAAGTGATGGAAAAGAAGTTGTGATTCGGTGGAATGAAGAAAACATATCCATGACTTATATATGTACATATTTCCAAGTAAATGGTGTCAAAGTAGGCATCTCCATTAATCGTACAGACACACTGAACTGGGTCTCGTTGTGCATCTGCTCGCCTAGCCTTGGTTTCTGGCTTGGGCCATTCTTGTCCTGAATAGGTAGTCCTTCCCTAATGTAGACCAATTGCAATAATTAACACGGTATACACTTAAATCCTATCGCCTGTAATTCTATGCAATAGCTTCCTTCCTATTTGGCGAATTAACTGTAGGCCAAATCTGGTCGTGTTCTTCCTAATACACTGTATCTATTACCTTGCTAGATAATACAGCCAATGACATACTGGCATCTTTGAGAGTGAAGAAGTCATGTTCATGGCCTCCTTGATCTGCAATATGGATGCCGACAGTAAGGAGCTTCTGATCTGCAAAATGGATCTTGACTGTGTGAAGACCCTACACTTTGACATAGAGGTAACTCTAAGCCTTGAGACTTGTTCTTTATTCTTTTCGGGTTTTGTTTTGTTTTGTTTTTTGTTTTTGTTTTTGTTTTTCTTTTCTTGGTTGAATTTCTATCTGACTTCTGAATGCGGATGTATTCGACAACTATTAACCAGTAAGGTTGCTGGTGTCATTTGAAAATATTGGTTTTCTGCTGAATAGTTTGACTGGATCAAGTTAATATTCTAAAAGTTCATGATTGTTGCAAAGAAAATTGATGTATGCCAAATGACTGTCTTCCCTATTCCAGACAAACAATGACTTCAGGAATCATCTACTATCTCTCGAGAGTTTTTATTGGATGCTTGCAGAAGTGATTCTTCATCAGGAAATTCACCAATTCCCACTCTGGATGCATTTGTCGAAGCTGTGGCCTCCACAGAAAATGTATCAGGTGGTATCTTGCTTACTTTTGAGCTTCATATTTCATTCTTGGATTATCTATCACTTTGGTTCACTAAACAGAGAAAATAGAGTTGAGGCAGAATATTAGTACAGGTTATAAATATAACTTGATACTTAAATAATTTTTTTTATGAGTTAAGAGTAATTAACCCTCACAAAATTTAGGTGGCGGAACTCTGCAGGTGAAAGCTCATGGGTAAGAGTCTATGTTTTGAGGTGAAAGTAGAGTAATCCGTTGTTAAATCCTCCCATGTAGACTCCAGTATGGAAGAGCAGCTGATTTTCTGTGAGGATTTGCTGGACAGCCCAAAGCACCATCTTAGGGAAAATAGGTGAACTTTGGTGTGAACCAATTTCGTATGTGCAAGAAGGATGCATAATCAGTCAACCACTTACGGTACATTTGAGGTGGCAAGGGGGGTAGATTCATTTGCTGTGGGCTGCATCTAGTAGGTTATGCTGAGCTAGCAGCTCTTTTTTTTCCTCATATGGGCTGGTCATCGGATTAGCGATAGAAATGAAAAGAGATGGCTTGATGTCGAGCTTGTGGATGGAGAGAAGCAAGCAAATGTTTGATTTGAGCGAGCATCGTGTTCATAAGCGGAAGCTGAACTGCTGCACCATTTGCTTTTGTGGCTTTAGGGGAGCTTTCTAGATGCAAGTAACCTGTTTGAACTTTGGTGGGCACCAGGAAGTTTTTTTTTTTTTTTTTTTTCCGGTTCTATTTCGTTCTTTTTTACTTTGCCTTTGTGGATAATTGTTGCTCATCACACACACGCACACAAACAAACAAACAAAAAGAAAAAGAGAGAAAGATAGAGGAGGGAGAGATTGTTTGAATTTTAATTTACAACATAATGCCTTGTGTTTGTTTGGTTAGTTATTTATGATTTATGGTCTATTTCTTATGAGTTTTGTGTAACACCTTAAGTGAGTAACCGAGCTTTGATACTGTTGTCAAGTCTTCAAAGCCATCGGATAATCTCCAAATATCTCCAAATTTTCTGCTCCAGTAATCCTTCAAAACAGCCTCAACTTGGTTCTAGCTGGATCTCTAGGGCCAAGTTTACCTACATTGTATTTGTTAGCTTTCCACATAAAGAATGTCTCTTTTTCTCTTTATTGCTCTATTGACATTTTGCTTCAATATCAGGAAAAATTCGAAGTTGGATTTGGTTCTCAGAGTATGGGTTGATGGTTTACAGTATGTCAAGAAATAGATACTGTGAAAGAATTAATCGACAACACAAAAGCAATCACGGTAAATCTTCTCGACTCCTTATCTTCTACAAGCGGACTCTCTAATAATTACTAAGGAGATGGAAAAATTTCCAAGTATTTGGCATGCTTATGCTTTTAACAAGTCTAAGAATATTCTTCAGAATTCTATATTTATTTGCATGTCAAATTATTAGAAATTTACATCACCATTTTTTATTTTTATTTTTGCAGATTTCTCTTTCAAAATTTTTATCTATGAAAATATACCCGTTTTAATATTTCTTTTGACTAGCATTTCTTGTGAGTTCGTTAAAATCTTAACCTTCATATAGCCACCTACAGTGAACCAGAATTATGTTAATAAAAGGCCAACTTTATTGCATATCTAAGCAGTGAACCCAAATTCTCTGGCGAAGCCAAGATTTTGTCCGGAGGGGGTTAATATTTTTTAGGAGTAGTAAGTGTCAGAATCGGCACAAATGGGACTCAAAATTTTTACATAATGAAACTATCTTAAACAAGGGGGTCAAAATTGACAAAACTTTAGTTGTTGATGGTAATATGTCAAGTTTTTCAAACTTTTATGGGAGTAAAATAGCAATATTTTTAAATTCAAACATAGAGGTGGTAATATGTCAAGTTAAATAGTTTCACTTTAACTTTCCAAAGGCAACGTGATTAATCTTTAACCAATTTTTTTCATAAGATTTTGCTTGTACTCACAAAATTGGTAGTTTCTTTAATATTCTTTCAGTGACTGAAAAAATATAATTAAAGTATGTTAAATGTATGTTAATAGCAATTTCATATTGTAATGTGTGGACTTTCAAGTTTCAACTTAGGAAAATGGGCTATTATCTGGTGTCTGATGAAATTGTAGATTTCATATCCTGAACATACATATATTTTCAAGGTAATACTTAATATATACATGTGTCTAAAAAATTACTCGCTCCGCCCCATGATAAATGTCACAGTTGACTTGTCAACGTTTTTAATGCTTTACTTGTACACTGCTTGTACAATGGTAAACTTTCATTAAGACTATTTCCTTATCTGTAAACGCGACATTTAGTTTGGGACGGACCAAAAAGGAAGTGCGACATTTATTATGGGACGGAGGGAGTATTAGTGATTAATTATTATAAATATTAAATATGAATGAAGTTGGTTTCTCAAAGGGTTATTAAAAGATATAGCATACTCTGCATTAACTATTATAAATTAATCATTAGAGCATCCTAAGTACTAATACAAATTTATAGACTATTATTCTCAATTTTATTGTTATTTTATTTTTGTCTATTTACTTTTGCTTTTCCCTCTCCCACTCACACACATGCACACATAATGGGACTGGGGACCTTCATCGTTTTGTTGATTAAGATTGCTCTATGATTAATCTTTTCGAGAAAGAATTTCATACGGTCATATAAATGAAGGAAACCAATAGACCCTTATGTTGAAGGCTAACTGAAAATTGTAACTAGATTTAAGCGGACTTGATGATTTGCTGGTCATAGAATTGTTATTGATCTTTAGATGTTGACTTGAAGCAAGTTCTTGTTATCTGCTTTCTTCTTTATTTGGTAGTCGAAGTAGACTAATATGTAGCAATATTTCCCTCTTTTATGATGTTGATCTTAGAAAGGCTGCGTATTATCAAAAGTGCCATGATCTTGTTGTAAATGAGAAATGAACGAAATAATTGTTCCAGGTTATCGATCTCCCTTGCGCCCAGTTCCATCAGAAATTATTCCCCAATCATTCTTCAATTTTGTGTGGCAACATGTTGAGCTTGAGGAGAAGATGACACTTCATAGTGATGATAGCATCATGGACAGATTCAAGAAAGATGGGTGGTGGCGTGAAGCCATAAAAATTGCAGACAATTTTGAAACTATGCACAAAACAAATGACCCCATGGATGAGGTTCGTCTCAAGGTTATCTTTCTCTTCTCACTGAAAGCACTTGTTTATCTATGCTTGAAATGATAGTGTACAATGAAGCAACATAAATAACTATGGGAATCACAAGAAAGTACTCCTTCCGTCCCAAAATGAATGTCCAAAAAGTTTTCAAATTTTCTCTTGACCAAGAGTAAGTTTGAATTTTTTTTGGACATTCATTTTGGGACAGAGGTAGTGTGAGATATATCGTATAGGAGTTATAACTGTGTACTGATTGGCAAGTTATCCCTTTTTTTTACCAAGTTACTCTTCCTGTGTGCTATTATAACAGGATCAATTGTGGGATGAAGATGATGACTGGTGGATGGAAGTTGAGAAGACTGCATCCCAGGCAGAGCTTATTTATTGCGAACAGATCTAATTCTCATTAGTGCCTTTTTGCAAATCTTCAAGACAATGGTCAGTTGGTATGAATAGTTGCTTCTGAATACAGCTATGTGGTCAACATAAATAAATTTCGACACTCTTGCTTTCAACTTAACTTATGGTTCCAAAGGCTGTGAGAAATCTGACTGCTGAGTGTTGGATTCTCGTATGCTACATGCATGGAAACTTTTAAGCAACTTGAAGAGACATGTTTGTAACTTAATTATGTATGAAAGCTAAGTCATCATTTTTAATTCTACTCAACAAAGCTTCATAGATCTGCAGTTCACATATAGCCCCAGAAGCTCCTATAAAATGTACTCCCTCCGTCCCAAAATGTTTGTCCCATTTGACTTTTTTGTTGAACTTTGACCATAAATATATGACAATTTAATTATGTTCATGAAATTCTAAAAATTCCTATTGATTCACCATTAATAATATTATCAACAACAACTTTTAGAATTTCATGAACATGATTAATCTCTCATAAATTTGTGGTCAAAGTTCAACAAAAAAGTCAAATGGGACAAACATTTTGGGACGGAGGGAGTATCTAGTTTGTTTCCTCATCATGACGGTGCTGGTCAGTCTCAAGTTCTCAACTGCTCCAATAACACTTCATTCATTGTGTTTGTGTAACATCATCAATCACTAAGATTTTCAATGACCGACCATAATATACCGATATTGGAGTAGTTGAGAATGAAAACCTTGTCTCTTTCATTTTCTGGATCCTGTGTATACTGATTTTAGCATTTACTTTTGTTCTTTTTGTCATCTTTATGAAATTTCATAATCTGAGCGAAACTTCCTAATTTTGTTTGCTTGCTTAGCCATACCTGACTTACATTGATTTATGATTTTTTTTAGAGTTATGCCCAGTTTATGTCTTGTTCGTACTTTTATTGCTATATTTAATGCTGAAACAAAACCCTTGCTGGTCTATATAAAGTCATGTTCCTTGGTTCTCCATGATATTCATTTTCTTGGGAAAGGTCAGTTTATCAATCAACAAACATGGCAGCAAATGACGTTCCCTGTTGCGAAACAATGTTCTGGGTATATTTAGTTATATCTATAGCCCTGGTGGCTTTTGCTGGCCTAATGTCAGGCCTAACTTTGGGGTTAATGTCACTCAGCGTTCTTGATCTTGAGGTCCTTGCCAAAGCTGGTCGGCCCGAAGATAAGAAGAATGCAGGTTGGCTTTTGGTCCTCTGTTTATGCTTTCTTACTTTGTCATTTGATTTCGCCCCGCTCTCAAAATCTCCAGTTTTAAGTATTATAATTTATTCTAAAATTGCTTCTTGAGTATTTTAGCCAAGATTTTGCCTGTGGTCAAGAATCAGCACTTGCTCCTGTGTACGCTTCTCATCTGCAATGCAATGGCTATGGAGGTATATCAAATTGAGTAGTATAGTTTTGACAAACATGATCTCAATTTTTAATTTAATCATTCTTGTCAAATCAGGCTTTGCCTGTATTCCTTGATTCACTTCTCTTGGAGTGGTGTTCCATATTGATATCAGTCACTCTCATACTTACTTTTGGCGAGGTAAACTGTCAACCATCTCAACAATGACAAGATTTGTTTGTTTGTTAAGATTTTACGGGAATTTCTTTTTTTCACCCTTCTTTCTTTCTTTTTTCTGTCTGCCACAGATTATTCCGCAGGCTGTATGTTCTCGTTATGGACTTAGTGTGGGTGCAAAACTCTCACCGTTCGTTCGTGTGCTTGTTATAGTTGTCTTCCCTATAGCTTACCCCATCAGTAAGGTACAATGCTACTTCTAAACTTCCCAATATCCAGTAGTGGAGTGAATGGCTTTCTAAATGGTACTCCCTCGGTCCCTAATTGAATGTCCAAATTTCATTTTAAGGGACACTCTGAAAATGTGTGTTTTTTATACACTTTAAAGGCAAAGATCCATGAATATTCTTGTTATCCACTTTCTAAACATTTAGTTTTACAACAATAAAATGAATAGCGAATTTTTTTTGGTAAAAAACGTTTAGGGACAGTTTTTTTTTTGCAAAAAGACTTTATTTTAGGACAAAAATTTCTTGAATTGGACATTCATTTAGGGACGGAGGGAGTATAAATTTGTAAAGAATATAACAGTATTGTGCTTTGATTGTGGCAGCTTTTGGATTTAATACTTGGAAAAGGGCATTCTGTACTTCTACGACGAGCAGAGCTGAAGACTTATGTGGATATGCATGGAAATGAGGTTTGATACTTTATCTGAGCTTACTCGTTTTGTAGGTTGCATCTAGAAGACGATTGTTTCACGAATTAGTATTTCCAGAAAATGATTTCTGGACATCGGCCTTTATGGAATTTTTTTCTATTTTTCTTTGTTTGGTCAACGCTGAATGTTGGTCTGTATATATTTTTACGTCGGTCATTTTAGTCGAGCAGACGGAGCTGAATTCTTTCAAATGAAGCGGAGACAAATCAATTCATTTTCTGGAAAATGACTTGGAGCTAAAATCCGCAAGTCATTTTCCTTGAGATAATTGATGATTTTCCATTAAGTTGCAAAATGTTATTCATTCGATTAATTTTCTTGAATCTAAAATTATTGCTGTGAAAGAGAAGGAACCTAGTGCTAAACCAAGCATGGATAGGGAGTAATTCAATTTACTGTTATCATATTTTAAGCAAACAACTTATCTAAAAGCTTTAGTTGTTAGTTTGGGGCCTGCCATGTATAACAAGCTATCACCCCCACTTACACATGGAAAGATAAACAAGGATGCCTCACTTGGGAAATTACAAAACGAACATAGAAAGTTAAACAAAGACGCCCCACTCTGGAAATCACAAAACAAAGTTAAACAAACAAACATGAAATCCTAGACCTTGCTAAATCAGAGCTTTGATCCCATGTTAAGGATTAATCTGTTAGAGAGGGATCCAACAATTCAGCTAACAAAATTTGTCTATAGGCAGGGAAAGGCGGAGAGCTGACAAATGATGAGACTACCATTATAAAGGGAGCACTGGATCTTACACAGATGACTGCAAAGGATGCCTTGACACCTGTCTCTGATATATTTTCCCTCGACCTCAACTCTAAACTCACTGAGTATGGAATATTTTTTTGCCACTTTGTTTAATATCTATACTTTTGCTGTAATTCAATTAGTCAACTAATAAATGATAATATATTTGTGCTCAGGGAAGCTATGAGCTTGATATTGAGAAAAGGACATAGCCGAGTGCCAGTCTATTCAGGAAAACCTGAAAATATTATCGGCATTATTCTGGTAAAAAATCTGATTAAATGCCGTCCTGAAGATGAAACTCCAATCAGAAATCTCACCATTCGGAAAATTCCCAGGTACATGACTCCCCTCTTGTCTTTTTCACCGCTTTTGTGTAGCTTCATGAATTGCTATCCGACAACAGATTAGCATGAAAAGAAAAAACCCTTCCATCTCGAATAATCACGCTGAAAATTACATCAGCTTCTTCCATTATTGGTTTGGTCTACAGAGAGGGACCACTTTACCTAAGTTGGCAGGTATGCCAGCAATTGCCATTTTAGACTATTTCTACTTTCCCCCTACTTCTTTCTCGGTTTATCCTGGTTAATTCCGCTTTAAGATGTAATTTGAGTTACACATTTCCAATGTGGCTTCTTACAATTAAATTTATAGGTATCAGAACTCTATAGTTGTATCATATGCTTTGATAGAATGACTGTTACTCCAGGTGGGCATATACAAACTATAAGTCTATAAAATAACCATTGACATTGTTTAATGAAGCTTCATAGTGATTGAACTGCTAACCTCCTCATTCTGATTGTTTTTTAATACATAAATAAAAAATTGAAATAATAAACAGCATATAAATATTGGAATATTTAGGATAGCAGTTATATGATCACGTGTTGAGGGCATGTGGTTGTTTCATTGGTTAACAGGGTGTAAAGCTCAAAATAGCTTCTAGGTATCATGTTGGTTCTCACAAGTTCATTTGAACAGGATTCATGATTGTGTACCATTATATGAGATACTAAATTTATTCCAAAAAGAGCACTGCCCCATGGCTGTCGTTGTAAAGAGTAAGAGCAATCTCAATAACGCTCCAGAAATTGCCACAGTGAAGATAAACATTGACTTAAGTTTACAACATTGTCAAGCAGAGCAAAGAGGTAATATGTCCTACTTGAATCGAATACACAAATGCAAGAACATTACTGAAATACATTGATGTATTATTTACTTATAATTTTTTGTAGAACTTGATTACCAGAAGGCATCTTCAGTGGCTTCAAGTGAGACAGATACTAGAAGTCCTGCGTCCGATGGAAAGATTAGAAATGATGTTTTGGAATCTTTTTCAAATTCAGAGGAAGAAGAAATTGTTGGACTCATCACGATGAATGACGTTTTGGAAAAACTATTGCAGGTTAGAGTTAAATTAATAAATTACTCGTGTACCTTTTTCTTTTTCATTTTCTTTTTTAACCTAGAATCTGTTTGTTTTATTTTTTAAGGAGCCAATATTTGATGAAACTGATGACTACGTTGATATTCACAACAAGTGAGTTATGCTATCAATTTATTATACATGCAATAATCATTTTATTTTTTTTTAGCGGATGCAAAAATGTTTTGGCATATATAGTTTTGTTCACCTTTGTTCTTTCCGTCTCCACAGTATTCAAGTCAACATGCTTCCTTCGATGAAGCCATCATTATTAAGGTCTCCTGGAGCGACATCCGGTTCTAAATATTTTAGCTGCAGAAACGTGGCAGTATCTCCGATTTCTTCATCAGCTTCTTGCACATCAATCTCTTCGTACCATCTGACTCCTGTACTCCGTTCACCACTTTCCCCATTCATTCAGTCGCCAATTATGAGACCAACTTTATCTGCTTCTCCTCGGTATTCTACCCCAAATTCTCCAGCCGGTCATATCAGCAGCTCCCCTTCTTCACATCGGGTACGTCTAAATTCTATTTTGAGTAACAGTTTTTAATACATCCAGATTGATTTTGAAAATTTATTTCTATTTCTTAGTGTATTTTCTTTGAGTAACCTTTCTTACAAGTTACAGCTAGTTTGATTTTTCTTTCTCTTTCTATTTCTTAAAAATGTACTCCCTTCTTCTCAAAAGAATGTCCATTAAGTTTGAGAAAAATTTAAGAAAGTTGAGATTTAGGCATTTTTAGGAGTGTAAGTACATAAAAAACCTTAATGATCTCACCAAATTGCATCGTTAGTGTGAATTCGAACTTATTGTTTGAAATGGATGATTTAGTAACCTCTCCAAAATTTGAAAATTCATTATTTTGGAACATTCATTTTGAGACAAGATTTTGAAAATTATAGACATTCGTTTTGGTACGGAGGCCGGAGGGAGTAACATTGTTTTTCCTAACTGTTCCTGCATCAATCTTTTGTAAAATTAGGGTAAAAAATTATCTGGCCTTACAATTTATTTGAACTATACAAATATAACCATTAATGGTATAAATCTATGCAGGTCTCCAGAAAAACATATGAGAAGCTGCAGAAGCCTGGTGATCTATAGAGGTCTTTTCTTCAACAAGAATATCATAGACGCTTTGTAACTGGGAATTGCCTCTTAAAAAAATAGTCCCCAACTGAATGGCCAAAAAAATAATTAAATTTGTTCTTGATCAATAGCAAATTTGAAATTTTTTCGGTCATTCATTTGGAGACGGAGGGAGTAAACCGCAATATAGTTTGTGAAACTTTAGGTTGAAATAAATTAGAGCATCAATGGAGTGCAGCAGTTGAAATCTAGAATCCAAACAGAAAGAAGTTTGATGTTCAAACTTAAAGATTTCAGTTTGATGACTCTTTATTGTTAATCAGTTCTTAAACTTTCCCTGTTTAATGACTTGAGTATTCTTAAACCTGTAGATTTCCCTTTAAACAAACAAAGAAAAAGTATTCTTAAAACTCTTTATTGTTGGTAATTTTGCTTGGACATTTTTCAATCTAGTAAAACAAAAGCAGCCTAACTAAATCTTGTTGCTGGCTCCTTAAGACTTTATAGTCAAAAGCTAGACATTGCTTTCTCAGTTTCAGTTTGAACGGTACTATACCGAGGTACGAACATGGGTTATAATCGAGCAAGCCCCAAGGGATTGGGCCCAAAATATAATTCATACAAGTCTTAAATACGACATATCGGATGAGCTTCCTTACCTATGCTCGTCATTCCTTCTCGTCATTTCTCACTATGTCGACCTATACATAGCAAAGCGAATAATATGACTAAATTCACAATGCTGAGACATGCCGACGAGGCATCCCTCATATGCCGACAAGGCACCTACATAAACCGAGGAAGGCTTCACCAAAAGATGACTTGTGCCTCCTCGGCCAACATCAAAACAAGGGGAATAGGCCTCCCTACCCTTGCACCCTACTTCCTCGGCATTCATACATGTCGACCAAGAACATATGTCGAGTAGCAAGCCTCCTATGCATACGTACAAAAGGCACTTATCCAGTCCTACTCAAACAAGGACTGTGGGAAAGTTATAATCCTATTAGGATTATAACTTTCCTCTCACACAATTTCCTATTCAAAGATGGACTCTACATCCTACACCTATAAATACAAGCCATAATTCACATAATTCTGGTAACGCATCTTTTGACTATCAACTTTTGTCAATTGATTTGCTCTATATATCACACGAATACTTACTCTCACTCCGGAGGACCTTCGCCGGTGAAGCCCCAACTTAGTTTACGTGTTTGTTCATCTTTTTCAGGCTATTCAAATATCCAGGATACAACCTGCCGCTTGATTTGGGCTGATTCGAACGTTTTTTGCATCATCAGTTTGGTTCCATTGTCGAGAAACGATCGTATTATCCGTTGAATATCTTGAAATACTCTGCTCCGTTCTCCTAATCCTAATGGAAGAAGGACACACTGCGAGCATCGCTCCTGATCAGGATAATCCTCTTTCGGAGGAGACCCATGGTAACATTGGAACTACTAATCCTCTCGCCAATGGGAGACTGCCACCTCCTCCACCATTGATTGAGTTACTGGCCCCACTAGGAATGAATCTGCGTTCTAGTGGACAGCCGATAACCGAGGTGATACTACCAAACCCTCCCCATTGTAGACGACAAGGAAGACCAGTTGCTAGTTAGACGGGGAGGGATGCCGCCCAAGGGGCACTAGAGCTTCCCCCCCCCCCCCCACAGATTAATCGCAGAACTCTCTTGCATTAACAGATGGAAACTTTGTAACGCATTTATGAAACACAAAATGCCTTGCTGCAGTTAGACCCAGAGCACTCCTTGGCTGAATCCATAAGACCTACGAGGACTGGAAATTCCCTTGAAGGGGAAAGTCATCTTGACAGGCGTGGCAGACGGAGGAATAGAGAAAATCTTTCTCCTGGCCAAAATCCCCCTCATCATGACATTGCTGGTAGACCAAAGCAAAACCCCCTCCCAGATGTCCCTCCTCGTCTTCAGACTCCTGGACATAGAAATGCACGAAACAATGAAGATTTGAGAAATCATCTGAACAATCAAAGGGAACAAGAGGTTAATTCTGCTTACTTGAAAGCAAGGCTCAGTCATGCAAGGCCAAAAAAAAAAAACCTCCTCGTTACAACCCCTCTCCTCGGCATAGGAGCCCTCTTCGGCATAAGGGCTCTCCTCGTCACAGGACTCCTCCCCGTCTAGAAATGGCACCTAGAAGGGACAGGTCATTTCAGGCCATTGAATGGCAGAGCACCATCTGGACACGGAGATAATCACCAGGAACATGAGTAACAAAGCCGAGTAAATGGGCACAGAGAAAAAGAGAGAACCCGTCGTAGTTCTTACTTTAGCTCGGGGATTGATGCAAGAGATATTCTTCTCTTGAAAAAGAGGATTGATGAGATGGAAATGGGAAGGAAGGAAGGAAGTGGATGATGATAATACCAGTGCCACTCGTCCTTTCTCCCAGTGGATCAATGATCTACCTCCTAATCCTGCTCTTAAAATCCCAAGTTTTGAAAAGTATGCGGGAACCACAGACGCACGGGATCATGTGCAAAGTTTTGAATCCACCATGTCCTTTCTCACCAATGCAGATGATATTCTCTACAAGGCTTTTGCAAGTACTTTCTTCGGAACAACTTTGTCCTAGTTCCGTGAGCAAAATAAGGGAAGTATCGATAACTGAAAAATTATGAGGATGAGGTTCTTGGACCACTTTGCAACAGCGGGAAAGAGGAAGAAAAGACTGACAGACCTTGCTAACATTGAGCAAGGAAAAAATGAAACAACTCTGAGTTATAACAATCGGTTCAGAGCTATGGCTGACCAGGTAGAGGAAAGCCTAACTGGCCGGGAGGTTGTGATCGTTTGCTTCAACTCCGGACTGAGATCCGGACAATTAATCTATGAATTCTCTGCCAGGGAGCCTAAGTCGAAATATGATC